>CM077580.1:19700116-20160274 GCA_039657365.1 Stephania yunnanensis | reverse complement strand
TGTATGAGCATTTCGATATTCATCTTCATGAAGCACGCGTGAACAACAGGCTATGTTGACACCTGCCCAAGCGATGTTTCTAAGCTGGAGGACGCTAAGATAGGAGCTATGAGTACCTAATGCAAAATCTTGTTTTTAAAGCTAAAGGATTCACAGAGGCTTTCGGAGAAAGTCTTGATCGAATATGGTATGTGCTCTTTTCAAATGATTATTCCTTTATTATATGGTTTGATGCACATTAGTGGTCGTTGAATTTCTTGAATTAAACTTTTCTCAAATTCTCAATACAAGTGAATTGAATTTGGGATTGAAACTTGACATGAATTTTTGATTTGGTGAAAATGTTGGACAAATGAAATGTTTTAAATATATTGACAAATCAGTGCACTGATTAGTGTTGATCGATCTAACATCACAGCATGTTTGGTCATCCACTACCGAGTTGGTTATTGTTTGGTTCTGCCTTAAATAAAATGACCAAAAAGTTTTAAAAATGTTTGTTTATTTATGTTAATTATTCATTTCATTGCTTTCAGGTGCTTTTCGGTCACCTTCCATGTCATTTTTATTGTTACATGGATCATATTCTGAACTATCTCGATTTGATTGGAGATATTAAGAGCTTAAAACTTTAGCTAAAAGAACAATCAAATATTTTAGGATTATTGAGTCATATAAATGGGATAGATTGCTTAAGAAAATGTGTCTAACAAAGCATCCCTAAAAACTATACACTCATATTCGAGCCAAAGAGAGAAGATGTTACACAAAGTTACGAATTTAAGTTTAGTTTCCAACTACTTGAATTGGAGCTGGGGCAAGATCACTTATTGCAAAAGAGGACTGATGGGACCATCAGGGAGAGTTCCATGAGATACGATCTGATGATTACATGGTTTGGTTCAATGACATCTTCTCACCCATTCATTGTTAGAAAATCCGAGAAGAATCATAGCGTCAGGAACAAAGAAAGAAGGTTAACATCTATGATGTGAGTTGTTTATTGAGTTTTCATGATTTATATTTGTTCGTAGTAGTTTGAGTATGATAGCTCGTCGATGTCATAAATGCTTGGAAGGCATTGCCGTAGCGTGAATCGAGATAAGGCATCCGCTGTCAAGATAGCGACGATCACGTCCCGAAGTTCTCACGATGTTTGGTTCTCCTACTTTTTCCCAAATCTTGTAAAGTGCAAATAGGATGAAGGTGGTTCATTTTCAAAGGTACAAGCAACCAACATCTATAGATCCCTCCCCTTCTAAAAGAAAGAGGCGAAAAATGACAAGCATCGAATTCTATTTGAAACTTGACAATATATATCTAAATTTGGAAATGGATTATTTGATTTGATTGTATATGAAACTTTGACAAAGAATTAATTCTTCAGCTTTATAATTAACTTTAGGTTTTATTTAGTTTATTTAGTGATTTGGTTTTATAACTAGATTGTATCGAGTTGTACTTAAATAAACCATTAACATCGCTCGATCTAATCTGAGATGCGAATGAATCAATATGAACTAAGCCGTCCATCAACCATGCATATAACCCCTATTCGTCAGCCTAGGAAACGACCGAAAAAAATTTGAGATTTTTAACCTCAAGCTTTATGCTTGAAAGTTAGATGTGACCAATAAAAATGTGTTTCATCTTTCGTCAAGATATAATCAAACAAGCGTGACCATGATTTGGTCATGCAAGGCCTATTGATCGTGTTAGAAATAACAATTTGTTCGGTCAATTGTCATATCAATTTGTCGAGGTGTTTAGTCATGTCAAGCCACAACCAAACGTAAGTAATTTTAACCCATTTGAAGAATCGAATACACAATAATGCAACTTGCTCCGATTTCATAGCAACTGTAATCATATAAATAAGTTTGTATAAAAATTATGGTGTCATATTGATTATTTATGACATCATATATACTATATGAAATAAGTTTGGTAAATACAAGTGACCTGCTCGCAAACTATCCTGCATGTGGCCTAATGTACAAAAAATGAGAGTGTACTCAAACGAGAAAGATGACATCTTCTATACATGATTACAAAGTGTAAGTCAGGCGATATGTATACAAAAAACAAATCTGCTTACGTGACATAATATTTGCAAACAATGAATTAAATATAAGTAAGATCAAGGTGTGCCCAAGTCAACTGTTGAATAAAAGTAGGCCCCATCTTAAGAATGCACATGTGACTGCATATTGGTTTTCCCAATTCAAGTTCTTAGCCCATAGTATCGATCTCGGTAAAGATATTTTTATCCCACCCCTGGACATTTCAGGAAAATGGGCATCAGAAGCTGAACAATACTTCTATAAATATAGATCAACCTAGGTGAAAAATAAGTAATGAGGATACTAGGAATAAAAAGAATACAAAAACTTTAATCACTTTAACCTCATTTAGCTTAATGGTTTGTACGGTGATCAAGATACTACAATGATATTGTAACGTGTAGCAATCACGAGACTCCATTTCAAGAATACACATCCACTGGGTTGTCCGAAGAAGCATCCCAGTCTCATCATACCATTGCACAAATAGGATAATTTTATATCAAAGTTGATTGCTCTCCTGATGATTGATCAGCCAAAGATCTTTGTGGTTATGGAAGCTCCCAATACATATCATTCCAGAACTGTATCCATGCACCTGGTTTTCAATACGTCTCAAACCCATCGTGACAACACGTAACCACAATTATCATCTCCCTTAACATCATCAACCCTCTCAATATAATCAAGACATTCTGTCTGTGAGGTGACACTCACGATAAGCATCATTAGTCACATTTTGCATACATGTACAAGTTTGGGACCTTTGTAGGCACTTGACACGTAGCTTGATCGGTATCAATTCAGGATGGAGAACATACTCATGATGGGATGAATCTCTCTAAAGTGGATGCCTCATTCTTGTCGGGCCTTAGTCACTTTTATCTTCTTGGCCGATTGTGATGCCTTGTTTCAAGTTTTCATTACCTTTTTTTCCTCTATCCTCAATTTCCTCCCTCGGTACCATCAAAGAATAAGGATGATGGACAACTAATCTTTTGAAGTTGTTTCACAATCCTCATGCACAAATCCTCATTATCGACCATTGCAAACCTCTCAATGACCTTTTTAATTTCCTATCTTTAAAATCGTTTCTATTTGACTCATCGCCTTTAGCTCAGATTTATGCTCGACTTTTACTAATGTAAGTGAACATCCTTAAGTGGTATCGGTGAACCTTGCAATTGATGAGTTGCAATTTCATGGGCACATGGAAGGCCAAAGGTCCGCGTAATGAAAACACAACCACGTCTAATTGGATTAATCCTAGTATTTTCTACGCGATTGACCTTATTATTGCAAATTTGTCTAAAGCATATTGCTAAACAAAGCCTCTGCATCAGATCATCAGTAAATGTAAGACCAAAAACCGTGTTGCACAACATTCAAACTCGATCTCAAAAGATGCCTTGATAGCATTATGTTTTCTTTCAACCAAACTATTTGTAACTTACCTCAACTCCTAGAAGTTTCCAGAATTTCCAAGATGTTTTTTAAGGGCATTATATGCACTTTCAACTCACGGCCGTAAAATGTCAAAGATGCAATGTGTATGGTTTGTCCATGCTTTTAACAAACTACTTCTTTGTATTCTTTAACCCATGTATCCATCAAGTAATTAAGCTAATCACTCAGAGATGCAAGCATAATCTACGAAGAACTTAAAATTTGAGGCATCCTCATGTTAAGCACATATTCGAAGTGACTTTCATCAAAACATTTCACCTAGTCAAGAAAAGGTTGAAGTCTTCGCTCCGTTCAGAATATTTCTTCCTTCCTCGCCATGGCCTTATTAGTATGCCAAGTAATGCGTAAAAGGCGAGTTGAGCATGGGAAAGTGCCATTTCAATTACCATCACCAATCCCAACTCCCTATCAAGAAGTATCACATGTGGCTTTAAACCACCCATCTACAGAGTGATTAATATTCTCCAATGCCTAAATGTAGTTGTCTTTCTTCTTTGATGACAAAAATGTAAAACTGACGACAAAACAATAACCCAGCTTGACGTCACACCAATGTTCTCTAAAGTACTGTACATCCGATATCCTGGCTGATCTCTGTACGTGCAATCCAATAGCAAAACCCACGGAAACATTGGTAAATAACTTGATAGTAGTCAAATATAAGCCCAAACAAGTCTATCACCGTATCTGCTTTCCCCATGTTTCCTATGCCACGAGAGATAACCATTTTTGTCAAGCGAATGCATGAGTTTTTACATTTGTGATCTCCTACCTTCATCAAACCTGGATTTTTGCCTCATGCACGTTGTATCGTGCGCATGGTCGATGAATTTGGCATCTCCCATCTTCTCGACCCTCTTAACATCGTGTCCAAAATCTCTAAGAAGATCCTGGACATTTCCATCCATCATATGTACCACCACATCATGCTCTTTCGATCATAACTCACCGAAGTGTATATGATCGACCACTCCCATATCCCTATGTTGGTGGTTACGCGCCCCACACACCACTATTATTTGCCATAATTGATCTTCATGTTCCTTGATATTTATTGCAAATAAAAAACCACATTTTCTTGGTCCCATATCTAGCCCTTGTTGTCCCCTTCAAAAACCTCCCCATGTTCATCAAACACAATTTTTTCCTTCTGCTAATGCTCGAATCTTTTACTAGCTTTCATTTTTCCAACTCTTTTGATGTCACTCCTATAAGTACCCGGACCTCTCACACCCCATCTTCATCCTTCCATGACAATGACCATCGCCCCTACATCAAAGCCTTTCGTGATAATAACGAATCCTTTACTATATCCTCGAGAGTTTGAATCCATTTGATCGACTCACCTTTTACTTCCAAATTTTATATCCGTTTTGGAAAGTCGCGGTGTAGTCAAAATAGTCAAGATAATCCAAGTTTCCCCAAAAAATGGTTAATCACAATATTAAATTATATCCTCAAACAAGGAGGATAAAAAATTTCAAAAACTCCCCATTTGTTTCAATCGATTTCAATGCATAATTTCTGACAGTTAAACCCATATGTTTGGTTGCAAGTAATCCCAACAAAATACTTACGTTTCGTCAATGTCCACCGAGATACTAGTTTTTCTCACTCAGCTTGACATACACCGAACAAACCCTTGCCAACTTTTCTTCCATTCTCATTAAGTATGTACATAATCGAATAAAGTGCCATATGTTCGGCTTCGCATACGGCCGAACCATAGGCATAAACTTTGATTCAACAAAAAAAAAATACACTCATAAATTAACAATTACCACTCCATTTTTGACATCTGCTTCTCCTTCACATCCATCATCCATTATTCATGGTAAATAGCCACCTAGAACAACACAAACTTGAACTAACCCCTATTAATACACAAAAACTTGTTCAAACCAAAAAAAGTTGCAAATACACCATTTTCCACCAATAACTCATGATGAAAATGACTCTCGCGGATGGCAGTGGCTCTCGAAAAGTAAAGTTCTGGGTCACAGTCATGGTCGCCGGTGGTTAGAGGATCGTCGGGAGCTGATGTTGGATCAATGCGCTGGGCACACTGGCGATGGCGAGAAAGTGGCATGTGAATGATTAGTGAGGTTAGTGAGGAGCAAGGAAGTCATTTCATTTCATTCGAGGGCATTTTTGGGAAATGAGTGAAAAGAATTTAGTGGTTTGCACATAGTAAATTGCGGAGGGTGCACATCCTTTTCATTATGGATTAGCTTTTGAGCTCTTTTTGTCAAATCTCCCTTGATTAAATCGTGTTCTTTCTCCTAACGAAACCTAAGCTTCTCTTCCTCAACGTTGCCTTTCTTTCTTGTTCGACGTATGTTGAGTATCTCTCTAACTGCTGTGTTTTGTATGCTGTTCTGCTCAAAATAGACATTGAAGATGGAGACTTTTGTAAACCCTAACCATCAATTCTCTACAGCCAAGCACGAGAAGTAGAGGGATCCTAGTCCTGTGGATTTAACGAGATGTAAGATTTCATAAAAAGATACTACTTGAGTAACTAAATTCTACTCCCGATCTAAGTTTTTGACTCGACATTTGTTTTTTGTTTTTTTTTGTTTTTTCTTATGCTCGTAAAATTGTTCTCATTTTCAAGAGTTTAGAACAAAGAAATATGCTTTCTGAGAAATTTCTTACCACTAAAACCAAATAAGCATCTGTAATGTTTGCTTTTATTGGCATTTGAAATCAAAGTTTATATTTGTAGATGTTTAATAAGTTAAGTATTGCTTTTTATGTAAAAAGTGAGATTATTTTGTAAATTAGAAGAAATTAGATAATAAAAGGGATGTGACATGAAGAAAAAAAGGATAGATTTTATGGTACTTGATGATGAACAGAGATAGAAAACAAATAAAGACTCAAAAAAGTAGATTAAGAGATGCGGTATTCTTCTCATTTTCTTACGAAGAAGTGTGGTTAGTTCGAGCTGACGGTTGATATAAAATTCAAGACGAAAATTGAAACATCGAAAAAAATTATTCTTCCGTAGAGCTCTTCTTCATTGACATCTACTGAGGAAGAAAAACATGGCAAACAAAGGACAAAACATGGAATTAACTAAAAAAAATGAAAAGAACTAGTGTAGAAAGAAGCGTAAATTGAATAATTCTCAAGTAGCCATTATTATCGTACTATAATGCAATTCTTCAAATTTAAATATTTAAATTGATTAAATTACCACCTTTCAAAAATAAATTAAAAAATTATTTGAATTATTCATTCTCTCGTAGTTGATAGCAAAAAAAGAACTTGTATCTCACATGAACAAAGATGTTACTAGAAATGAAATGGGGTTTAGAATGGATGCTTAAGCTGTAAAAATGTTTCGATTAGGACGCATGATCCAAGAATACGACTTCTGCCCAAAGATGGTGATGTTGAAGAGGTAGATATTATCTTTTTATTCAAAACACTATAAGTCCTATATATATGTAATCAATAGTTTCATTATTCATGTGGTTGATGGTGGTTTATGGCTTTATTTTTATGCTTTTTTTTAATCTTTGATCATTGACTATAACTTAGAAAGTAGTTCTCTTGAACCCTCCATGTTTTCCATGGAGTCTCCAAATGTTAGGTTCTTTATCAGTAGTGGTAGGATCATTGGTACACTCCCACGTATCCAAAGTGGATAGTACGTTGATTGAGTCTCAAATAGATAATGAAAGAGTGGAAGTGCAAGACCATCGAGAGCAGTCTTGCATCATAACATTTCGTGTTAATCTATCCTTGTTTATTCAAAGCTATGGAATTCAAGATAAAGAAAGGACCTATTATCAAGTTTTTTGGGAGTTCGTTGCGTGAATTTTGTTGTCTTTTGAAAATTTAAACTTCTTTCACTAGATTAATTTGTTTTTAACATCTATCCCATAACTCATTAACTATTAGGTTTTAGTTATGGTGTTTTCGATATGATGTAAATGCCATGATCTCTCTCTGTTTTTAAGTGGGCTTGAGTGACTTTATTTTCATAATTTGTGAGCATTTTTCTTTTTCTTTTCTCTTTGAGTGATGCAAAGAGAGAGACAGTTTTATGAGAGATAGTTCTACAAGTCCTTTGATTTCAAGCTTCTTTACAATCCTTGTGATGTAACATATATCTCCATCGAGTCCATGCTATAAAGCACTACAAATGCGGGTTATCCCCGAGTGATGAAAAAGGAGAATTTTTTAGTTTTAGAATAAAAGCAACATTTGTAAAGTAGACTAAAGAGTGCCTATTGCTCAGACTTTGCAAGTCCTTGTAAGTGTATGGTTTATAATTGCTTTATCTTTATGTACCTCGTTGACATGCTTTTTTAAATATCCATGGAAATTTATCATTCAAGGAAGATGTTTGTTTTCCCTTTGTTTTTGTTCTAAATACAAGCTGGATAATCTTTAGTGATGTCTAGCATGTTTCATACTGCAAAAGGAAATAACATCTAAAGTTAACTCTTTGCTCTTTTCCATTTAAAATCACATCCCCGATGTTATCAAAAATAAAAATATAAAAAATCACATCCCTTATGAGAAGTGATCACATATCATTGTCGTAATATACATCATTACATCTATACTGTAAATTTTCACTTGGTTGTGTGGAGTTATGATTCTAGTTTCATTAGTTAGTATGTTGTGAAAGCTTTTATACACCGCTGGTGTATAATGTGGTTTAGTCTTGCACTAAGAGAAAGTTGAAGTTCAAGTGGCATCAATTTTCCTTTGAACTTCTTTAAATTCCTTTATTTTGCAAGAAAATCTTCTTGATTCCCTAACAAAGTCGTATTTTAAGGAATTACTTGACTTAAGTTAACTTGAAGCATTATTTTTCTAGTTAAAGATTTAATGCATGAAATTAGATTGAATGATATGAATATCAACACATCCTCAAGTCTACTAAATCCTCAAGATTGAATCTACTTAATTAGCATGGATATGTTGTATGGCGTGAAGTTCTCATTAATTTTCTTGGTGGTGAGTTCTCACTAATTTTCTTCTTGTATAGCAAGGTGCAATGAAACCTAATCCCAAATAATTGAATCCTTACCTTAAAGATAATGGTAGCAATGGTATCCTGAAGAGAGAGGGAGATCAAGGTTGGTGAGAACCAACTTTTGTCTTCTTCGGTTGCTATTAATGATGGTGTGCAAGTTAAGGCGTCTTTTAAAGCCTTGAAGCCGCGTGCTCCAAGAACACGCTGCTCGAGAAGGCCAAAACTTGAGGATGTATTTTACTTGTCTTTTAGCGTAGCAATGAATGTTCTGCAACTTGTGACAAATCTTGAATCTAATGCAAATCGTTCTTGAAGTTTGTAAATTATCTTAATATTCAAGTTTTATGTAATAAAAAGACTCACATCAATGATTATGAACTGCATATGTGTTTACATATTTTTAGGGTCATTATTGATTAGTTTATGATATTTCATGTATGATTTTTAAGGATTTTTTCCTCGCTGACGCGTGACCCAGCGTAATTCAAATTCGTCCTTGAATTAAATAATCTAATTTTTTTTCTTTCTCGAATCCCGGAACATGAATTCTTAGTCATATATTATGTCATGTCATGAGTATTAGTTCATGTCTCAAAAGATGAATACTAGTTCCAGCATTTTTTTTCTCCATAGAACAACTCTGCACTCCTCAGTATAAAGTAGCGCATTTCAAGTTTTGCTATTAGTTATGCTGATCGCTTTGAAACAACACATGCACAAAATTAGCGTAGTAGAGATGATGATGTTTGAGGTATATGTATGGTAAAACTCGTCAAAATAGAAGAAGAAATACAAAGATTCATAGAAAAGTAATAGCACCAACAATGACAAATAAGAAAAGTGTAATATGGTGATTTGGACGCATCCAAAGACGACTTGGGTTTGCCCTATTAGAAATCTGCAAGGTTTAAAAAATCGACAAACTTCTAACTTCACCGAATTTCGGAGAAGTTTGTCGATTTGAGGTTAGTGAAGAAGTTTAGAGGCGTGAAAAAATTGCTAAAACTGCTCTCAACTTCGGCTAACTTCAACCGAACTTCAAAACATCGATGAAAGTTAACAAAATATGAAGTAAAATTATTATGTTTCATGGAAGTTGAGCAACTTTGATGAAAACTTTGACTAAAACTTTGCCTATGCTAGAAATATACGTAAAATTTAGAATATCATCTAGAGATAAGTTTTATGCATTTTTGTATTATTAAGTATATTTCTATCATTTAAAGTGAAATTTCAGAACTTCCATATACCTGACAAAGTTTGCCAAATGTCTATCATCAAAGTTAACTTCATTGAATTAATCCCGAAGTTTTAAGTGAGCTAAGTCATAGGTGAAGTCAAAAGTTTTGAACCTTGGAAATCTAGATAGAGGAAATGAAGGCATTCGAGAGGAATCAGATAAGGGTAGTCTTAAGATAATTTAGGTTGCTTTTAATTTTAAAGATGTAAAAGGACTATTGACACACTTTTACCGTATTAAACCTAGTTGAATGGAAGCGTTTGATCCATGTAGCTTATCCTAACTAATTTGGGACTGATACTTTATTGTTGTAGTAGTTATACTAGTTACTCCCGAAATTCATAGTGGATGATTACATACTTTCTAGATTGGTGCTACCAATTTAGAATTCTTGATGCTTTAAGATTGATTCATTATTCAACGGATGCTGTAGAGATTATGAATCTGACATATTCTACATTTTTTTATCACAACTAGCTTCAAGAAAATATTATATCATGTTGAAAGTGGAATAGATTGTTGTGTTTCTTGTGATCATGATGTGACAATTTATTGTATTGCTTAACAATATTGCATATCGTTGAAGAGCAAGGGGGGCTCGCTTGGTCGTTTGATCGTATTTACAACATTTTACACTCGCCTGTGTGCGCTCATTTGCATTCAATAAAATATAGGAAGAGAGGTTTGAAAGAAAGTTCGAAGCTACATTAGATACTTTGAAGCTAATAACAATAAGGGAAGGCGAGAGAATACTTAAAGGATGCATCTATCCAAAAAGTCTCGATATAAAATGAACCTAAAATTCATGATTCCTTATCCTCGGAGAAAGAAAAAGGGCCAAAATTTGTCAAGGATGATACTTCACATCACCGTTGCTATATTTAGTCTCGAACAAATTTGTAGATGACTTAAGTCTTCTTCTTAAAACCAATCGTCACATGGGTAAATATATCAAGGTTCTTTTGTTACAAGGCTTACAGAAGCTAAATGATAGATTCGTATTTGGATTCATCCATTACAAACAAACCTAGTGAATACAACTCAATAGTTGATCAAACGTTGAGTACAAACCAATTAGCAACGGGCTATGCAGCTTTCAGATGAAAAGAAAACATGAAGAGGCTAATAAACTTATGGTGAGTAACTCAAGTGTATTTATATTTCTTATCTTTATTGATATATTTTTTTATTATTTTCACATTTTCTTGAACTGCAATCCTTGGGTTTTGTTTCTCTATTTCTTATCTTTATTGATATATTTCAACATTACCTTTTCTCGTTATTTCTTTTAGTCTAAAAGAAGCTTTTCTGAAAGTCTTTATATAGGCAATTTAATCTTCTGTCTTAGAAAATGAAATTGCACTAGTGCTATTCATGTTATTAGAATTGCATGTTTATGTGCTTTTTCATTTGCACATACTTTTAGTCGAAATATTTTGTCGAATAGCAATAATGTCTTCTAAGGCTAGAATGTGGATTTTTTCTATGTTCTACTAACATATTCATTGGCATTGAATCCATTGATTATTCCTGAATGTAAGTCTGTGTCACAAAATTTTTAGGAATTACTTCCATGACATTATTAGGATCGTTATCTTTTTTCAATGATGTGGAGATTTTAAGAGCGAAGTAGGCCGCAAGTCTAATTGACTATCCAAGGAATTGAGAGAAGTAATCCGGCAGAAGTTTTCACCAATCAAATAATTTATTTGTTTATTTATTTTGTTCTCGCCATTGTTTTGTTAGGCAATTTTTTAAGTCTATTCTACATATTATTTTATCATAGTAATTGGACTATCTATACCGATTTTTGAAAATTTTCTAATCTCGATGTCTCATGCAAGATTCATATGTTCAACAAAAGAAAAGAGAAGATGCTTGATTTGCATCTCGCTCACAAAATAGCGAAAAATAAGCAATACTCGTATCCGTCGCGATGATGAATATGATTTCCGATGGTGGCCCAAATCAAGAAGCTGGCGCTATAAAACTGTAGAGGTAAGCCCGATCAGCTGATCGAGAAAAGTAAAATTGCACAACTGGATCTTAACATAGCAAAAACGCTTGCCATTTTTGTTTCGAGAACCCAAGCAAAGTTATGCCATCTTGTGATTTCAATAGCCTAATCACGTATTTGATGTTACCATAAAGATAACCTCTTGTATGCAAGGCAATTGCCATATTGTACTAATGTAGTGCATTTTTCTCGGGGATCCAGCTTGTCCTTATTTTCATTTTTCTTGTTGTATAATGTTTGAAATTGTCTAATTCTCGCTTCATTAATCTCGTTAAACTTTATATTGAATGTTTTTCCTAGTGCCCACTTGGTTATTAGTCTAATATCTTTCTATTTATCGTCACATGAATCACCATAAGAAATGCCGAGATAATGTGTGGATGAAAATAGGAATTTCAAGAAATGCCTCATTATGATGTTTAGAAAGCAAGAGAAGTTATGAGGTTACTTTCTTTGAAATTGTGATTGGATTGGGAAAAGCAACGCCATCATCACATGCTTATGCTGCATTCCCTTGCTCAAGAGATTGCAAGGCAGTGCCATGTTATATTTTAAAAAGTTTGGTGCGTTTCTTTTCATCCTACATTAGGGACATAAGTTCAAAAGTTGTCTTTTCACAAGGATTTTTTTATTTATTTATTATCTTTTTCAATAAGTAATGTTGGGCTTATTGTTAGAAAGACCAAAGTAGTGAAAAACATTTAGGCAATAGTATGATTAGTTTCACTTGGATAATAATGATACATGGATCCTCCATTTCCATTATGCTTAATCTACCGCAGCATGATTTGATTTGTTAGTCTTCTAATCTTTTTGTTATTAAGGTAGCCTAAGTTATCGGATAAAAGAGTGAGGGTAGCGTTAGTTTCATAGCAAAAACCTTGTGGCTTTATATGAATCCCAAAGAAGGAAATATATAAGTTTTATAGTTATGTCCAGAATCGATCTACAATTTCGAATCTAACTGTTATACACTTAGATTTAGTTAACTTTAGGTAATTCGTTGGTTCTTTTAAAGAATCTATACAGAATTGCCTATTTTTAAATGTGATGTAAGTATGCAAAGAACATTTGGAGAAGGTGGGACTTATGTTCAAGAGGATGAATACTTAACTCATGGATTATTGGTAACATGCTCCAACATTTTAGCAATGATAAATGAAGTACAAGAAGCCGTAAAATCATGTTATGACTTAATTTTCCTACAACTGGTCTTTATGGAAATGAAAGAAATATGACTTTTCAACCCAACATGACAATAAGCAGGAATTATGACTTGTGGGAAAAGGCACAAATCATGGTTGCAAGCTAGATTGTTAATAGTAAATTGAGGTTAGTGGTTACACTATGGATGAATGTATAAGGAACTTGGATTTTATTATGTGAGAAGGGTTGGACTTTTGAATATTCTTTACGAAACTCCCGGTCCTCTTTTGATACATTTTTTATGGATGTACAATTCTCATTTTTCATTTTTGCTAATGAAATATAAATCCATCTGCTTCCTCTAAAAAACATAAGAAAAAGTTATCTTGGAGTCTCGACATTGTCTTAGTTGGACTTTGTACAAATCAAACAATTTCTCTATTTGGACTTTATTTAAGTCGTAAAACATCTCTCACGTTTATATATTTCTTAAAGTATGTTAGCTTGATAGTGCGCTTAATGAATGTGATAATATTTTTTTAAGGTAAATGAATTGAATTTACGTTTTGACAAATAATGAATTGAATTGATGAAAAGAAAAATAAATTTGATATCGATTTTATAATTTCATTATAATTGTTCCTCGCTTCTCTATCTATTACGATTTTTAATAATGGCACATTCTATCTAGTCAAATCTTTATTACTTAGTTCCTTGTGGAGTGTTCTTTGATCGCTATGGTACACAGATTTGGCGCTTTTAGGGTCGAAAGTGTTCTCAGTTTCCATGATGGTAATTCATTCTCAATCAGATAGTCTAACAATATTAGATTTTTAGGCTTTGACCTTTACTTGGGTATTAGAAGTGGTTTGAGTTATGAAATGTCACTACAAGTCGCTATCAATCAAATAAAGCTCTAAAAATCTACTTACGAGTACTTCGCTATTGTTTTTCAACTAAAAATTGCTAAACAATTAGAAAATGCTGAACATTTGCTTTCGATTCTTTCATTTTTTTCCTAATAGCTTACGAGCCTCAGAATATAACTTAATTACCTTTTCCTATAAAGCATTGATTATGTTATAAATTGAGATTAGTAATTATTAATATCGCCTTTGAATTTGGTAAATAGATTCTACACATGTGTTTGACTCGCTTTAAGAAAAATATGGCAGAGCTATCCAAATCTTCTCTCGTTGTTACCTAAATGAAGGTAAAATCATGCTTTCTTACGAAGTTCCAAGAGGCTAAAATGAAAGAAATATCTTTACATTTAAAGGTAATTTTATGCCTAAAGCTTTGAGTTGTAAAGTTTTTACTTAGATTTTTGTATTGAGTAGCTTTATAAAGGCTTACATCATTAAGAAATCAGACATGATTTTGTTTCTTGAAAGGTGAACATTGATCCAAATTTTGATTTTCTTTTTTATCGTTGGATTTACATTCAACTCGTGTAATCATTGTTTTATAAGTTCTATTATGAAGTGTGAACTATTTTAAATTTTCATATTTCCTCTTAAATGACTACTATTTACAATCATGAATATGATGATATGGTCCTGCATGCGTAAGGTAACAAATGGTGATATCAAAACATTCTTGACTTTCTTGCAAGAGGATTTTCCTCAATTTTATTATTATTGATTGATGAATGTGTCACTTTCTAGGCCATTGATGAAGCTCTGAATAAGAATGGAGCCAAGACAAATGCAAAAAAAACTAATCAACACAGTGAAGAAGTGGATTGCGTGGTTCCATCCCCAAGAACTTTCCTACTTCCATTTTGAGTTTGGTTTGAAGGAAGGTTTTGTGCATGTGATCAATGATGAATTACAATTCAACAAACACCTTGGCCTTAATGTCATTAAGAGAAATGCTTCAATTGCTTGATGAAGATACATGCAATCCACACATAAGATATGATTCAATTGATAGACAAAAGCCTCATGGTGGAAACCTTTGCCCTAAACAACGGGAGCCATTTGATTGGACAAAGTGCGCACATCGAAGTAAGTTCCATATTATCACTATAAGTAATATATCAGTAGTATAGTTAGATTGATTGCTAAATTTTGGTTATCCAATTATTCACTTTGTGGATTATTGGCATGTAGAATAATTTGCATCAATTCGTGTTTATGATTTTCTTTACTTTTAGGTTTAACATAAAAGCAATTCACTTTTAATCGAATCATTTACCCTATAAATGAAAAATTATGAGTTAATAATTTATCTCACAAAGTGGATTTTTTCTTCTTATGTAAAGTAGAAGTTCAATTTGGATACAATTGAAAGTGTACATATTTGAGCTCTTAGAGCTATTGACCGATTACTAATGCGTAATCTCTGATTAAAAGAATGGAAAGGAAAAGTCTTCCTTTTAATTGTTGTTTTTGTTAGCAATCTTGTGGCATGCTTTTCATGTTAAGAAGAGGTTTGTCTGCTTGCATATTTTTGAGTTTGGTGCTATTGTGATAAGGGAATCAACAACATAATCGTCTAAAAACTGCTTCGCTTCCAAACTCTCATCATACCAAAAGTCTTGGTTATGAAATTTTTTGTATGATAGAAAACATTGCTAATAATGTATTTCAATACAAATCTACTTCAACTATGTTGTTCTTTTGAGAAAACTTGGTCAAAGCTAGTAATCACATTGTATTATTCAAATGTTGGAAAAATTTTATTTAAGTATTATTTTGGGTTATTTGGATTGAATTTCTATAAGACTTATGAGTACGAGGGGTGAAAGTTCCAAGCATGATTTTTTCATACCCTTTGTTCAAAATGAGAAATTGTGGAAGACTCTAAGTGGTTTTGGTTAAAAGCAAGCCTTAAAACTCGTAGCAAATGACTATCTAGCAGCTTTTTTTATTTTGTCAAATTTAAACCCAACCAAAAATTATGTAAAACTTGCCAAAACATCGCTAATGTGAAGCTTTGAAGCATTACTTGTCAAAAGGCAAAGTTTGGGAAGTGTCCTTAGTTCAACTCTCACTCAAGTAAAATAATTATATAAACTTAATTAACCAAACCATTACATCTAGGTATTTTTTGAGTGCATCTAATTCAATTAATCGGGTCTCTTTGCACCCATTCTGCATTGGCCACCCAATGTGAGAATACTTTTCAAAAACCTTATTAACCAATCGGCATGGATGTTAAACCTTATATGCAATTTAATGACCGATTAAATGCATGAATTACTGGTGCAATTGGTGTTATTTTATTGATTATATGAGGTGATTTAGATGGAGAATCCATGTAAATGTCCGCACTTAAGCCTCGCTTGGTTTGTAAATTATTTCATTGTATTCACGATTTGATTTGTTCGCGATTGATTTGGTAATTGATCTTTCGTGTGAGATTGTTTTAATTTCTTCATCCTAAATTTTATAAGATGAAGATGGTGGATGGCATATGTGGTAGCAAGCAGCATGGGCGGGGGATTGGTGTCGCCTATTTTACATGGTGCAGAAGAGCAATGACTAAGCCGTGAATATATGAAACAACAACATAGCCTCACATAACCAAAAGAAAAACATAGCCAATCCCAAATTAGTCAGTCACGTATACGGATCAAACTCCACCATTGCACTCTAATTTTCTTTTTTGATGGTGTGCTTTTTATCCATTCATCAAGAGTGACAAAAGTGTCATGTTGGATGCTAACCTATTTCAACCCTCCATTTTTTAGGAATGAAAATGGGCTTGTGACTTCCTTTCTCTCTATTTTTTTGGTATGAAAATAATCTTTAGAGTCTTCCTCCTCTATCTCGTACTTCATCGTATTTATGATTATAAAACAATAAATTAAAATGTTCTTAAAATAATATAAATCTAATGAATATACATATCTATCACATCATCTAAATTTTTAGGTTAAATGGGCACAAATAACATCAACTTATTATAATTTTTTTCTAATTATAATCTAACTTTTCGAAATAGGAAAATATTTTAACATTTTTATTTGCTTGTAAATTTTATCCTAAAAGGATGGGGTTTTGCTTGATTGTTTGTCTTAAGGAACCGAAACTTTAATTATGTGGTTTTCTCTCGATTCCCGAATAATAAAGTCAGGGCGTCTTAACTAACTCTCATGAGAAAAATCGAGCCTAAATAAAGCATGGGACGGCCCCAATTTTTCACGAATTGGGCCCCGCCGCCTAAGCCCACGTGGACCCCGAGCCCGCCTCGCAAGGTCAACGCGACCTAGTCACCTTCCAATCCATCATTATCGCACATTCAACATTTACAACTGAGTTATTAATATTTTTTTGAGTTTTACAATTTTATTAGCTGAAGCAACTAATACAATTAATAACTCAACAAAATATCAGGAGTTAGGCAACCTAATTGTGGAACCCAAATAATATCATCGTAGAGAGTAAAAATACAAAATATACAAAATTTCACCTAGCTATGAAGTCTTCCTTCTACTACTGTTCATGGCTCGCACTCACCAAAATAAAATGACGAGCCTGTAAGTAAATCCAAAGAGGACATATATACGACATTTCACAATATCCAAAGCAACAATCATGATATTCAAGAAAGCAACAAATCATGATATCCAAAGCGCCAAATTCATGCAAAACGAAAGAAATAAACGCGCATGAATATACAAGACTCAAACAATCCATCAATGAGTGATACTCCCAAGGTAGATGTATATGTCTCCCCAATTACTCAAAGACATATACATCTTCTATGTTTCCATATGTGCGTGCGAGCGAGTTAACCCCAAATAACTACGCATATGGGCATAGTATTTTCACTTCCCAATGTAGATGTATATGCCTCCCCAATTACTCAAAGACATATACATCTTCTATGTTTCCCCCATATGTGTGTGCGAGCGAGTTAACCCCGCGAACTACACACATATGGGAAAAGCATAATTGGGCATAATTTTGCAAAGGAACAACAATAAATTATCACAAAACAAGAATAACAACAAATAATGGATAAACATGAAATACCGTATAGGTCCCTAGTCGGTTTACTTACCTCAAGATCCTAGCAGCTTGAAAATGTATCAATTTAGATTCCAGCTTAATGCTTTAACATCCCAAATTTTGTCGACATCGATCAAACTTGAGTTCGACAATAATTTACCGATTTCACGTTTTTTCGAGGTAAAACTTCTAAGATAACGCCTCGACCGAATCGACTCCCAAATTCTTCACTTTTTATGGGAATATTGGTGTTTTATTGATTTGGGTCACAAATATATTTTTTCCTATTTTTTTGGAATTTTCTTGATTTTTTCCATATTTTTATCAATTTTTCAGATTTTATTTTATATATTAAAAACTCGTTTAATTTAATTTAATAATTAAATATAATCTTTTATTTGGGGTGGGTCTCGGTTGACCCGACCCTGGTCCAAGGATCTCGGTGCCGATTTGACCCCGCCCGACCCACTTGGGTCGTGGTCTGCTCGACTTCAAACCCGCCCATTGGTCCGGTCGGGTCCGATCGACCCGACCCAAAGTGGTCTTCTTCACCGTAGTTATCTATTATATATAGATATATATATATATATATAACTTTATCTTTTTTTTTTATTTCAAATCAAAATTGTTATAGAGATTCGTGCAACGCGCATCTCGAGGCAAACTCAACAACCGAGCAGTGCGCATCTCGAGGCACTAACCCGCCTCATTTTAAAATCTCAAAAATCGTGCTACACGCATCACGGTGCATATCCATTGTACATTTTAAAATCACTTAAAACCAACATCTCGATCCCAAGTCGGCACGCGACTCGAGGCGCGTCCTCGTTCATGTTTCGGCTCACCGAATTCCTCGCATAGTTAGCATTATCATCTCCAATTGAATTCGGATATACGTATTTCGACGAGTGGGTCCCACATACGACCTTGACTTGACACATGGCACAAGTCAAATTTTCTGGGCCGTTACATACGCCTTCCCAACGAATTAGAATTTCGTCCTCGAAATTGAAACAAATCTCACAATACAAAATGGTGTTTTGAAGACCCAATACCCGCCCAAGGCCATACTCGCCCAAGATACCCCCATCTTACTCGCCCAGGGCCATACCCCCTCTTACTCGCGACAAGCCGGGCTCCTCCGTTACGAGCCGGGCTCCTCCGCGACCCCAAGCAAAGAACGCACCATCTGCTCCTCCAATCAATATATGTCGTGCAACAACCTCGCAACATATATTGGAATACAACCGAACATTTTACTTTCACGATCCACCGTCACTAACATACGTATATCCGTTGTATGCCCGCGAGAAATGTAACTCGCCTCACTACTCGAGTGAGTTTCAACCCAACTCGTACTTCTATCGTGTTACGATGGATAGTAGTCGACATGACGTGACAATAACATGCTCGTTTTCTTACTCGCTATACCTGGTCGTCCATACGCCCATGCAGATACGTTGAAATCTCGCTCCAACCGGAACATGTCCATTTCCTTTCCCATGTGCACGACTAGATCGTTGTCCCTATCTCGTGCACTCGACCGGATCTCTCGACCCCATCTCCACGCCACGCTGTCTCCCCTTATGTTAAGGATCCGACGGTGCTAGCCGATTACTAATCCACTAGCGTAAACTTTACGCTCGAACCAACTAACTTTGGCGCCATATATTCCTCGTATGGCGAAAACGCAATACGTTATCGAGGTTGCTCTCGTGTGCTCCCACGCTCTCACTCATCATAACATCAATTATACTCCGTAACGTCCACATCGATGCCACCGTAGTGCACAACTAGGCATCGGCCTCGCCGAACAACGAAACTTATACGATGCTCGACCTCGATCTGGTGTGGCCAAAACGTCACGAATATTTGCTGCTCCGAGAGTCGTACTACCGTGAAACGTTTCAGAGTGATGCCGCTAAAACTCCCGCAACTACCTCGCCCGAGTCGTCACTCTAATTCTCGTATCGCAGGCGCGCTCAAGATCTCCTCATGTAAGCACGAGTTCAACACGTTTACTCCAACGCGTTCACTTTTTGACTTTCAAGTAAATATATCATCGAGATTCGTGCGATACACACAAATCTCGAGGCACCACCTCAATGTGTGACCAAAATTGTATCGAATCTCGAATCTTACGTATTTCGACACCTCCCAAGTTTCGAACTCGCATTTCCTAATCTAAATCTAATGTGTCCTCGAGATTCGTGCGCGCGAAACTCGAGACACATTAAAACATACTTATTTCCATTTAAAATGCACTTGTTTACTCTTTTCTTAATGATTTGTCAAGTGAGTAAATGCACTTGTACGATAAATTCTTGTCGCAAGACGTTTACTAACGCCTCGAGCAAATTTTAGAATGCGAGAATTCTTGAGATATACAATCTCGTAGGATTTATCCTTCGGTGACCTCTAACTTTTTAAAACGATTCGCGGACTCTACCTCAGCTCGTAACACTTAATTCATTTATAAGTCCCTAAAGGTGGTGGTCGACTTCACCAACCCTGAGACTATAAATGTATAGTGTCACTAAAGTGGAGTTACTTGGGCTTCGATCCAACAAGATTACTCCAAAGCTTTCGTCAAAGCTAAAGGAGTCCGTACATGATGTAATCGTTAGCTCTCAAGTCATCTCAACACTTTGCTCATTTAGAGTCCGCTCTTCGTTTTTTTTTTTTTTTAACTTTACTTTCTCGAATGTCCCTTACATTCAATGTTCCTTACTCGAATATTCCTTACATTCGAATGTTCCATCCGTTTTATATTATCCAACAACATCCATTTCCTTTATCAATTTCACACCACAAAGACTCGAGCTTTCGTTTCAAGTCTCACTACGTATAGGAAATTACGAACTGAACAACTTGAAATGAATTTCCTACATGACGTTAAGTTTCAAATGAATTGTTTCATTTTACTCCAAATCAATTGTTTCATTTTCCATTGGCTTCACCAAACCAACATGCCAACCATGTTATTTATCTCCACTATTCGCGAAGCCGAATTGAAAACGACTCCCGCATTTTCAAGACACGAGTACTTATCCATGTAGCTCCACTATTCCCAAATACGCCACCATCACCAACATTGTCACATCCGATCCGTGCATGAAAGCAATGCAATACGACCTCCGCTCCAGAAAAATATTGTCCATGAGGTAGCTTCAAAGTAATTGTTCCAAGTGGATCTCCTAGCGACACGTGCAGGGAGTTTTCAAGATTTATGGGTGACTGGAATCTAACTCCTTAAGGTACGCAATAAGTTTTCTTTCCCAAGTAGAAATCAAATGTGTCCTCGAGATACGTGCAACACGAATCTCGAGGCAACCCCAATACTTTCACCCATTTGTCCACAATGTTGTACACAACTGGAAAAACTGTTGATTTACCAAAAATGAAATCACGTATGCAAATGGAACATCAATCACTGAACATATTCCATTTATTTTCTATCCAATTAATCATTTACATAGCCATGATTCCTCGAATCAATATCGACATCATATATAGTATATAACATACCATATATTATATATATACGCCAGGGGTACAAGCTCACCTCGAAACGCATATAAGAAAAAAAATGTTATAAACATTTTCCATTTTCCATTTGCCATTTCTCACTTTCCATTTTCCATATCCTCCAGGTGTTCTACCATTTTCCATTTTCCAACTCTCCTCACTTCCCAACGAAAACTCAAGTCAGGATCATAGGGTTCCACTCTAAGTTCAACCATTCATAACTTCCGTTTGTTTTGTGTCTTATTTCGCCCATCAAACTTTCACCTAGGTTCGCCTGAACCTAGGCTCTGATACCAACTGTGACGTTGGTATCACAATGTCTTAAGCCATGAGATTCTCAAACTTCAGGCTCTGATACCAACTGTGACGGCCCCAATTTTTCCACACATTGGGCCCCGCCCGGCCTAAACCTACGTGGACCCCGAGCCGCCGTCTCGCAAGGTCAACGCAGCCTAGTCACCTTCCAATCCATCATTATCGCATATTCAACATTTACAACAGCTTGAGTTATTAATATTTTTCGAGTTTTACAATTTTAGCTAAGCAACTAATAAGTTTAATAACTCAACAAAAATAAAAATCAGGGAGTTAGGCAACCTAATTGTGGAACCCAAGAATATCATCGTAGGAGAGTAAAAATACAAAATATACAAAAATCACATAGCTATGAAGCCTTCCCTTCGCTACTGTCACATGGCTACGCACTCACCAAATATAAAAAATGACGAGCCTGTAAGTAAATCCAAAGAGGACATATATACGACATTTCACAATATCCAAAGCAACAGTTCATGATATCCAAAGCAACTCATGATATCCAAAGCAAAATTCATGCAAATCGAAAGAAATAAACGCGCATGAATATACAAGACTCGTAAACAATCCATCAATGAGTGATACTCCTAAGGTAGATGTATATGTCTCCCCAATTACTCCGAAAGACATATACATCTTCTATGTTTCCCCCATATGTGCGTGCGAGATGAGTTAACCTCAAATAACTACACATATGGGCATAGTATTTTCACTTCCAATGTAGATGTATATGTCTCCCCAATTACTCGAAAGACATATACATCTTCTATGTTTCCCCATATGTGCGTGCGAGCGAGTTAACCCCAAATAACTACACATATGGGCATCCCCCATATGTGTGTGCGAGCGAATGTAGTTAACCCCAAATGCTACTACACATATGGGCATAGTTGGGCATAGTTCGGATAATTTTGCAAAGGAACAACAATAAGTTATCACAAAACAAGAAATAACAACAACCAATGGATAAACATGAAATACCGTATAGGTCCCTAGCCGATTTACTTACCTCACACATCAATTCCAAAACTATACGCTTCCATCGCGTTGATGTACGACCCAAACCCCGTAATAGCTCCTCTAAGATCCTAACAAACATGAAAATGTATCAATTTAGATTCCAGCTTAATGCTTTAACATCCCAAATTTTGTCGACATCTGGCCAAACTTGAGTTCGACAATAATTTGCCGATTTCACGTTTTTTGAGGTAAAACTTCGATAACGCCTCGACCGACTCCCAAATTCTTCACTTTTTATGGGAATATTGGTGTTTTATTGATTTGGGTCACAAATATATTTTTTTCTATTTTTTTGGAATTTTCTTGAATTTTTTCCATATTTTTATCTATTTTCAGGATTTTATTTTATATATTAAAAACTGTTTAATTTAATTTAATAATTAAATATAATATTTTATTTGGGGGTGGGTCCGGGTTGACACGACTCGATCCAAGCAGACCCGAGTCGGTTTGACCTCGCCCGACCCACTTGGTCGTGGTCGCCCGACTCCAAACCCGCCCACTTTCGGTCCGGCCTGTCCACCCGACCCGACTTCTCCGACCATTTTTTTTTTTAGTGGGTCTTCTTCCCCACCATTTTTTTTTTTTTTTTTTTATTGGGGTTGGGTCCCAACTCCAACCTTAATGGTTTTGATGGCAAGGAAGATCCCCTGCCATCTCTCCCGCTTCTTTCTGGCCTACCCATGGAGGCGATCCTCCATGGCCACGACCACCAACAACAACAACAACGGATCGTAACAACTACAACAAATCAACAATGGAAACCAACTCACCTTCCACCTCTTCGAGCTTAGCCTCTTTCTCCTGCCGCCTTCTCTTCTTTCTCCTTCCCTTCTCCTTCTTCTTCTCACGATCTCTCTGATAGTTTTTTTTTTTTTTTTTTTTTTTTCATTCTTATCCTTATCTTATCCCATCCTTATCTTATCCCATTATATATATATAATATATATATATCCATATATATATATATATATATATATATATATATATTATTTCTTTTCTCCTTACATTTCAAATCAAAAGCGTCCCGAGATTCGTGCAACACAAATCTCGAGACAACTCAACAACCGAGCAAATACCGCGCATCTTGAGGCACCAACCCGTTTCATTTCAAAATCTCAAAATTGGCTATACGCATAACGAGACATATCCAATGTACATTTTACACTATCTCGATCCCACGTCGGCACGCGACTCGAGGCGCATCCTCGTTCATATTTCGGCTCACCGAATTCCTCGCATAGTTAGCATTGTCATCTCCAATTGAATTTGGATATACGTATTTCGACGAGTGGGTCCCACATACGACCTTGACTTGACACATGGCACAAGTCAAATTTTCGCGCCGTTACAGTTGAGATAAACACATCAACAACAACAACAACAACAACAACAACAACAACAACGACAATAAATAATAATAATAATAATAATAATAATAATAATAATAATAATAATAATAATAATAATAATAATAATAATAATAATAATAATAATATATTTTTTTTTCTCCATGTAATTTATCATGATTAAAAAGTTGACTACTATAAAAGCACTCTTGCATGTAAAAAAAATAATAGCATTACATTTCATAATTCATGTACATATATTAAAAAAATGAAGTGGATAATGCAGGTTAAAGTTGTCGTCTCCGAGTTATATAAGCTCCATAGTTCTTGTGGTGGCAGTCACATGCATGAGACTGAGGTATGAAGCTTCTTCTTTACACACATAATAAGGTCCAGCCATGCATGGCATATAGTTGTTCATGTTGGACCCTACATATATATGCACTACACAAAGTGAAGGTATGGCATTTGCAGGTGTTTTTCTCTTCGTATATCTAAACTGAGAGGGAGACACACACACACACACACACATATATATATATATATATATATATATATATATATATATATAATTCCGTCTTGTTTTGTGTATATTAATTAAAAGATACATACATACATACATACATGTACATCAGTGAGCTGTATTTGTTGAAATGCTTAGACTTGCTATGACAGCTTCGTACTAATCAAAACTTCTGTTCTTAGATATGGGGTCATCGATCGATCGATCAAGCACACGATGTATACGTACTATAGTCATATTCATGACCATATGTACATAGATGGCCGGTCCAATATATCTAACTAATTAATTAACTACCTACCATTGGCAACATGTATGTATCTGCCTGTACATATATGAACTTTTATTTCAAAATGGTCCGGCTCCGATTAAGGAGAAACTTATGCTTGATGTTTATTTTGAAGTCATCCTTCATCAGTGTGGAACTATATTAAAACCCATAATATATATCATGAACATACTTATGCGACATAATGAATGATTAACGAAGAATATTAATTTGATTATTCATTGATCAGAATTCAGTTTTTTTTTTTTTTTTTGGAAAATCAGAATTAATGCAGTTTTTTTAAAGAAAATAATAGGTAGATTTTTTTTTTAATAAGAAAGAAACGAGTTGCATGCCCACATTGGGTTTCGAATCCATGACCTACTTACTCTCAAACTCCATACCAAATCATTGAACCACTCAATCAATTAATAAAAGGTAGATTTTTAATTTTCATAATGCATGTAATAGTATATATATATATATATATATAATGGTCAGTGCTAAAAAAATTGAGAACATAGATATCAATTCTTGTGGAATCTAAAATTCATAAATAGCAAATGCATTGTGGCGGCTATAAAATTTTTCAATAAAATTAAGAGGTGGGTGTTGAGTCGTTAATTATGTAATATTATATATAGGTTATCTATATATTTTTATTGTCAAGTCCCCAGAGGGCCGCTAAGGGCACCCCACCATTTAATGAGGGCACCCAACTTATTTGTAAAAATTCCAAAGAAAATGGAAAAGACCATTTTGCCCCCGTATATATATAATGGTTCAAACCCCACAAACCATTTCGACAAGGAGTTAGGGCACCCCACCAAAGAAGCTTGAACCACAAAGCCACATCCACATTGCGTTTGGCGAAGAGTCGATCGATTCTTGCTCGTCCGACAAATGAGGTAACAATGTTTGACAACCATATTCGGTTTTTTTGAACTCGTTTAGTTGTGTATAACAAGAAAATGATGATTTGTTTGTCAACGTAGGGTTTGGTAATTTCTTCAAATCCGTTGTTTCCACCGTATAATGGAGGATCGTAATGCTTCTGCTGCAGAGAGGTCGTCCGAGGTAATTTTGCAAATTTTTTGTGTTTTTTTGCGTTATCCGTATCCGTCTCTGGGTGCGCGATTGTTTCGCCTCGCAGACCGAGATGTATGGTAATGTCTCTGGCCGCAGAGGACCGAGAGGTTTCACGTAGTCACGGCCTGGAACGACCGAGGTACTGGTAACTCTCGGTCGCACGTAAACGAGACTATGAAGAAAGTTTCGAACTGTACAACCGAGAACCTATTTTTTTGGGTTTTTTTGTGATTGTGCTGTACATTTTGGTTGATTATAATGTTACACTGTTTGTATTGCAGGTAATGCCGTTATCTAGTAATTTTCCAGACTACAAGGACACTTTTACACCTTCTAAGCCATTCCCCTCTCGAGAAGCGGCTATTTCATGGCTTCAAATGATTGGTGGCGAGAACAAGTTTGTGTTAGTAACGAAGCACTCTGGATGCCGGGGGCATTAAGCGGCGGGGAAGGGTGAAAATTGCCTGCGAGAGGTCTGGGACATATAGGGGACTGGCTCAGAGAGTAGGGAAGGGGAAAGCGGCAAAATTTTAAAGAAATCAAGGAATGATGAAAAGGCGAGGACTCACACTAGTACGAAGAAATGTGGATGCCCTTTCCAAATTAACGTCAAGGAGAATGCTGACTCCTTATGGTATGTCACTGTGATTTGCGGGAGGCACAATCACGACACCGCAGAAGATTGGATAAGGGGGAGGAGGAAGTTGAGGATGCGGGGAGGACTCGAAAGTGAGCAAATTTCAGGGAGATTAGTCCACCTTCGTCTTTTGTGGAGTGCGAGCAGAAGTTGAGGATGCGGGTGCGAGGACACCGGGGTCTCCAACCGAGGCACCCCAAGTCTGAGGCACCCCAATCTCCAATCGGATTTGAGTCCTCCCACTCCACAAAAGCTTCTAGGCGTAAGAAATGCAAGGTTCCACAAATGCGTCGTGCCGCCGACGCACGCAAAGTGGATCTAACATGGCTTATAGTCATTGCTTAGAACCGATTGGTTGCCACATGTTGATGCCATTATCGATGTGGTTTCCGATGGGAATTGTGGATATAGGTGTATAGCCTCCGGGCTTGGACTTGCCGACGTAGACGGGTGGAGGATTGTGCGTAGACGATGTACGATGAGATTATCTGCATGAAGACCTTTGGCGGAAGTGCTTGGCTCGAGTTTCGAGATCGGCCAAGAATGCGGTGCATTGCCCAGAGAAGCAAGAGGGGGCATCTTTCAAAGAATGGTTGACACTTCCGACATGGGATTGTTAGTATCCACCGCATTCAATGTCATTCTCGTCAACCTCTCGCATGGGAGTGCCTCCACATTCCTACCTCTACGTAGTACTCCAACGTCGTCATTGCACAACATACTTATCATTGCAATGGCAAATGAAAGGAATATCCATCAAGTTAGGGTAAGTTCTATGATTTTTTGTGAATTGGTTTGTTTCCCCTTAATCGGGTTTGTGACAATATCTTCTATGTTCTACTGCTCACTTTGACAGTGCAAGCTATGCGCGAATGCACCGCCGCCATCCTTATATCCATCGTGGATCGGACGTTGAGGATCACGCCAAAGGTTGGTGAGATGGATTCGTTTTTCGAGACATCGCGCCCATTGCAACCGCTGATCATGAAGCCACCATACCCGTTGTAGATTTAGATACACCGTAGGTTAAAGCTTGTACCTGACGTAAACATTTAGAAATTTTGCCAATTCGTCCGAATGTTCTATGTATATGCAAATGTTATGATGTGTTTTGATTGGTGTTGTGTTTTGATTGTTGTTTACTTATGGATGGACCCTTTTTAGAGTCGCTTGAATGTTACGAGATTTATAATTAATTAAGGTTCTATGGCAAATTGTCGTGCTGATTTTCAATCTTGTATTGTTAGTTTGACGATTACGAGATTTTTTTGAAACCGTAATGTTCAAATTCATCCATTCCCGATGTCTCACAAGCAAGTGTTCGTGAAACAACCCATATTTTCTGGCCACCCATGACCGACAAGTATTCCAATATATCTACCGTGTACAACCGAGTCCTATTTCAATTTCTGCTTGTACACCACCGAGATGGATCGACCATTTCACCCGCCCGACTCTCGTCCTATGACGACCGAGCCTATCGAGACCCTCTCTCGGAAGTGGACAACCGATACGCAGCTAACTCTTCCTGGCCTTCGTGGCCGAGACGCGACTTCCCAAAAATATTAGCTTATGTTCGCCCCAAAAATATTAGCTTATGCCCAAGGCCGAGACAATGACACAGCCTCTCGGCCCGTGTGGCCGAGAACCACGATTTCCCAATTTTTTTACATTTGAAAAACCCGCCACACACACATTACAACTACTCTACCAAATGTAACTTAATTCGACGATCTTCAACCGAGCCCTAATTTGGAGACGAAATCGCCACACACACCGACCCTACAAAATGCGTAAAACTCGAACAACGAAGGAGAAACACACGGCGAGGGACTGAGAACACGATTTCGGGGATTCCTCTCACCGGCCTGCTCAAAACAAATGAATTCTTCCACAAGGAGTTCTATGAACGAGGTGGGTGGTGGTGGTGGTGGTGGTGGTGGGGGGTGGTGGGGGTGCCCAGGGGTTTGCACGAGGGTGGTGGGGTGCGAGGGTTTTTTGCACGAGGGGTATTTTCGGTATTTTGGGTTTAATTTTTGGGTGCCCTGTAAATCGATTTGTGCCCACATTAACGGGTGCCTTCATTAATAGGTGGGGTGCCCTTAGCGCCTCTCGAAAAGAAAGTTGGAGGTTATGTTTTTGATTTGTTTAGTTTTATATTATTTTATTCACATAAGACATATCTATATACAGAAAGTGGATCGAGAAAAAAGGAAACAGAGAGATATAAAGAAAAGGTAGGAAAGAAATAGAACGAGGACGGCTATTCTTCTTGGGGATCTATCTTCTCTTCGGGCCGAACTCCTCCCCCATTCTTTATTTTTTATTTTTCTTTTTTCTCTTGGTGTTCTTCAACTATGTGAGGCTAAAAACCTCTAGCTTAGGCAAGACGGCGAGAAAAGTTCGATCACGCATATCAATGGATTTGTGAGATTTATATATTTTAATTTCACTTTTTCATTAATTTTTTTTTCTTGGGTATTGTTTTAACAATCGAGGTTAAACACTCGGTTTAAATCTTGATTTACGCGTCATTAGGTCGTAAGCATCCGTACTTGTGCAATAAGACCACACTAGTGGCATTCGACCGCATCCAAGCTTGTCTAGGTGTAGTGCCTTCACAAAGCCCATCATGCGGTCAAACACATTAAATCTAATTCACTTGAATATATGGTTGTGTGTTTGACTAGAGAAATAGTCACCGTCGTATCTTTGACTATCTAGATTAGGAAGTGCGAGGAACCGCGTACGTTACCGGATCTATAGCTACACTAGGATATTTTGATTTGCATACTTTACATAAATCGACGACCAAATCCAATTATTTATCGAACCAAACTTGTATGTCTTGACCTAGGTGTTTTTATTAATTGTTTTCAAATTTATTTCCATTGTTTTATTTATTTTGTTGATATTTAGATTAGCTTTATTATTCACTCTCTCAAAACCCCGATTTCCTTTTCGTTATTTTTGATATTAGAAAGAATATCAATCCCCGTGATCGACCCTTTGCCACTATTCTACAAAATAGTTAGTTTTGATATTTTTTAATTTTATTGACGCGCCCGTTAGTGGGAGAGAGTCGGTAGGTTCAACGCAACATGGAAATTCAATTTTTGATATGTAAATGAGTTGGGCCTAGCCAGTATGCAAGTTTGTTCACTTGACTGTGCTTTTCGACTTAATAACTTTGCCTTCTTAATTACTCACACGCATATGTCTCTCAAAAAGGACTATTTTAATTTGTTCCGATCTTCTCATTACTTTCGAGACAGCTACAATATTGAAGACCAAATTCAACTATGTAAAGAGCCCTCGTCACCACAAATTACAATGGATTCTCTTGATTTGTGAAGTCCAATAAAGAGTTTCAGTTTGAAACTAAATTATGTATTGGTTGCATTGCAATGATGTATTTGTTGGTTTGTTCTATATATAGATATATGTTGGTTTGTATATATTTTAGCCTTCAATAGTTTCATAGAGGTCGTCGATGGGATTTTCAACTAATCTTGTTTGGTTGGTTTTATAAACCCAACTTCTTCCCAAGTAGTTATCTCTCAATTCACACTTACCACCCAAAAGAGCGAGTTATTTCTCTGAGGCTTATTGACATAATTACCATTCATTAATCACATCTCTATTGCCTCTCTTTCTCTCTCCCTTATTTAAAGAGTATTTATGTCAATTTTTATGTTTTGTTATTTTTTAAATCTACAACTTCCCATGAAATTCAAAAGTTGAACCACACATAAAATATTAACTTCCATGTAAGTTGACAAAAATTAACCAAACTCCTTAACTAGTTACTTGCCCGACACATCTTGCAATGCTTAAATTACTGATGGAAACTTTTGTGTGGACTATTATATTATTATTCACTACAAAAATGGCGACCGAATCCCTGCTTTTGGTCACTAATGTGATTAGCGACAGAAAAGGTACGCCACAAAAACTCCTTGTCGGTAAACTGACTTAGCAAGCACAGTTCGTCAATTATATAGCGACATATTTCACTAATCATTAATAACTTCTTTTTTTTTTTTTTTTGCAAAAACATAGTAATTAAAAAACGCGAAAAAAAGAGTAATAAATGTAAATGTCAACTATATATAAATACACACTAAATAATTAATTAAACCATGCATACATGCATACATATATTAATAAATTTAACTAATAAATGCACACAAAATAATTGATATATCACATACAAAGTTTAATTTTTATTAAAGACCCCTATTTCAATAATTAGATTACAATTACAACTATAATTCAAGCAATCAAAATTCAATAATTTAAATAACAACCAATTCAAGCAATCCGATTTTAATAATTTAATTACCTAAACCTCGTATGTATAATGCATTTTTTGAGCATATGACAAATTGCATTTTTTAGCACTCCAATTTCATAAAAAAGCAAAACAAAAACAACATAAATACTAAACAAAAAAAATGCAAGAAATAAAAAACAACAAAAATAAAAAAGCAACAACTAAGTAAAACAAAAAACAAAATTTTTTTGAAAATAAAAATTTAAAAATTACTGTGAGCTATGCGCCATGACTGGGGGATGATGGTGATTGTTCTTGGAGCCCTTATGAACAACGACAACAAAAAATCAAAATTAAACAAACAATAAACCCTAGCTAGATCTAAATCCAAACATTAACTCAACATCCCCCAAAATAAAACCCCTTACCTTAAGCAAAGTGGCGATGAGGTCTTTAGCCAAAGGATGCGGTTATCGCTACTGGAGGCGATAGAGAGATGAGTGTGATGCCCCGACCCTTCAAATTGAGTACCGCCTGACATAATCCCATCATTAAGCCCTAACCCATGCCATGTACGCTTAACAAACAGACTAGTCGGCCTTTTTCACCTCGTTACTCACGATCAACATAATTACTATTTATTTAGAAATCATCAAAGCTAATTAAGAGATTGTTATCAAGTTACATTAACTTTCGATGAAAGACTTAGTAAAAAAAAGCGGAAGCATTTATAAAATGCCTACTATAGAAACTAGGCAATATACAACCCAAAGTCATATATGAAACATTAAGGAAGTCTAGTTTCTCAACCCAATATACAACCCAAAGTTATACAAAAAGATTTAAGTAATAGATACATAAAATGACCAGCTACAAAAGTAGCATAAACTATCTTCCAACAGCTTAAAATTAATCGTTGATCTTCTCCTTCCCTGGTCTGCTACTCGAAGTATCTGCACCCACTAAGACGGTGAGTACAGTAAAGTAGAAGTAACATTGAGAGGCATCATCAACATTTCCAAATATATGACAAGCATCATAAATCATAATAGTAGCAAATAAATTTGAAATAAGAATCATATTATAAGATACTTAAGTTAAACATCATGAAACTGACACTCGGCTCGACAGTAATGATCTAGAGCAGGTTAATATTGAAATTACATCACATCAACTCTGTTCCACTATTTAAGGCATAGATATGCTCATGATTGCCCATTTTTCATATAAGTAGATACTTCCCGACAACCTTGAGTCCCATACCACGTGTGCAGCTCAAGCTAGTGGGGAGATCGCGACATCTCTATAATCTAGTGACCTCGTGTGCCATGAACAACTCTATATATAATGGTCCTAGATACAAGAACTACTTTTATAACTTAAGAAATGATACAATTTAGGAAATTCAACAAATGAGAATGCATAACTACTGCACAAAGGAAGGAGATTTTCGATACCATAGATCTTTTACCTAATTGCATGCTATTCTACTTGATTTACATACTTAACAACCAAGAATGACATAGGACGTGAATAAGATTCAATGAATACCACTTAAACATAAACCAATGCCACGATAACAATCTCATGAAATGAGATGAAAAAATAAAGACGTGGCATCAAGAGTACAATAGGCTCATTAGTCCAAATGACTGTAAATAAGAAGCATAATGGAAAAGAAATGAAAATAAATATCTCAATAAATGAACTTACAAACCACGCGAAGTTCCTAGGCTAATCCGACCTCCCGACACCCCGTATCTCACCAATAACCTCTTGAGACTCCTCCCTAATTTTTTGAGGTTAATTACGGTGTTTTAGGACATATACAAATTATCAAAGTTAGATTAAACCAATTAGAAAACCCTAAACTTTTATTAGAAATTTCGCTACTTTTCAGGTCTTGATGTTGTGGTGGGGTTGTGCACTCTGCACCCATGGTGTCAAGCCCGTGTTTCTTATTAAGAGCCCAACTTTGCGTTCTAATAATCCATACACCTTTGATACACCTAAATCAAGCTTGATCATAACCAATTTACACAAAATTTATAAACTCAGGTGTTTAAACAGAAAATCATAGTTTTTCATAAAAAATTCATCAAAACACCTAAAACTTCAAAATACCATAACTTTGTCAATTTAAACCGAAATTTGGATTTTCCTGATAGCAAATTTATTGATGTTTCGCGAGGAATTCAAAAATGCTATTGGTTTCTAAAATTAAAAACATATTTCTATCAGAATTTGGTAAAAATCAGCTTCATGACTAAAATCATTATTTTTTACCAATAAACTTCAAATTCGAGATTCAAGGTTCAAGGACTCATTTGATACTTCAATTAAGCCATCAAGTTAGTGAAAAAGGTTTCTGAACTCATTTGAAATAAAATCCCTATCATTAAGACCAATTCATCATAATATACTAAATTAGTGGTGTAAGTAGAATTACCTAGTTGTTGTACACTACCAACTAGATCAACTTCTTCAATTCCACAAGAATTCCTTCACTAACTTGCTGATCTTCTTCTCAAATCTTCCTCTCCAACGCTTTAATTCTTCTCTAAGTTTAGAAATGAAATGATTTGCATGAACTAACCTATTCAATCTTATATATATTGATAAGGTTGTTTAATAGACATTGATCTTAATGTACCTCGAGACTTAATCTAATGGCTTATATCTTGATTTTAACTCCACTAACTCTCCTTAACTCTTTCTTGCTAACAAAAATTCTAACTCAATTGGTCTCTTGATGTGTCAACACGTTGCTCGAGAAATATTAATGACTAATGTTTTAATTTGCTAACTTAGGCTATATTTAATATAAAACCAATTATAGCCATATAAAATTCAACTTACTAAGCCATATCAACTTAAGTTAACTCACCACATCACTCTCTACCCCAGTCCCACGTTGTCACGCATCTTGAGGCACATCCCCGCTCATGTCTCGACATCTATAAATATGTAGGAGTAACTTAGTAGTCTATACATATGCATTACACTAGGCATCTATCACTCAAAATACTATATTACTCACTCCTCACACTGAGTATTCGGACTATGTATCCGCTCTCGAGCACATCTCGGTTATTAACCATAATTAGAGACTAATTTACTATTAGTAAATTCTGGGTCATTACATTCTTTCCAACTAATAGAAATTTCTTCCTCAAAATTAACCTTAATCATAAGCTTAATCTCACAATATAGTCTTAATTCTAAAATGGGGTCACTTGTTAGTCGACTCTTAGTTCTTCACCTTTAATCATATTGAGAAATTTATTCCTACTCATTCTCACAATAATTACTCTAGTCGAGATATCAAATGATACTAGTTCCAAAATTCATGTTTCCAAATTACCGTAGGTGAATCCATTGACCGCTTACCCTAGGTTCGAACATTACCGCGGGTGAATTTACGCTTTGTTACCATATACACACTATCACAATATACAACACTCTAGTTATAGTACTAATGAGAAATTACACTAGGCATGATTTTTATTATGAAAGTTTTTAAGTGTGCTTATCAATCATTACTACTTTTATGATTTCATTAACTCATGTGATATGGACTTATTCAAGTCATTTTTGTCATCCCAAAGTTGACCAATTTTAACTCCCAAATTACTAGTGTCTGCATCGTTATCTAATTCAAACAAGGCAAGATCAACGTAATAATTAAATACGTACCTCACGGGGTCGCGTGCCATCTATAGGTCTAGCTCCGTCTCTACATAAGCTCCATGTCCCGCCTCGTGGTTGTATGGTAGGTTGCTGATAGTTGTGAGGCTACGACAACGTCTAACCATGTGTTCTGGCTCATTCCACATTTGCAACACACTGGCTGTCTTCTCGGTGCTGTTGAGGCTGCCTGATTGTGCATCGATCGCTGTCTCTATGGACTAATGCCACTATCTCTAACCCTATTCTCTATCTCATACTGAAAAAAATTGTGAGTTGTGGACACTGACGAGCTATGTGTTCAACTTGATGACATCTATATAATACGTCGGTAGTCTCCTTCGCTTTACACATACAATTTGTATCTGCCCCTGTCTCAGTGCATCATAACCTTGGTCGCCCAATGTCTATTGAATTTGTAAGGGTGATAACATAAGTCTTGCCTGAGGTGGCATGGAAGACCTACTCTTGGATTGTAGCGGCCCCGCGCCCCGAGGTCACTGGGTAGGCTGCAACGTAGGTCCCGCAGCTCTGCTGATGTCAACGACATGTCAATGCTCCTTGATGTGCGTGCTAGTCATTACATTATTTATATATTTTGTTAAAAATTTACAGTCTTTTATTTCGAATTAACCATTTACAAAATTTGGCTTACGTTTTACTGATTTGCAAGTAGATAACTAGTAATTTACAGCGGAAGTCTTAAAGTGAGAATAAACTTGATTTTTTTTAATTAATTCTCAAGTCATATAGAGCATCAGTCCTACTATGCAAAAATCGAAATAGAGTACACTGTATATAAGGTGAAAAAAGTAAATATATATACAAGTACAAGTGTCTCATAAGTCTCCTATAAACCCAAAATATATAATAAAATATTTAAATACAAACACTTACAAGTAGTGTGCCGAATAGTGGGTGAGCTCATAGATATTCGCCAAAAATCCCCTTACTCATAAAAGGATCTGCACTCAGCCATCACAATAAAATAGGTGACGAGTTCATTGAGTAAAATCCTAAGGAAAGTCATTAAGCATTCATGTGATAAAGTAAATGAATTCCAATAAATACTATTAAATAAACATGAAAAATTTAAATAGACGACTGTAAATGGATCATCGTATGCGTAAATAACAATAAAGTGCAAATGTGTGTGTACATCCTAGTCATACTAGACCATACTTCAGATACCCTCCCCAAAATCCCATATATCCTCCCTAGAATCCCACGAGTGGGTGCACCCAACTGGCCCATCACCTAGTCCTCTAGGTGTTCGTTGTAGACCCATGACGCACCGACAAATGTACCAAAAAATTAGCGCAAGTCTTTATTCATTGAGGATTCTTGATAGACATAGCGTATCATAGACACATAATGAAATGCCCGGTTGGAATTAACTCAACCAACCATTAAAACATTGACATATACATAGATAACTGAAGTAAATAAGGAATAAAAACAGGGATAAACTGAACAAGATATAGTATAAAATAGTAATGAAAGCAACTAAATACTCAAGTGATGTTGCATTGGATCTTACAAACCTCGATACGCGCTCTAACTTCCCCGGACTCCCGAATTCGACCATAATTAGCTCTCGGTACCTGAGCTACCGTCCCCTTAATCCCCTGAAGTCCAAAAGCAACATTTTAATTTATTTATAACCACATTAAGTTAAATTATTCATATTATAATAAAAATTAGAATTTTATTTAAAAAATTTTGTTGTGGCAGTTTTTTTTTGGAGTTACACCGAGGTGCCAAACGCTTGAAAAACTCTTGAAACCTAATGTTCTACCTTTTTTTTCCAATTTCTTATATTTTCTTTGATTCTTTTGAATTTCTTTTGTTATTCTTTATAATTTTTTTATAATTTTGTCTATTTTTCTATAATTTATTTTATTTATTATGTATTTAATCTATTTTTTAATCTAATTTTTTTAATTGTGTAAACAAGGATTGGGCCCACCTGAACTGGGCCCCGATTCAGGAGGGCCTGGTTCGGCCCAGGCCTGGCCCAACCCAACTCCACCCCCAATGTTTTTTTTAGAGACGAATTGCTTTTCGAGCCATTTGTCTATTCCTCCATGGTTTGTTTGTTTGTTAGTTTGTTTTTTTTCTTAATTCTTTCTCTTTCTCTTCTCCATCTCCAACAACCCAACAATATCAATAATCACAATAACAATAACAACAACACAAATCACCATTAAAACTCAATCTTTAAAATCTCATTTTCATGGACACATACACATATCGAAGAAGATGATTAAATTGTTACCTAGCTCTTTGTCAAATTCTTGGATTTGATCTCCTTAGCATCTCAAATTCCTTAGAATTCCTAAGATTTCCTATCTCAATTTTCCAATTTGCATATGTTTCAATGTTAATTTTGAAACCAAAACCCACTAAGTCTATATTTTATATTCTTGTGGGATTTAATTTTGGCCATTGATCTAAATGTGTACACCAATCTCTAGGAAAATCAAAGGATCCTCATTAGCCAAGTCCATACTCCAATGACTCGCGCACTTGTACACATAAAGCCTTGGAATCATCTAGGAACATCTCCATGAAATCTAAGGGTCTACATTAAATAAGTCAAACTATAGTCCCATTTTTAATTTAATAAATTAAATTTCATAGCATAGCTACATTAATTCATATGTAGGCTATTTTAGGTCTTATATTTGGTGTACTGCCAATTCACCTAGTACCCGACTACCCAACATCTCGTACCACGCATCTCAATATGCATTTGGAGGCATGTAAATTCTTGCGCTATCAATTTAATTGGCTTAACCAATGGTTTTATTATCATTAAATGTCACATTTACTTTGACTATACTCACATTAGTGCATTTAGCATAGTCTAGATTAAATGTACTCGTACTCCGCTTACATGATACCCGCATTGACACGCTTTTCGAATTGAATATCCAGTTCAAGTCCTCATACGATATGTCAATATAAACGCACACATGCGATGCAATAGTGAATAAAATAATAATTAGCATCGCAAATAAGTAACCAAATGACAAAAATAATTATTCAAGCCTATTCGGGCGTGTCCTAGCCTGTTCTAAGCGTCCATGTGGGCCTGAACCGATGTCCAATTATGAAACTAATCTAAATAATGACGTCAATAAATACTGGGACGTTACAATTCTTCCCGATTAGGGTAAATTTTGTTCCGAAATTAAGGTAGACTACCATCCCGAACCTTTGAATCATCCATGGTATTAACGACCCAAATAACTCGGTCTTCTGTTCTTCTCTTCATGGAAATCTAGCTGTAGCAGGAACAATCGACGTCACCAACTTACTCTCAGACTCCACTAGACTATACTTTAGTACATCAGGATCCTTAAAGTAGGTTTCTCCAACCCCTCCACTGGTCCATCACTCAATAGCCCTCGTGGTGGTCGGTACGGACCCACGACCTACTAACATGTGCACCAAAGACAAGTCGCTCAGGTCGCACTTCACCGAGGGTGCCTGTGCCACGTACTACGGCTTGGTGATTCGCATAATCACTGAGTCTTCATATGTATAACTAAGAATCAAAATATGTATATGCATAATTTAGAGAGATATTTGACAAAATATGTTAGATGATTTTCCCTCGACATGCTGTCTGGTCGCCTCCCGTTTTGGTTGACATAGTGCGTGAACCCTTTGTCGGGTCTTATTTCGCTCTAGTGGAGGTGATGCCCTACAAAAATTAGCTCTAAGATGTCCAGTCTGACAAAGTCAGAAATGTTAATGCGTATCCGACCTCTATGCTGTCAGTCCTGAAATCTCAGACCCCAACCTCGGTCTCTCTGACACCTGTCATGACCTCCCTAATCTTGATCCTATTGATACTGTAGAGTCTGATGTCTAGGCTGCTCTATAGGTGTGGGTGCTGTAGAGAGTATTGCTTATCTGTCATCATATCTATATCGATCTGACTGATAGCCATCCCTGCAATCGTGGTCATCATTGTGGCTCATATCAGACTGTTGGTCATATTTATATTTCCTATAAGACTGGTCTCTCTGCCTCTTTTGCCTCCGGAATTTCCTTGACCCCTGTCCTAACTATGCCTCAAAATCAACAATTGCACGCCTACTACCTCTCTGAAGAAGGAAGGTCTCGTGTTTCAGTGTTCGATCATACGTTTCCTGCACTGTGCGAGCCCTAGTTAACACAATAGCACTTCCGATGTCTTCTTTTAATCCCCTAACGAAATAGTAAATTTACAGTCTCTTCGTCCCCGCAACATCCATGGAAAACTGTAGTAAATACAAGTATTTCTCTATATACTATAATACCGACCGGTTGCCCTGTTTTAAGGCCAAAGGTTTTTCTCTTAGGCGTATCTAGGCTTCTGTAGGGGTATACTCATTGTAGAACACTTATTTGAAGTATGCCTATGTCATCGGCTCTGGGTGGGTATCGTAGTAAGTAGTCCACCTTATAGCTGCGGCTCCTCGAAAGCGTGATCCGAAAACCCGTGCATGTATACTCTACTTGACCCTCAGCAGCTTCTGTAGCTATTGGTGGGAAAGTAACCATCTTCCACGCGCCTTTGGGTCACCATCTCTATAGAAATACCTAGGCTGAAAGCAAATAAACTCCTTAATCAGTTTCGCCCTAATTAAGCATCGATGTAAACTCCGAGGTAGTATTTGTGGTCGTCATTGTAGGAGTAAGAGTCGGTGTCTCGACTAGTGCAACCTCCGATACAATCACTAGAGTAACCGTCTCAATATGTATCTTAGGAACTATAGAAATAGTAGCCCGAACATGCGTTTGTTGGATAGCCGAGGCGATGATTGTCTGAGTAGTAGTAGTTGGTACAACAAGTACTGTGGGAGCTACTGCTTCTACGACTGATGTTTCAGCCGGAGCCCTAAGTAACTTTAGAATCTCGGCAAAACTGAGCGTCATGTGCCGCAAGCCGGTCATCGACACTCTGTGTAATAGCAGTGGTCGTGGCCCTAGCCGGATCGCTATCTGGCGTAGTGGTAGACAATTTGTCTATCATGATCTGCATCGAGAAACGTGCATCAGATCAGCCTTAGTATATATTAGAGTATAATATATAACATGCAATAAAAACATAACACGTATACAACCACTAACTCTACCCACCACACATCACTTCCCAACTAGGATTCTAAAGCAAATACATCAGGTTTCCACATCTCAGGTTTTTTTCATTAAGTCTTTTGCTCTTTCATTAATTCCCAACATTCCCCGAACCATTGCTCTGATACCAACTGTGGCATTGGTATCAGGTTAAAAAAAGTTATGCTTCATCCCCTAGACTCCATCAACCCTTCTCTGATACCAACTGTGGCAGCTCCGTACCCTAAGGCCGCAAGGTAGGCCGTTACACTAGTCTCACGGCCCTGCTGACATCAACGCTACATCATCACTCCTTGATGTGTGTGATAGTTATCTTATTCTCTATATCATTTAATAAAAATCTAGAGTGTTTTACTTCGAATTAACTATTTACAAAGTATGTTTTTTGTTTTATAGAGTTGCAAGTAGATAACCAGTAATTTACAGCGATAGTCTTAAAGTGAGAACAAACATAATTTTTTTTTTATTAATTTCAAGTCATATATAACATCAATCCTATCAGGAAAACCCGAAATAGAGTACACCGTATATAAGGCGACAAAAGTAAATATATACAAGTACAATTGTCTCGTAAGTCTCCCATAAACCCAAAATATATAACTAAATACGTAAATACAAACATTTAGAGTAGTACACCGAATAGTTGGCGAGCTCGAGTTAGTCGCCAATAATCTCATTACCCTTACTCGTAGAAGAATTTGCACTCAACCCTCACAATAAAATAGATGATGAGTCTAGTGAGTAAAATCCTAAGGAAACTCATTGAGCATTCATGTAATAAAGTACATGAATTCTAATAAACATTTTTAAATAAACATGCAGAATGTAACACATGCAATTGTAAATGGATCATTGTATACGTAGATGACAATAAAGCGTAAACGTGTGTGCACATCCAGGTCAGACTAGACCATACTTCGAATTCCCACCCCAGGATCTCACCAGTGGGCGTACCTAGTTGGCCCATCACCCGGTCCTCTTGGTGGCCGACATAGACCCAAGGCATACTGACACATGTGACGACAAAGTAGCTTGGGTCATTATTTACTGAGGACTCGTGATATACGTGCTATGGTCTAGAGTGCCATAAATACACAATGGAATACTCGACGGGAGTAAACTCAACCAACCGTTCAAACAGTGACACGTACTTAGATAACCGAATTAAATAAGGAATAGAATTAAGGATACACTGAACAAGGTAGAGTAAAACAGTAATGAAAGCAAGTAAATACTTAAGTGACATTCCATTGAGTTTTACAAACCTCAATACACGCTCCGACTTCCCCGGACTCCCGAACCCAACCCGCCTAGCTCCCAGTACCCGAGTTACGATCCCCTTAGTCCCCTGAAGTCCAAATGCATCATTTTAATTGATTTATAGCCACATTAAGTTAAATAACTCTTATTATACTAAAAACTAGAATTTTATTTCAAATTTCTAGTTGTTGCACTTTTTTTAGTTATATCTGGTGCCAAATGCTCGAGAAATTCTTGAAATCCAACGTTCTACCTTTTTCCCTATTACTTATATTTTCTCTGATTATTTTTGGATTTTTTGTAATCTTATGTACTTTTAATCTATTTTTTATATTTTTTTACAATTTATTTTATTTGTTATGTATTTAATTTAATTTTTAATTAACTTTTTTTGTTTTTTAATTCTTTCTCTTTCTCTTCTTCATTTCCTATAACCGAACAACATCAACAATCGCAGTAACAATAACAATAACATAAATCACCATTAGAACCCAATCTTCAAAATCTCATTTCACGAACACACACAAATTGAAGAAGATGATTAAATTATTACCTCTTTGTCAAATTCTTGGAATTGATCTCCCCAGCACACAAACTCTTCAAAATTCCAACATTTCTTCTCTGAATTTTCAGATTTGCATGTGTTTAGATGTTGATTTTGAAGTCAAAACCCACTAAGTCCTTATTTTATATTCTTGTGGGGATTTAATTTTGGCCATTTATCCAAATGTGTATATCCATCTCCGTAAAATCAAAGGAGCCTCATTAGCTAAGTCACACACACACACACACACACACACACACACACACACACACACACACACACACACACACACACACACACACACACACACACACACACACACACACACACACACTAGTACATATCTAGCCTAAGAATCATCTTCTAGGATCATTTCCAAGAAATCTAAAGGTCTACATTAAATAAATCAAACTATAGTCCCATTTTTAATTTAATAAATTAAATTTCACAAACAGAGGCACATTAATTCATATATAGGCTATTTAGGGACTTAAATTTAGAGTACTACTAATTCTCATAGTACCCGACTACCTCGACATCTCGTACCCCACGTATCATCACGTATCTCGAGGCATGTAAATTCTTCCACTTCGATTTAATTGGCTAAACCAATTGTTTTATTATCATTAAATGTCGCATTTACTTTGACTATACTTACATTAGTTTATTTAGCATAGTGTAGATTCTAGTATACCCGTATTTCGCTTACTCCGATACCTAAGTTGACATGCTCTTTGAGGTGAAGACCCATTTCAATATAAATGCACATATGTGATGCAATAATGAATAAAATAATAATTAACATTGCAAATAAGCAATCAACAGACAAAAATAATTGTTCAAGCCTAGTCGGGTATGTCCTAGCCTATTCGAGGCATCCACGTGGGCCTGTGCTGGCGTTTGAGTTTGAAAATAATTTAAATAACAATGTCTATAAATATTGGGTCGTTACAATATGTCCCTCCTGACTACATTTATAACATTTCATATGTTTTGTTTGCTCTGTCAACTCAGTTAATCTTGGAGTGAGTCTCTACTTCTGCCCCAATACTTACTGGTATCTACTACCCTGATCTTGCTGAAACTATTGTAGTGGTTGCACTATCAGAGATGGTCGGCTGGGGAAGTCAGGAACAAGGGTAGATGGAACCATAACAGCTGAATATATGGATGGAAATCTAGTCGCCATAGCAAAGCCAATAGAGAATCGTATGCAAGGTATTGTCATGGTGACTAGTATCTCTAATCCTGGTGAACCGAATCCATCATACATTTTCTCGCAACCCTTGACTCTCTTCCTCTTCCTATTATTCTCAATAATGTAAGGTTAGGTGGACTCATTGAGTCCAACATTTTAGTTTTTATATATTTGTAAATCACCCTTCTATTTTCCCCTATATTAATCAAAACTCTTCGTCTTCCGCATGTAAATCTTTGTTGGAAATAGTTGCATATTGAAGAAGCAAGGTTCAAAATCTCTTGTTGGCATCAAAACTCTTCGTTTTCTACAGCTGAAAATCTCACCTATTTCCAATGGGAACAACTTGCTGGAACATGATTGATCGCTTTTCCTCACTTTAACTCACCTCACATAGTCGATTTTCATCACTTCACCTCGCGTCAATAGCTTGTTGCCTTTCCCGGATCTCAACCTCGTCACAATGACCACCATTTTCATCACCGTCATTATCGATAGTGGCTCGTCGACTGCTGCTTGTAGTCCATTGCTATTTGTTTCTGTTGGTTGTTGTCATTGTGTTGAGGTAAGTTGATTAAAATTAAAGGTTTTTGTCGTTTGGGTCGTTGGTTTTATTGTGATTGTGACTTCAAATGTTGCTTTGAAGTTTTTTGAATGACTTTTAGCCTACGTGTTGATTAGGCTGTTTATATTTGTTGGAAGCTCCGATTGCATTTCAGTTTCTTATTCCTAATATCCTACCCCTCCCGTTATTTTTATTTTAACATTTAGCCTATGCATTGATTAGGCTGTGCTTGTTGGATTTTTTTGCTATCTGATGCAGTTTTGATCCCAAAACAAAAATGGTGAGACAGAGGCAAGAATGTATGTTCTTGTATTGAATTAGGCTTGCCCTATTTTGTATAGCTCACATAATTTTTTCTTTCTTTTCGTAACTATGTACACAATTATTTTATTATATACTATATATAAGCATCTCTTCCAATTTCTGAAAAAAAATTTTTTAGCAAAAGCTTAGTATCTTTGATGTCAATTTTACAACAAGACACGAGCTTAAAAATTTATGTTGTGGTTCTGCAAGTGTTCAAGTTTGTCTTTCTTTTTTATTGAACAAAAAAAAAGAATGTATGCCCTTGCAACCTTTTGGTTTGTTTAAGATTTGAAAGAAGAATATCATGCTCACTGTAAGTGGCTTAATTTGTTGATGGAGCTTCCTGAAGGGTTTTACTTATTTAAATGTGTAGTCTTAATCTCACTTCTTCAACACCAACATAGAAGTGGCTTATGCGTAGTTCATGTTCTAATTGATAAATCATAACTCAATAAAGGTTATAGATAAGCTTGGTCATATAAGTCAAGATGTTCTAACTTTTCATTATCAAATGAACATCATATTTAAGTTTAGTTAAAGTTGCTTTGCTCTAATCATATTCAATTGGGCAGGTACTCACTTCAAAAGGCACATATACAGTGAAGCGCAATGAAAAAAGGCAGAATCTTTGTGTACAAGTGCAATAATAATCTCATCCAACTTTATTATATGTATGAGAACATATTCAAATTTGAAAGCTATCAACAATACACTGACGTATAAATGCACAATTTAACATAACCAAGCCAAGATATGTGATGAGTTAATCTTAGACAAATACAAACCAACTCTTGCAAACATCCACACAAACTTGATCATATTTTTTTGTTTAGTTGTTAGTAGTTATACTACAAATTATGCAAATCTTTGTTACTAATTAGGCGCTAATCATTCGGTGAGCATTCCCGAGCACTTGATCTCTTACAAACGAATGTACTTTCCTCTTTTGATTGTTGGGTCTTCCAACAACAACACCTTGTCCATGTCTCCAACCCCTCCATGTGCAAGTAATCTCCATCATCTCTCTCTTTTCCTTTTAAACAAAATCCTCTCGCTTCTTAGCTCTAACCCCGTCACCAATGACAAAACCACCTTCAATTCTCTAGCAAAGTCAACAAAACAATGCAAAACACATCAATTCCTCAATCCCTATCAAACACTTAATTTGATGATTTCCATATAAAATGTGCTAAAAACCTAATGATCAATATATATATATATATATATGTCCTAAAAGGGTGTGGTGCAAAGGGTTTCAAATAGATCAAGCAGGGTACGAGTTCAATTCGTAGCAACTGCACTATTTCTCATTCGACCTCAGGTTAATGGTATGGCCGCCTTCCTAACCTCCCTAGGATTAGTCGGGCTTAAATCAAGAGGGGTTAAGGCAGTTCAGATGCTCGCGATAATAAAAAAATTAAATCTAATGATCTATGAGGGAGTTTTGTATTTGTACGAAATGTTGGTGTTGCTTCAATGGAGATGCCATGCCACTGTGACCCAGTTGAGACTCTCACTTTTAGAATTATTTCTCCACTGCTTTGATCAAAGTCTTCTCTCTTTTGCACAAGCATGCCTCTTGGCCTTACTTCCCATTTGATCTCACCAACAACTTTGCATCCATTATCAACCATTGAAGCACCACTAGTAGTACTAGTAAGCTTGGAAATGCTCCTATAAAACCACTTTGATCTCAACTTAATCATATTGCTTAACTAATCAAACCCTCTTGAACTCTCTTTGTTTCTCAAACTCTTGCAACTTGAAAAATAATGTGTCACACACTTATATAACAATTTGGTGACATACTAGAGGACAAATAAAGAGGATTATATAAACTTGATAAACTTGGTATTTTGTTGATTAAACAAGTATTAAAAAAATATTAGTGGTGAATTGATACTTGGTATGAAGTATTTTGTGGCGGTTTTTGTGGCGAAGGCACTTGGCCCGAGGCATTTTGTGCTTATTATATGTGCACAATAAGATTAAACAAAATCACATCTGATTGTCGGTTGGTCTTTGAAAGGGCTTGTTTTAGTGGGCAAGTGTGTGTCTAGAGTGTAGGGCTGTAGAACTGATTATAGGTAGAGAAGCTCACTAAATGAAAATGGAGAAATACAAAACAAACCAATTGAATTGTATGAGACAAACCGATTGAGTTTTGCGAATTGGGTTTCTCTGAGTGACTGAGACTAACATAAGAATGACGACTAATGGGCATGGTCTTTCAATCATGAAATCGAATGTAATAGAAATAGCTAGAACAAATTTTAGAAATAGTACCAAAATGAAGATGGTTAGGCACGTGGTTAGCGACTTAAGATGGATGATTTAATGAGTTCGTCTAAATACTCATTTTTATCAACCACCACCCTTTGTTATTTATACTTCTTTATCTATACTTATAAAGTTGGGTGTATTCAAATGCGATTATTGAGTGTCATTAGCTTACTTAAACATATGTCTTTAATGATTAGGCGCATGGTTAGTGACTTAAGATGGATGATTTAGAAATGGCAAGAACAGCTTTTATTAGGGACATCTTTGGTTCGAGTGATATTGAAGGGTCATCCCATGAAAGTTTTAACTGTGAAGACAACTCGGTTCCTTTGGTTGATGAAGTATCAATCTCAAATGTTATCTACGAATAAGATTTCAACATTGTTTCCATCCTAATCCTATAGTAGGCATGTCATTTGGAAACGTAGACGAGTTGCTAGAAAACTATCAAGACAATGCTAAGGAAAAAGGTTTTGCCGTTAGTACCAAAGATGAAGATGGTAAACTTAAGTATGTGTGGCTTTCATGAGATAGGGGATGAAATACATACTTTGAGAAGTATTCTAAGAGGGTTAATTGCCCCGCTAAGGTTTGTGAGATTAGAGGAGGTGATAATCGCTGGTTGGTTTCAAATGTGGTTATTGAACACAACCATGAACTCATACCCAATTTATCATTTTTATAAGGGGTTATCGAGAATTGAATGCGTGTATGAAATGCCAGCTTGTAAAGCGAATGAGAGAGTAGGCATCGTGCCTAGTAAGAGAATCATAATGCTTTAAATTCAGGAAGGGGGTCAAAGAACTTAAGATGTACTTATAAAGATTGTCGCAACTTTATTGATGCAAGTAGGACTAGAAGAAGGGGATGTTGAAGCTATTCGTAAGATTTTTCTAACAATGCAAGAGAGATACATAGCTTTTCTTCATACCTTGCACATTGACGATGATAACCGGCTGGCGAACATATTGTGGATCCATTCATGCAGCAAAGCATCATTTGAAGAATTTCACGACGTTGTGAGTTTTGATATGACATATCTTGTGAATAGATATATGATGTCTTTTGCTACGCTTGTTGGGGTAAACCATCATGGCATTCCATATTATTAGTTTGTGTTCCTATTTGTCATGAGGACGCCAAATCTTTTAAGTGGTTGTTTAAAAATTGGTTACGAGGTATGGGAAATGTTCACCCTCGATGCATTTTAACCGACCAATGTGAAAGCATTAAGGCAGCTATGAGGGAAGTTATGCCTGACTCGATTCACAGGTTTTGTTTGTGGCATATCATGTGCAAAGTTCCTGCAAAGTTCAAGAATGTTCCAAATTATGACGCGACGACAAAGGAGTTCAAAGATGTGGTGTATGATAGCCTAAACATCTAGATGTTCGAAAGAAATTGGAACGATTTCATAAGAAGAAACTCTTTGTAAAACCACGAGTGGCTGAATGATTTGTACGATGAAAGAGAGAGTTGGGTTCCAGTTTTCCTGAATAATAACTTTTGGGCTGGAATGGTATTTACTCAGAGAAGTGAAGGGATGCATGCTTTCTTTGATAGTTACATCACATCTAATAGTACATTGAAGCAATTTGTCGAGCAATATGAGGTGGCAATCACGAAAAAAATTCAAAAAAAGTTGTAAGCTGAATTTGACTCAAAAAAGATGCGGTGCGATTAAACATACAATTCCAATGGGAAAGTCAGTTCTATCATGCCTACACTAGAAATATCTTCAAGAAAGTTCAAGGGGAAATCAATGGAATGATTTATTGTCATTTGGACCCAAATAACGAGAATGAAACTTCATTTATTCCGGGTGTTGAGAAACTCAATATCAAGGAATGTAGTATCAAGAATTGGTGTTGCAAGAAGTTCTCGTATTACGCTTAAGTATAATGCAAATGGGTAGTACTTTGATTGGAATTATAGAAAATTTGAATCCAAAGAGTCTCCTTTGTAGACACATTTTTGAAGTGATGAAGATGAAAGGCATTGCAAGGGTTCACGAGAGATATATCATCGAGATAGAGGAAGGATGTGTTGCGAATGCATTTGAGTATTGTACATTTCGGAGGCTATCCACAAATGACAGATGAGTATAAGAAATTTAAAGAGATTGAGCGTGCACTTCATGAAGCAGTCGACTTGTGCATAACAACCTTGCATGATTGGGGTTCCTTAAGACAGAAATGGAAGCTCTAATGGAAAGGGTAAAGAATTATAATGGTGTTATACAAGTGGACTAGGCACAAAATTTGGGTAATGATACTTGTATTCAAGATCCTAATCATGTCTCTATTCGAGATCCTAACTATGTTCATTGTCGAGGGAAGCCGAGGTCGAACTGTCCCAGATCAATCCGGGAAAGAAGAGGAATTAGAAGAAATAGTAGTCAAGGACAAGGGCGAGGGCAAGGCAGTCAAGGCCAATCAACTGGCTTAGGGCATGGAGGACGAGCAAGGCGTGCTGGGCGAAGGCTAATAAATGTTGTCTCATATCCTAACAGTGGAGAGGTTCGTTACAACAAGTTTTTATAACATGTTGAATGTTTTACATTTTTTAGTGATTTTGTGGGCCTTATGCATTTTTCGCATTTGTTTAGGACTTCATAGATCCGAATGAGCTAGTCGTGGAAAGTCAAAACTACAATGCGGAGATGCTAGGTCTTGATTGAGGTAAATTTATATATATTGTCTTACTGGTAGTTGTTTTCCTTCCTTGTTACTCCACTTTATCCTCACTTGCATAAGCTGTTTTGCCAACCTTTTCGTATGATGTGGGATTCTTCTCTTCTGATAAGAAATAAAAGAAGCTGATGCAGAATTTATTTTGCAATTCGGATGTAGTGTCGACATGCATCCTAACTATGGCTCATGTGCCACATAATTGATTAGATAATGTAACTAAACTAAGTATGAGAGTTATTTTCCAATTTTTTCCTTACTGAAATAATCTTGACTAGCTTTTTTTCACCTTCATCGCCAAATGGTTATTTCTTTTAAGGTGTTAAACATAATATTTTGGATTAGAGCATGATGAATTGTGTAAAATATAATTCACCACTTTCTAAATCAAGTACATTACTTCTGAATTGATCGAATGATATTGGCTCTAAAAGACCTCAAGTAAAAGAAGTCGTCATTTACTATCTTGCTCAAGTAGTAGTTCTTTGAGAATTGATGAATTTATTATGTTTTTCTAAGCAGCTATCTTTTTTTGTTTAAAAAACAAAAAAAAACTCCTACCTTGTTTCTCTTTTAAAGTTTATAGAGGTGTTATGATGGAAAGAGAAATGAATGTGATACATGTGGATAGAGCTTGATCTTTTGCTATTCAACTTATGATAAATATTAAACTTATATGATATTAGCTGAATCTTATAGCTATCGTGAGTGAAAGAATATGGATTCCAAGAGCAGTGGCACACTTGTCATTCTATTACATGTTGTGATCAATTGATCCTTGTACCTTAGGATGATTTAGTGGTTTCAAAAGCAGTGGTACTCTTGTCATTCTATTGATTTTTCCATTTTATGGTAATCCAATGCCTCAAACCTTCGACCATCTTTTTCTTGATCTTTTGTTTCGTTAGGTTAGTGCGTCTGATTGGCGGAATAAAGCTCATCAGAAGCAAAAATTTGGAGCTGGACTCTAATATTTAGGTTTAAACAAGTGGTAAGTTTTCTTTTGTTTTCTTTTATTTTTTTCAAGTGGTATGTTGGGGTATATGCCTATAACTTATGTCTCTTTAGATTTTTTTTCTTCATTATTTATCACTTATGATTTTTGGAGGTTACATCTCCTCGCTTTATTGATGGCAAGTGAACTTTTTAACTACATCTCTAATTTGCGCCACCAATATATTTGCGTATTATTTTGAAAGAGTATCTCGCTTTCACATTGTTATGTATGACTACTACTATCATAGGAGCTTGCAACAAGAACTTGTTATGTTGCATTGTTTCCATAATTTAAGGGTATAAGTGGCCACTTTTTTGCAAAGCAAGAAAGAATTAATTTGAGAGCAATGTTTTTTGGAGGATGATTGGATTTTGTAGGATGATTGGTATTGACCGAATCATTTTAGTGGTTTTTTTTCTTTTGAGGTTAATTCATTTTATTTTTTATCATATTGAGATTAATGGTAAGGATTGCTAATTAATGAATGAAAATTGAATAAAATAGAACAAATGTATCTCATTGTTTGTTTCATGAGATAATATTTTTTTTATTTTTTTGAAGAACTTGAGATGACAATTGGTCTATACTAAGCTATGTCGATTGAAAAAATGGTTCTCCCAACAAATTGATAAGATTTTCTCGATTATACAAAATAAATACAGTTCATGAAAAAAAGGTAAATTGTTGATAGAGCAGTGAGTTCAATCTTATCAAAGTGACTAATGGGGAGTGGAGTGCGCTCCCCTTCTCTTTAGTTTTCCAGTTTTTTATGTCTCTTCTTCTAGTGAGCTTGAAATAAAAATTGATTTGACTAATTCACATTATGGCCACACACTAGAAGGATCTTAACATTTTTGAGTAGACCACTCACGAGTCCTGCACCACCACTTACACATTGTTCAGTAGACAACTCACAAGTCAATTACATGTTAAAGATGTTTCTGCTATGCTTTACATGCGACATGCATATATAATATTCTTTGCCATTTGTGTACATACTGAACAATAAAGTTTTTGGTCTTTTCTCTTTAGCTCCTCCTCTGAGGAGAAGATCATCATCATCAATCTACTTTAAAAAAGCCATTCAAAAAATAACCGCTTCTAATTTGAAAAGTAGTAGTACTACTCTTGCCTATAGAAGGTCATGTGACTTTTCTTTGTCACCTATTCAGGTGTGTTGAAATAATACAACCATAGTGATATGAACTTGTCAATGGACAAGGGGTACATGTTGATAATTGTGGCTTTACTTTGACTAATGGGACATGACACAATTACCATCTCCGTGACTTTGTAGTGTAGTCTACTAGTTTGTGTTGAAAAGAGGTTTGGAGTTTTTTTTTCTTTTTTTTTGGTTTGCTTTGTTCATGGTTTTACCTCTCTCACAAGGGAACTAAACAATAGGGTACATCATTTAGGCAAGCCTAAACAAGGCCTCAAAAACTCTTTGAAAACTTGCTTTTTCATTCAAACTACAAAATAGGCTATATAAGGCCTTAAAAACTCCTTGAAAACTTAAAAGAAAATCAGAAAAACATGTTTTAAATAGCACTTCACGCAGTATTGTCTGAAATGACAATAACTTCTTTTGTAGGGAGGGTCTTTTTATCTCTTTCGCAGCATCGCAGAAAATGTTATAACAAGCAATGAGTGGTTCATAATCTAAGATAACTGCTATAAGAGCTTTTTCATTAACCGATGAGAGAATTCATTAGCTCCTTCACCTCGATACGGAGGGTGTCAAACTTGTCTTCCATTTTGGCAAAAATCATCTTCATGCATTTCGGAGACGGAGTGGACTGCGAACATCCGCCCTTAACATACTTAGTGGGTGTACTTCCATACATCTTACTTAATTGAAATAGTCTTAGCTTACTTAGCTATGCCTTACTTAACTATTGAAAAAACTCACTGCCTAGGCTTCCTTTATATAGGGGAGTGTCTATTCATCCTCACATAGTGGGCCCACTCTTCCTAATAAATGAAACTATTCATCCCATTTCATCTTCACACAACCCACTTTGCACAGTAAAACCTACTTTGCGTAATAAATGTGATTAATCCCCATTCATCTTCACACATCCCTCTTTGACAAAAAAATGGAAACAATACAACTCATGTTCACATAGCTGCCTAATAAATGTTTCAAACCTTTCCATTGCCCAATGTCCCTTCACATCTATAGCCTAGGAAACTTGCCCTTCGCATCTTGTTTACTGAGCCTCATTATGATTTATTGGAAACCAATATTATATATTTGAAAGAATAAAAGCACTAATACAAACAATCCATCATATAAAAATGATCAACCAAAATATTTTTTGATAACAGATGAACAGTCAAAGATTTACTGGCACTTCTGAGAATTTGTGCCATCCCTTTGTTCAAGCATATAACAAATAGAGAGGTGAGGCCAACTATGTCTTACAGTCACTTCTAACCAGGTCTGTGCAGACCAAGTTATCTGTTTAGGGGCCAGTACTTGTCCATAAACAATTTAAATTCTTTTTCAGCTGAGCTATAATCCACCTTATTATGGGTCTAAAGATCACTAAAGACCCTATTTTTGGGTCATCTATAAAGTTGCATTGGGGGAGGGAAGGGTGAGAGATGTATAGGTATAGCTGTTATATAAATATATGAAAAAAAATGAAAGGAATGTTTTAACTGAACCTATACCATTTTAAAGGGCAGTTTTAAATTTTCTTTGCTCTGATCAAAAGATGGATGTTAAGTTCATCACCTTTTGCCGGTATTATGAGCAGCAAAGAAGATGTAATCTGGGTGATCAACTTGTAATCGATAGATCCAATTATCAGCTGCTTGATATAGTGAGCTTGCTTGTTGATGTTCAAGAAGTTCATTGGCAGCCCACATGGGGCCTTTGAACTTGTAGGATGCAAGTCCAAACACTGGTAATGGAAGCTTCGGGGAAGAATCAACCGATCCATTGAACTTCCCAAGTTGTGGAGCACAAACATGTGGCTGAAAATGGCTTACACTTGCGACAAGAAGCAAATACCTTATCTAAACATTGAAGCACCTATTTACCTCCTAAAAAAGACAAAGAACACTGAAACAGCTGAGTTGATGCTGATGAGGAAGAAGAAAATTTAATTTGGTAAGTTGTAGATGAAGAATGGAACGTTAGAAAGTAAGCTTCCAAGTCCCGCAGAGTTGGACCCATAGGTATTCTATATATTGGGTACCTAAATTAAAATCCAATACACGAGATTGTATAAATAAGTCATGCTGCAAAGCAAGTGCAATCTCAATCCATCTTTTATGGCATCAACAATATAACATTTTATTATACTCAATTTAGAAGAGCTCACCATGCCACATAAACCCAACTAGAAGGTAGTATATCATAACTGTTGTATGTGTTTAAGTCAGTGCATCGAGATGAAGGAGATGAAATCCGTTAAAAGCAGAAGGAAAAAGTTAAAGACAAAATGAGATGCGACAAAAATTATTCAAAGCATATTATGTGAATGAATATACATGCCTTGTTTATCAATGGCTCTCGGAAATGAGGGACTTCCCTTTCCAAAAACTGGTATACCAGCAAGCCAGGTAAATTAGAAACCTCTGCATCATCATCATCTTTCAGTGATAGTCTATTCACGTCCACTTGGCTCTTTCAGTTGGTCTGAATGTTCTTTGGATGTCCATCCAAATCGTCATAGCTACTCTCCCTAGAGGACTCAGCATCACTTTCCTCACCAGGCCGTCTGAGAGATTTAATAAGCATTATGAACAAGCATCATTATGCAATTTTCTATCAGACAATGTGCATGATGGATGAAAAGAAAAGTTCCATGAATAATCTTTATTATATCAATGAACAAGGTCCTAAACATCCCAATTCAACTTATTTGATTCAAAAATTCAAGATCCCATTCCATTCCAACCCTTCCTGATCCCCATAACTTTCCTTAAGAACATTCGTTATAAAAGGTAATAATAAGGAGAACGAAGATTTGTTCGACGTCAAAGCGATTCATAAGGAGGCCAATTACAACTTATAAAGTTGAGTGGGATGCTGATGCAAACTTGCATCATACATGCTACTAAAATGAGAAACCTCTAACTCGATTAACACAACAAAACTAGTAACTCCCAGAAAAATGCTTCATGCAGACAATCATCAAAAATCTGATCATGAAGCAAAAAATAAAGATGGCTAAGTAACAGATTAACAGTGATGTTATTCACATTTGCCCCAAAAGAATCAAATATATTGGATAAGGCCTTCCAACCTAAATTAGCTTAAAAACTTCTTGATGAAGAATAGTTGTACTCAAGACACAAGATAAAGTAATAGAGGGAAGTAGCGAACAAAAGAAATTAAAAACAAAAGAAAATTCATATTTGTGAACAATGATTAAAATAAGATATTAAAACATGCATCAAATGTACTAATCACCAACAAAAGTGCATAAGTAAATATTATATGTTACCTAATAAAAGACAAGATTCAACTTTCCAATTGAGAATTTGATAATGATCAAAATACTTATTTTGCAAAATCGAAATATATAAAGTTATAATAAGAAATGTTAATAATCTCGAGTTAATAGGAATATATGGTAAGGACCACATAGAATAAAAAGAGTTGTATGACTTAATATGTGTACATAGTTACACTAAGACTTTCCATCAATGTCCATTGAAAGCAGTAGTTAGGATGCTTATTTGAATGCGGAAGCCGTATCTCAATTCATCGAGCAAATATGACATATTTTTAAGGAAAAGGCTAACTGCTCATCAATTCCCTATCTATTACATAATGCACTTCCAAACAAAAGCTCACTTTAATAATAAGTTCACAACATTATTAAAATGAAATAAATAAACCAATGATATAAAAAAGGCACTTACATTTCCATTACTTCTTTGTTTTGTGGTTTCAAACATCTCATTTGATACACATATGCTCTTATGCACAATGTTTCTATAGGAGCAAGGTGCATTAGACTCGAGATCAATCTAGAACGTCTAAGGCGTGAGGAACGCCTCATACTGAATTGAATTGAGACATAGACATTATATTCTTATATTCATATATTATTATTTTCATAAATATTCATAAATATATATTTTTTGACCCGAAAAAATCTGTAATCATCAGCCAAGTTCTATCTTATTTTTTGTTTTTTATTTTCAAAATAAAAAAAATAATAAATCTATTACCATAGGTAAGGTGTGACTAAATGCGCTTATGCACCTCACTTAACCTGCCTCAACTTAATAGTACAATTATTTAACTATTATTGAACTATTAGAGTACAATAATTTAAGTATGATAGTACTGATCGAATTAGAGAAATAGAATGTTTCTAATTTTTTCAGTGATTCAATGCGACACTTTATGGATTATATAAATATTAACTGAAGCATATTGCAAGCTTTAAGGTACTTGACTTACTACATGGAAGTGTCAACTTTTAGTCGTATAGCTACCGGCCAATGGACAGTAAATGAGTAAGCATTTCAAGGATGCCTTATATAACTAGAGAACGATCACTACTGGTTTTAAGTAGTGAAGGAATACAACTATCTACTTAAGTAAGATAAATAAATAGATTGAGATCATATCCTGGGGATCCATTTTGTAATCCTACAAGGACGCGTCCGTATTAGGAAGATGATGTTGCCAAACCAATTGCTTTGGTACTATATCTCATTCTTCTTTTAAGAATAAAAACTCAAGTAATGTTGGTTTGGGAGTACAACTATGAACTAAGTATTGCTTATTTCTTTGAACAAAGACAAACAATCTCTAAACTCATGTGACATATTTTGTTCACTCGGTAACTAATTATTAGATCATGGATTTCAAGTAAAATCCTATTGAACAAGGTCTAGATTCTCGCTATTGATGAGATTTTGTTGAAGTTTTCAAAGACATAATCTTTGAAAACGTTTTTCCCATTTCTTTTAAGCTATATTGAATAGGAAAGACTTAATAAAAAGAAAAAAGATGTTGTCCAAAGATAATGACAACGCAAAAATCCTATAAATGAATATAAAGCAATCGACTTCCATAGCCATGAAAGCAACTTTTATGGTTATCCATGCATATCCTTTACAAGCAAGGTTTTCTTTTCACTCTTTTTCTTCTCTGGATCTATAATACAATGTTGTTAACAAAAAAAAGGTAGAGAAAGAGATAACAAAAACATTCACGAAAATGGCACGAGGATAGAGCACATTGAGCATGCATGAGCCCAATACTCATCCAGTTGTACTAATCATACACTTGAAGAGAATACATTAGATAAACTCATGAAGAATAGGTAGAAAAAGTTGAGCATTCACTATAATTAGATTAGGGCAAAAACCATAAAGGGAATACTGGATCATAATTAGTATACAGAGCAATATAAGGGCTGCAAGGGTTGTTCAGTTGTGAAAAACATATTTCACCCAATTTTAGGTGATGGCGATTATATCTCACAGTTTTTTTGACACTTGTTTTGTTCAGATAGAGTTGTTGATATGAGGACCCAAGAGAAAGGTCTGCTAAAGGATTGGAAATACTCAAATTTAAAGGGAAAAATAATTATAAAATAAGGCATGTTATCAAAGAATGCTTATGAAAACCTAGACAACAAATGCATCAAAGTAGAACTCATTTCATTTCCAATTTACAATTAAGAAATCTGACAAATTTAACATCATGGACGTTGCAGTTGCCATTATAAACCGTAGATTGTATATATTCTTCCTCATTCACACGATGTATGCTAATAGAATTGTATGTCTATATATATACGTATGTATGTATGTATGTATGTATGTATATATATTTCATACAAATAAGAGAAGGACCTTAGAAAGTTTAAATAAAAAAACTTAAATTTGAAGAATAAGAGTCGATGAGAGCAACGAATTGCGGGTTGGAGTACTCACCTCAGCAAACCCAGAGTCGATGAGAAGTCGATAGAATAGTTTTGAGTTTTAATTAGCGAATTTGAAGGTGATTGAGGACTCACAAAATGCTTCTAGCGGAGATTGAGAGGATTTCCTCTTGACTCTGACGATCACAGGCTTAGGGTTCGAAGGATCGGCGTTAAAGGGAATCGACGATGACCGAAGAACGATGAACATCAATGTTCCAGTTAACAATGGTCGCTTTGAAGAAAGGGATTACGACCAGGTTTTTGAGAAATTGAGCAGTGTGGGAGGCGATGGAGGTTGGGGCAAAAATGAGAGAGATGTCTCAAACATGTGGGCTCATTCCGTCTCTATTTTAATCAATGATTCTCATCAACTCATGCATCTCGAGGCATGATGGGCGGCTAAAAAGTAATCGAGTTTGTGAAGTTTTGGTGAGGAATTTGATGCCAATTTTTTAGTAACGCACTTTAAATTCTGTTTCTATTTCGTCTCTATTTCGTCTCTATAGGGATGGCAAAAACATGGGTCTGGACATGTACGGGTCCAAATACCCCCTTAATAACAATTAAAAATACTATCCGAACCCTTACCCTTTTTTAAAGGAGCACTTTTTTGTGTCCGGACCCGCATGTTTTTAATACATACAAGCCGTTTTTTATCCGAACTTGTTTTTTCAATTTTCTACGATTTTATATTTCAGAGAAAAAATTAATGGGTACCTTTTAGGGAGAGGGAGGTTGTGAACAAGATAAGGGAGGTTGTGAGTGGTCAGGGACGAGACGAGGGAGGACGTGGTGGTAGGGGATGAGATGGGGGAGGTCGCGGTCGCGATGGGGAGCGATGAGATGGAGACGTGAACAAGATAGGGAATACTTGGGTTAATTTCACATATGGTCACTCAAGTTTGCAGTTCGTAACACTTTGGTCACTAAACTTACATTTGTCCCAAATATGTCACTCAACTTTACAAAACGTTTCAACAAAGTCACTCCGATCACTCTCCAGTCAAAAACCCACTGGCGCTGCTGACGTGGCGCCACGTGGGATTTCATGGTAGTTCACTTAACTTGTTAAGTGATGACATGGAATGCCACATACACACCCACCCACCCCACCCTTAGTTCACCCCACACCCATTACACAAATTTCTTTTCTTCCTCTCCAACCCCCGAATCGTTGAATCGTTGAATCTTCTTCTTCGCCCGGAATAGTTGAATTGCCTTCTTCACCGTGCTCTTCTCTCGCGGCCGTGCTCTCCCTCCCCTTCCCCCACCGGTTCGTCTTCTTCGCCGTGCTCTCTTGCTCGCGGTTCGTCTCTCGCTGCCGTGCGGTCGTGCGGTCGTGCTCTCCCTCCCCCACCGGTTCGTCTCCTTCATCATGCTCTCTCGCTCGCGGTTCCTCTCGTCGCGGTCGTGCGGTCGTGCTCTCCAACCCCCGGTTCGTCTTCTTCGCCGTGCTCTCTCTCTCTCGCAGCCTCCTTTTTCGCTGCGGACTCTCCCCGCATCGGCCACCGGTTCGTGTCTCCCCCATCGGTTCGTCCTCTTCCTCGCTCTCTCTCTCTTTTCGCACTTCTCGTCGCTGCCATGAGCTTCGATTCGAACATCGGCCTCACTGCATATCTCCCCCCTGGTTCGTCCTCTTCCTCAGATATATTTTTTGCAATTCGATATATTTTCTGCAATTAGAACAAAATTTTGCAGTGATTACTGGAAGGGTCTCAGATATATTTTCTGCAATTAGACCATATAGGGAAGAAATACGAAGGCAACTGAGAAGAATAGCAATGCTGATGTATCATGTATATACGCACGCAAACTTTGAAACGTTGATGTTCTCCAAATTAGCAAATGTTTTGCATTGGTATATTATTTACTTTCTTTGATTGGTAATGAACTGCTATTTTTTCATGTTTCTAAGAATGTTAGACCAAAATTTTGATCTTGTACTCAACTGTTGTATTCAATGAAGACGAAGTGGTTGCAATGGAAAATTAGTGATGTCTTTGATTAATGTTTGTTTTTGAGAAATGGTTAATGTTACTATATTGATGAGGAATTCAACGAGGAAAGTTGGTTTTCCATATTAAGAGGCCGAAAAGATTGATTTAATGCCTAGATTGTTTAAATTATGTTTTTGCTATTGTACTCAACTCAAAAGATAATTTTTCCATTATTTTTTAGGGTGAAAAATAGACTGCAATGTGTGATTGATTGTTCAAGAATTTTGAGTGCAAATTAATTTAGATTGATTGGTTTTTGTTTTTAATTAAAACCATGGATCGATTGATAGTTGTGACAAGTTTCCTTTCTATAACTCAAGAGATTGGTTACTCATTAACATGGTTATAGCTATGCATGCATTTTTTGACCTCACTTTATGCAACTGCAACCGCAACCAATAATATTTAAGTAGTAATTTTGGCCTCACTCTATGCATGCATCACATATAAAAATCTGACCCATTTCCTTTAGCGGTTGGTTTCTAATATCACTGGCAAATTATAGCAATATAAAGACAATAACTTAAAATTAAAGACTTACATATCCCATGATCTCAAATTGATAAACGACATTGCCATCAAACCCAAACGCTAGAACGAGCGCGTGCAATCAAAATATTTCATCAATGCGGGATCATGGTCACCTACAATAGTGACAGTTTCACCTGCACAACATGAAAATGTATATCATTAAAACAACCACATTGATATTCTTAAAGTCTAATAAAAAGGGGAGTTGTGATAGATTGCATTGCATATTGATATTCTTAGTTGAAGCTTTGTTTGTTGTTTTTCTTGATATCATGAAGGAAGTTTTTTGACAAGAGTTTGTTTGTTTGTAGCTACATTGTTATATTTGTATTGTTATTGTGGCGTGCCAGTAGTGGTGTTCACCTCGTGGACGGCTACAAATCCAGGACGACGATTTTGTAGATGCAGGAAATACACGGTTTGTACTGAAATGTCTATATTCTATGAAATTGTTAAATTTTATTCATATGAAGGAAATTAAATGAAAATCTTCGTTGTTCTATAGTATAGATGCGGATGCAAATACTTTAACTGCCTTGATCCTAAAATGACTCGACTGTGCAACGATTGTTATAAATGGGTTGTTGAGGAAGTTAGACCGAATGGAAAGCGAGAAGAGGTTGCAAGACGAGTTTAATGGGCGTAGGAAACTCAACGGTTGTGCAGTTGCATGTTGGTTATGCTTGGTGGTCGTTGTTTTGTTGTTTGGTTTCATTGTATACAAGTAAACACAACTTGGCATGAGAAAAGAAGTAGTCATCTTTGGTTGGAATCGAAGGGAAAAGTTGTTGTGTCATTTTGTGTAAAACTTATGCCAAACCATGTATTGTGGTTTTGTAGATTATGAATGAAAAATTAAACTATGTGTTGAATTCAAAAGTTTGTAGTGCAAATTAATTTAGCTCTCGTTTCTATAATTTTGCTCTTCTATGCTTGTAGGAATCTATTTTAATTCACAAATTGAATACCCTGCATGCATAATCAGGGTTTACATAACCGTCTGAAATCTTTTTTTTTTCTTTGCTGTTTTTTTTCATGTTTTATAGCTTCATTAATAAGGTTTATGGTTAATCTAAAAAAAAAAGATGAATTCAAGATATTTTTTGTCAGTTTGTTCAAAGCCGAGCACATTCAATTTGCTTGATGCCCATGAATTTGGATGTTTGACTCTTAATTAAGCATTTGGATACATTAAAGAGTTCAGCAAGAGATGCAAACATAAGTAAATAACGAGTCAGAACACGACTCCACATCGGTTTCCATTACACATGCACAAAAAAAAATAGTCCAATACTTTGTACATCATCCAACATGGAAGTTTCACCTATATATCCGGAAAAAAATCACATCCTTTGTACATCATCCACCTCTTCCAATTATTCCACCTCTTCCAATTACTCCACCTCTTCCTCCGCCACGACGTCGAACAACTGGAATCTTCGCTCATGACTTTGGAGAAATCCTTGGAATAGGTTGTGAACAATCCATCATACTTGGCATTGTAGGAAGGGGTTGGGAAGCACTCGCAATTGTAGCATTAGTTGTAAAAAGGTTATGCTGTCAAAATTCAAAATACATTATTAATACTAAGAAAATTAAAACTACACATTAATGTAGAAATCCAACAATAATTATGGAATTCAATTCCAAATCAGTCCAATCCCTCCAACAATGTAACATACATACCTGCTCAAGAGGTGTCTCGCCACATGTAGAATTCCCATCCACTTGAACTCCTTCACTTGGCCCTTTCTTTCTCTAAATATCATATAAATGCAAAGTCACATCACACAAAAATATAATAAGTGTTTTAATAACATAAAAACTTTTATAATCAATAAAGATATACCTTGTTTTGACCCTGAGTATGACGGCGTTTATTATGACCTTCAACATGGCAAATTTGACAAGTCATACGTACTATGGCCTTCTTAGACATCTTTTTTTGTGCAGCCGCAATCTCTATTTCCTCAGGCTCCTTTCTCCTTACTGTTACTTTTCTTCCTGTCCTTTTTTGGACTTGTGCTGGTGGTTTGACTGGTTGGACATCTTCCGCTGGCTTAGGCCATAGTTCCTCACGTTATGTTGGGTTGATGTAGTGTGAATGCACATTCATGTAAGTGCTTATATAGTAACACTCATTGATGTAATCCACTAGGTCCCCATCATTTCCCATAATAGCTGCCACCGCATGCTCGCATGGGATGCCCGTAAGCTGCCATTTCCCACAATCACAACACAAGTCCATCATGTTTACCACATATGTCTTACCGTGTCCATGACATGACACAGAAGGGCCACCCGAGTACTCAATAACATAGAAAATAAACTCATCTTTAAGTTTCTCAAGCTTTTTTAGAATCTTAGGACATATTCGCTCTTTCCCCTTAGCAATGATTCTCTGCATATACTCTTTTTTTGCGTTTGAGCCTCCGTATTAACTTTACCTTTATCATCTCTAGCATGTCAATGATTCCTCTGTCCCTTACATCTAAAATGTATCGATAGAAGCACTCACACAAATTATTAAGCAACATATCACACTTAGGGCGTGTTTGGAAATTGGCCCTACACCAAGATTCGATGGGAACCTCGTTCAACAACAATCTAGCATCTTTATTAACCTTCTCCAACTCATCTAACCAAAAGATCATTCTCTCGCGATATGTGGCCCAAGCTGCACTCCACAACTTTTGCTTAAGTTCAATTCCCTTAAACCTTGTTCTAAAATTTAAGTACAAGTGCCTCACACAATATCTATGTTCTGAATTGGGGAAAACAGTTTTAACAGCGCTAACAAGTCCCTGCAGCGAGAGTGAACTTCAAGGAGTAAATAATGAAATCGAACATGCATTATGAAAAAAAAAACATGAAAAGAAATTGTACCTTTTGCCTATCCGACATGAAAGCAACGCTATAGTTGTTGACAATGTTCAAGTCATCCTTAAGTAATTCTAAAAACCATTGCCATGTGCCTTTACTCTCAAATTGAACCACTGCATAAGCAACGAGAAATATACAATCATTTGGGTCTATCCCTACTGCAGCAAGTAATTGTCCCTTATATCCTTTAACCAACAACCATAAAGAGAAATCAAAGGCCTACATCATGAACTGAAAGCATTTTTCAATGGAGCAAGACATATATATATATATGCCTTGAAATACCCCTAGATGCTGCGTCATTCCGACTGTTGTGCCCGGATTTGTTTTTAGTAGCTCAAGTGCATACGAATGAAGTTTCAGGTATTGGCTCTCCTCGTCTCCATTCATCATCTCCATTGCTTTCTTCTTTGCTCTCCAAGCTTTCATTCGACTTATTTTGAACTTTAAGTCATCCTTCACTCTTTGTATAATACCCGATACTGACCAATTTGGGTCCACTCGAAATTGTTCAATATACTTTTCTGCAAGCTAGTCAGAAGTCACGTGATAATTCTTGTTCACTTTGGTATATGAGTGGGTCAAGTTGATTGACTTGATTTGAACCGTCGAGTCATCTTTACCCACGTGAGAAGAAAAATTCAAAACTCACAATTGCTAGACTTGAAGCGCTGGCATTTACATATGCATCGTTTCCTATCATTCGTAGTAAAGCGTATTTGTCGCTTATTTTGAATACCCCAATTCCTGCATACCAGCTTAAATGTCTTGAAAGAAGAGAATTTCATTCCTAATTCGAGTTGTAGGTTTGCCATGTCTTTGAACTCATCAAACTCTACATACCTCATCTTATCAGATCCATCGAATCATCATCTGTGTGGAGCTCATCTGATGTTGCATAGTCTGAGTCTTGGTCATGCACTTCAACAATCGCAAGTGCACTACTACGAGGTGGAGTAATAACCTTTGGCCTTCCTCTTTTTCTACTGTGCAGTTGTTCATCAACAACTTCTTGATAGTCATCATCGTCCTCAACATCATTGTCACTCTCGAAAAAATCATGGCCTTCATCCGCTTCTAGTTCTTCATGTTGAATTGTTCCATTGTCTTGTTCTTCTGGAGGTTCCACTTCTTCTTGCTGACTAACCTCTAAGTCCATCAATTCTTGCTCTCTAATATCTGGGGACCCAAAATGTCTTTGTTCTAAGACAGGCTCCACTTCTTTTTGACCATCATCTCCATTGTGAAAATGATTCCTGCAATGATAAGGATGTTAAAAATGTCCCTTGAGATGTACAAAACCATAAAACCAAACAGTTAAATATATTCAAAAGGTCTCACCCCTAAGTTGACATACATGGCCCCAAAAATCATCTAAAACATCACATTAATTGGTTAATCACTCAATACAAATCAATAGAGATTCTCAAACCATGTCAGAACATCACCAATCATAATATCACCAATCTATGCAGAATTAACCCGAAACTAAAACAAAAACTCTAAATACTCTGTTGATGAAGTTTCATATCTACCTAACAACTTTCTTCATCTCAACCATGCCCAAGATTCAATCTCAGTAATATCACAGAAATTTCGACAAACAAAATACCATAAAAACCGATTCAATTGACTCCAACCGACTCAATCACACGTATCATAATCCAATCCATCAATCATTGCGGAATTAGTTAAACCATTCAAAAATAATAACAAACCAGGAATCTAAGCATGCCCGAATCAGTTAATCCATCAATCACTGCATATCTACCCAACAAAACAAAATTTGCCTATTAAACTCCCTGTTTGATCTATCTTCACTCCAAAAATACCGGTGCAATTATTAACATGTACACGAAGAATAAATCTCTTACATTGAAACCTGGCCCCGTGAAGTCGAGGCTGATTGGTTGCGCAGGATCGAAGCTCTACGAGACAGAGACAAACACGAACCAGTGAGGCCGACGTAGGGGAGAGTCCGCGAGCGAGAGAGGAACCGTGAGAGAGAGAGCACGACAAAGAAGACGAACCAGGGGGGTTGGAGAGCACGACCGCACGACCGCGACAGAGGAACCGCGAGCGAGAGAGCACGACGAAAGCGAAGAACCAGTGGGGGGAGGGAGAGCACGACCGCACGACCGCGAGAGACGAACCGCGAGCGAGAGAGCACGGTGAAGAAGACGAACCAGTGGGGGGAGGGGGAGGGGAGAGCACGACCGCGAGAGGGAGAACACGGCGAAGAAGACGATTCAACGATTCCGGGGTGAAGAAGACGATTCAACGATTCAATGATTCAGGGGGTTGGAGAGGAATAAAAGAAATTTGTGTAATGGGTGTGGGGTGAACTAATTGTGGGGTGGGTGGGTGTGTGTTGCATTCCATGTCATCACTTAACAAGTTAAGTGACCTCCCATGAAATCCCACGTGGCGCCACGTCAGCAGTGCCGGTGGGTTTTTGACCAGAGAGTGATCGGAGTGACTTTGTTGAAACGTTTTGTAAAGTTGAGTGATATATTTGGGACAAATGTAAGTTTAGTGACCAAAGTGTTACAAACTGCAAACTTGAGTGACCATATGTGAAATTAACCCTGAATACTTTGGGAAAGGACAACAGATGTTAGGATTAAAGTGAGTTAACATTTTTGTTTTAAATTGACGATGTTCCTCGAGATAGTACATTAGATATCATTAATTTCTCAAACTTAAAGTTGAAGCCCATGAAATACTTTAGATTTCACCTATGTCATTGAAGCCCATAAAAGCCTATGCAAGTATGCAACCACGGTAACTCAAATTGAAATGTATGTAATGTGTTTTCTCAAAAATAAATCTAGTAATGTTTAGTGTTTTAGAAAATAAGTTACATTATAAAAAGATATTTACATTTGTTGACATTCAATGATACATATCACAATGTTTCAAAAACTCAAGACATTATTATTATTATTATTATTATTATTATTATTATTATTATTATTATTATTATTATTATTATTATTATTATTATTATTATTATTATTATTATTATTATTATTATTATTATTATTATTATTATTATTATTATTATTATTAGTCGATCCCAATTAATTTTCGACTGAGGCTATGTTGTTGTTTGTTATTGTAAGCTACTTCTGTAAGGGGTTCAATAAATAAAAAGTATAATTGATCTTTTTCTTTTGATTTTTGTGGTTGATTAATCATTGGCAAAGAATGTCTTCTTTTACTTTTTTCAAAAAAAAATATAGAATGTCTTATCCAATACTACTTCCAAACCTCCAAGTTCTTTAAGATGCAATCAAAAAGAATAATTAAACTTTAGTTGCTATATTGAATGTTTTTTGTACTGTATTTTCAAATTTTTTTGTAGTGTATTATTATTATTATAACCATTAACATTTTTAATAGTAATAATAATATTATTATTATTATTAATATTATTATAACTATTAGTAATATTATAATTAATTATAATAATAAATAATATTATTATTATTATTAATTAATAATAATAATAATATTATTATTATTATTATATGATGGGATCCGGATGAAGGTGGAAATACTAGCAGCGTAGATGAATACATCATCTTGGTCATCTCCGTGCTCGCACAATAATCAATAATGATGTTCGTCTTATATTCGCTCCTCGAAGATCGACATTAGTGATATTGATAGCATATTTTTAAAATTCGGATCCGCACATACTTAGCACGTACATCAAGAAATGTTTTGGAGAAGCCAAGGATGCACCCTCATAAGGCGAGAGTACTTCTATATGAACCACTATGCCTGTAGGTGAGACCTACGCTCGTTTGAGTCCTCTATAGGCACGCCTTAGGCAAACCTTGACAAAGCTTTCGGCATAACAATGCCGAGGCCTAGCCACGCCTTGGGCCCTCCCCATATACGCCTTGATCACCTTATTTCAATCCAATAAATCTACTTAGACTCATGAGTCCGGAATCATAGGGAGGTTTTTAAAAATTTCGTAAATATTTATGGGGTATTAAAGGAATTTTACAAGTGATTACAGTTGCTTCATTAATTGCTCGAGGATATATTTAAAATAAAAAAAGTTTTGAGTCCGAACTTATGAGTCCAAATAGTCCAATTCAATATCATTTCCATGTATGCACAGATCTCGAGAAAAATTTAATCACATCTCTACGTATGTATGAGTCTTGAAAATGAAAGAGCACGTATGCATGAATCTAGAGAATTAATGAATCTGGAGAATTAAAAAGCATGTAAGTACCAATCTCGAAAATTATAGGATCTCGAAAATTAAAGAGCATTTACGCATAGGTATTGACAAATATAGAGAGAGAAATAATTAAAGTGGAGAGAGATAATTGAAGAGAGAGAAAGAGATAATTAATAATGAGAGAAAAAAAGAGATAGAGATAGAGAATTAATGCTACAAGTAGAGAGAGAGAGAGAGAGAGAGAGAGAGAGTGCTCATTTAATGTTTTGAGAGAGAGAGAGTCACCCTATCTTATTTAATTATGTGTGCATGTCAGATTTTGTAGGTAGATGACCATTTTATCCTTCATTATTTAACGTGACCCACTTTTCATTTTAAATTATCTTGAGGCCCTAAAAAATGTTAAAAATTATGAAAAACTCCTTTGAGTCTGGACTTTTTGGGTCCAAATAGCTTTTTTGATATAAATACACACAAAATAATTAGTTAAACCATGCATACATGCATACATTTATTAATAAATTTAACTAATAAATACACACAAAATAATCGATATATCATATACGATGTTTACTTTTTATTAAAGACCCCTATTTCAATAATTAGATTACAATTACAACTATAATTCAAGCAATCAAAATTCAATAATTTAAATAACAACCAATTCAAGCAATCCGATTTTAATAATTTAATTACCTAAACCTCATATGTATAATGCATTTTTTGAGCACATGACAAATTGCATTTTTTTAGCACTCCAATTTCATAAAAAAAGCAAAACAAGAACATCAAAAATATTAAACAAAAAAATGCAATAAATAAAAAACAACAAAAATTAAAAAGCAAGAACTTAGTAAAACAAAAAATAAAAACAATTTTGAAAATAAAAATTAAAAAAATTACCAGAGCGGTGCTCTGCGACTCTGGCCGAGGGATGATGGTGATTGTTCTTGGAGCCTTTATGAATAAATACAACAAAAAATTAAAATTAAACAAACAATAAACCCTTGCTAGATCTAAATCCAAACATTAAACACTTGCTAAAGGAGGCGATTACCGCTACCGGAGGCGATAGAGAGATGAGTGTGATGCCCCGGCTCCTCAAAGTGGGTACCACCTGGCCTAATCCCGTCATTAAGCCCTAACCCATGCCATGTAGGAGTTAACAGCGTACTAGTCAGTCTTTTTACCTCATTCGCCTCACTACTCACAATCAACATAATTACTATTTATTTAGAAATCATCATAGCTAATTAAGAAATTGTTATTGTTACCTTAAGTTTCAATGAAAGACTTAGTAAAAAAAGCGGAAGCATTTATAAAACGCCTACTATAAAAACTAAGCAATGTACAACCTAAAGTTATATACGAAACAATAAGGAAGTTTAGTTTCTCAACCCAATATACAACCCAAAGTTATGTAAAAAGACTTAAATAATAGATACACAAAACGATCACCTACAAAAGTAGTAGAAATTATCTTCCAATAGCTCAAAATTAGTCGTCGATCTTCTCCTTCCCTAGTCTGCTACTCGAAGTATCTGCACCCACTAAGACGGTGAGTACAATAAAGTAGAAAGTAACATTGAAAGACATTCATCAACAGTTTCAAATATATAACGAGTATCATAAAGCACAATAGTAGCAAAGAAACTTGAAACAAGAATCATATTATAAGATACTTAAGTTAAACATCGTTAAACTGACACTCGGCTCGACAGTAATGATATAGGGCTGGTTGATATTGAAATTACATCACGTCAACTCTGTTCCACTATTGAAGGCGTAGATATGCTCATGATTGCCCATTTTTCATATAAGTATATACTTCCGACAACCCCGGGTCCCATACCACGTGTGCCGCTCAAGCTAGTGGTGAGATCGCGACATCTCTAGAATCTAGCGACCCCATGGCCATGACCAACTCTATATATAATGGTCCTAGATACAAGAACTACTTTTATAACTTAAGAAATGATACAATTTTGGAAATTCAACAAAGGTGAATGCATAACTAATGCACAAAGGAAGGAGATTTTCGATACCATAGATCTTTTACCTAATTGCATGCTGTTCTACTTGACTACATACTTAACAACCAAGAATGACATTGGACGTGAATAAAAGTCAATGAATACCACTCAAACATAAGCCAATGCCACGATAACAATCTCATGAAATGAGATGAAAAAACAAAGTCATGGCATTAAGAGTACAATAGGCTCATTAGTCCAAATGACTGTAAATAAGAAGCATAATGGAAAAGAAACGAAAATAAATATCACAATAAATGAACTTACAAACCACGCGAAGTTCCTAGGCTAATCTGATCTCCCGACACCTCGTATCTCACCAATAACCTCTTAAGACTCCTCCCTAGTTTTCTAAGGTTAATTAGGGTGTTTTAGGACATATACAAATTATCAAAGTTAGATTAAACCAATTAGAAAAACCTAAACTTTTATTAGAAATTTCACTAATTTTTAGGTCTTGGTGTTGTGGTGGCGTCGTGCACTCTGCACCCATGGCGTCAAGCTTGTGTTTCTTATTAACAGCGTAACCTTGCGTTCTAATAATCCATACACCTTTGATACACCTAAATCAAGCTTGATCATAACCAATTTACCCAAAATTTATAGACTTAGGTGTTTAAACCGAAAATCATAGTTTTTCATAAAAAATTCATCAAAACACCTACAACTACAAAATACCATAACTTTATCAATTTAAATCGAAATCCAGATTTTCTTGATAGCAAATTTATTGATGTTTCGCGAGGAATTCAAAAATGCTATTGGTTTCTAAAATTAAAAACATCTTCATATTAGAATTTGGTAAAAATCAGTTTCATGACTAAAATCATTATTTTTTACCAATAAACTTCAAATTCGAAAACATCGTCTAACCATGTGTTCGGTCTGTCCACATCTGCAACACACTGGTTGTCTTCTCGGTGCTATTGAGGCTGCTTGATTGTGTATCGATCGTTGTCTCTGTGGACTAATGCCACTATCTCTAACCCTATTCTCTATATCAGACTAAAAAAGAATTGCGGGTTGTGGACACTGACGAGCTATGTGTCCAACTGATGACATTTATATAATACGTTGGTAGCCTCCTTCGCTCTACACATACAGTTTGTTTCTGCCTATGTCTTAGTGCATCATGACCTCGGTCACCAAATGTCTATTGCATTCGTAAGGGTGATAACATAAGTCTTGCCTGAGGTGGCATAGAAGACCTACTCTTGGATTTTGGCGACCCGCACCTTGAGGTCACTGGGTGGGCTGCAACATAGGTCCCGCAGCTCTGCTGATGTAAACGCCATGTCAATGCTCCTTGATGTGCGTGCTAGTCATTGCATTATTTATATATTTTTTAAGAAATTTATAGTATATAGTTCAAATTAACCATTTACAAAGTTTGGCTTGCATTTTACAGATTTGCAAGTAGATAACCAGTAATTTACAGCGGAAGTCTTAAAGTTAGAATAAACATGATTTTTTTATTAATTCTCAAGTCATATATAGCATGAGTCCTACTGTGCAAAAACCGAAATAGAGTACACTGTACATAAGGTGAAAAAAGTAAATATATATACAATACAGGTGTCTCATAAGTCTCCTATAAGCCCAAAACATATAATAAAATATTCAAATACAAACACTTACGAGTAGTGTGTCGAATAGTGGGTGAGCTCAAAGATATTCCCCAAGAATCCCCTTACTCATAAAAAGATTTGCACTCAGCCATCGTAACAAAAAAGACGACGAGTTCATTGAGTAAAATCCCAAGGAAATTCATTAAGCATTCATGTAATAAAGTAAAGGAATTTCAATAAATACTATTAAATAAATATGCAAAATCTAAACAGACAACTGTAAATGGATCATCGCTTGCGTAAATAACAATAAAGTGCAAACGTGTGTGTACATCCTAGTTGGACTAGACTATAATTCATATACCCTCCCCAAAAACCCAGATATCTTCTCCAATCCCACGAGTGGGTGCACCCAACTGGCCCATCACCTAGTCCCCTAGGTGGCCATCGTAGACCCATCATGCATAACAAATGTACCAAAAAAATTAGCTCAGGTCTTTATTCATTGAGGACTTCTGATAGACATAGCGTATCATATATACATAATGAAATAACCGGCTGGAATAAACTCAACCAACCGTTCAAACAGTGACATATATATAGAAATCTGAAGTAAATAAGGAATAAAAGCAGGGATAAACTGAATAAGATAGAGTAAAAGAGTAATGAAAGCAACTAAATACTCAAGTGATGTTCCATTTGGTCTTACAAACATCAATACTCGCTCTAACGTCCCCAGACTCTCGAATTCGACCTTGTTTAGCTCTCGGTACTTGAGCTACCATCCCCTTAATCGGCCCGGTTCGGCTCAGGCCTGACCCAACCCAACTTCACCCCCCAATGTTCTCTATAGAGACGAATTGCTTTTCGAGACATTTGTCTCTTCCTCCATGGTTTGTTTGTTAGTTTTTTTTTAATTCTTTCTTTTCACCTCTTCACCTCTAACAACCCAACAATATCAACAATCACAATAACAATAACAACAACACTAATCACCATTAAAACCCAATCTTTAAAATCTCATTTTCATGGACACATACACATATTGAAGAAGATGTTTAATTGTTACCTCTTTGTCAAATTCTTGAATTTGATCTCCTTTGCATCTCAAATTCCTCAAAACTCCAGCATTTCCTCTCTGAATTTTCCAATTTGCATATGTTTTAATGTTAATTTTGAAACCAAAACCTACTAAGTCCCTATTTTATATTCTTGTGGGATTTAATTTTGGCCATTGATCTAAATGTGTACACTAATCTCTAGGAAAATCAAAGTATCCTCATTAGCTAGGTCCACACTCCAGTGACTCATGCACTTGTACACATAAAGCCTAGGAATCATATAGGAACATTTCCATGAAATCTAAGGGTCTACATTAAATAAATCAAACTATAGTCCCATTTTTAATTTAATAAATTATATTTCATAGCATAGCCACATTAATTCATATGTAGGCTATTTAGGGTCATATATTTAGTGTACTACTAATTCTCCTAGTACCCGACTACCCGAGATCTCAAACCACATGTCTCAATACGCATTTCGAGGCATGTTAATTCTTGCGCTATCAATTTAATTGACTTAACCAATGGTTTTATTATCATTAAATGTCACATTTACTTTGACTATACTCACATTTGTGTATTTAGCATAGTCTAGATTAAGTGTACTCGTACTTCGCTTACATGATAACCGCATTGACACGCTTTTCGAGTCAAATATCCATCTCCAGTCCTCATACGATATGTTAATATAAACGCACACATGCAATGCAATAGTGAATAAAATAATAATTAGCATCACAAATAAGTAACCAAACGACAAATATAATTATTCAAGCCCAGTCGCGCATGCCCTAACCTGTTCTAAGCGTCCACGTGGGCCTGAGCTGATTTTCGATTATGAAAATAATCTAAATAATGACGTCAATAAATACTGGGCCGTTACGATTCTTCCCAACTAGGAGAAATTTTGTTCCGAAATTAAGGTAGACTACCATCCCGAACCATGGAGTCATCCATGATATTAACGACCCAATTCTGTTATTCTCTTCATGGAAATGTAACTATGGCAGGAATAATCGACGTCACCAACTTACTCTCAGACTCCACTAGACCATACTTTAGTACATCAAGATCCCTCAAGTAGGCTTCTCCAACCCTCCATTGGTCCATCACTCAATAGCCCTCGTCCCAGGACCTACCGACATGTGCACCGAAGACAAGCCGCTCAGGTCGCAATTCACCGAGGGTGCCCGTGCCATGTACTACGGCTTGGTGATTCGCATAATCACTGAGTCTTCATATGTATAGCTAGAAATTAAAATACATATATGCATAACTTAGAGAGATATTTGACAAAATATGTCAGATGATTTGCCCTCGACACGTTGTCTGGTCGCTTCCCGTTTCGGTTGACAAAGTGTGTGAGCCCTCTGTGGGGTCTTATTTCGCTCTAATGGAGGTGATGCCCTCCAACAATTAGCTCTAAGATGTCCAGTTTGACCACATCGGAAACATTAATGCGTCTCCAACCTTTATGTATGTTTGTCCCCAGATCTCGGACCCTGACCTCGATCTCTCTGACCCCTGTCACGACCTCCCTGATCTTGATCCTATTGATATTGTAGAGTCTGATGTCTAGGCTGCTCTGTAGGTGCGGGTGCTATAGATAGTATTGCATGTCCGTCATCATATCTATATCGATTTGACTGATAGCCATCCCTGTAGTCGCGGTCATCTGTGTGGCTCATATCAGACTGCTGGTCATATTTATAGTTCTTATAGGACTGGACTCTCTGCCTCTTTTGCCTCTGGAATGTACTTGAACCCTGCCCTAATTGTCCCTCAAAATCAACAGTTGCACGTCTACTACCTCTCTGAATAAGAAAGGTCTGGTGTGTGAGTGTTCGATCATACATCTCCTGCAACGTGCGAGCCCTAGTCAACACAATAGCTCTTTCGATGTTTTCTTCTAATCCCCTGAAGAAATCATAAATCTACATTCTCTTTGTCCCCGCAACATCCATGGCAAACTGTAGTAAATACTAGTATTTCTTTATATACTATAATACCGACTGGTTGCCCTGTTTTAGGGCAAAACAATTGTCTCTCAGGTGTAGCTCGACTTCTATATGTATATAATCATTGTAGAACACTTATTTAAAGTATGCCTATGTCATCGGCTCTGGGTAGGTATCTTAGTAAGTAGTCCACCTTATAGCTACGGCTCCTTGAAAGCATGATCCAAAAACTAGTGTCTGTATACTCTCCTTGACCCTCAGCAGCTTATGTAGCTATTGGTGGGAAAGTAACCATCTTCCACGCGCCTTTGGGTCACCATCTCTATTTAAATACCTAGGCAGAAAGCAAATAAACTCTTTAATTAACTTCGCCTCAAGCGTCAATGTAAACTTCGAGGTAGTAGCTGTAGTAGCCGTCTCTGTTGTCATCAGTGTAGGAGTATGAGTCGGTGTCTCGACTAGTGCAACCTCCGATACAATCACTAGAGTAACCGTCTCAATATGTGTCTTGGGAACTATGGAAGTAGTAGCTTGAACATGCATTTGTTGGATAGCCGAAGCGATGATTGTCTGAGTAGTAGTAGTTCGTACCTCAAAGACTGTGGGAGCTACTAGTGCTACGACTAATGTTTCAGCCTTAGTCTTGAGTAACTTTAGAATCTCGGTCAACTGAGTGTCGTGTGCCACGAGTCGGTCATCGACATTATTTGTAATTGCAGTGGTCGTGGCGCTAGCCAGATCGCTATCTGGCGTAGTAGTAGACTATTTGTCCATCGTGATTTGCATTGAGAAACGTGCACCAGATCAGCCTCGGTATATATTCAAGTATAATATATAACATACAATAAAAACATGACATGTATACAACCACTAACTCTACCCGACACACATTACTTCCCAACTAGGATTATAAGGCAAATACATCAGGTTTCCACATCTCAGGTGTTGTTCATTAAGTTTTGTGCTCTTTCATTAATTCCCAACATTTCCCAAACCATTGCTCTGATACCAACTGTGGCGTTGGTATCAGGTTAAAAATATTTATGCTTCATCCCCTAGGCTCCATCACACCTTCTCTGATACCAACTGTGGCAGTCCCGCACCCTAAGGCCGTAGGGTAGGCTGTAACATGAGTCTCACGGCCCTGCTGACATCAATGCTACATCATCGCTCCTTGGTCCGCGTGCTAGTTATCTTATTCTCTATATCATTTATTAAAAATTTAGAGTCTTTTAATTCGAATTAACCGTTTACAAAGTATGTCTTTTGTTTTACAGAGTTGCAAGTAGATAACCAATAATTTACTGCGACAATATTAAAGTGAGAACAAACACAATTTTTTTTTATTAATTTCAAGTCATATATAACATCAATCCTATTGTGGAAAACCTGAAATAGAGTACACTGTATATAATCCATCAAAAGTTAATATATATACAAGTACAGTTGTCTTATAAGTCTCCTATAAACCCAAAATATATAACAAAATATGTAAATACAAACACCTAGAGTAGTATGTCGAACAATTGGCAAGCTCAGAGATAGTCGCCAACAATCTCATTACCCTTACTCGTAGAAGAATCTGCACTAAGCCCTCACAATAAAATAGATGACGAGTCCAGTGAGTAAAATCCTAAGGAAACTCATTGAGCGTTCATGTGATAAAGTAAAGGAATTCTAATAAACACTGTTAAATAAACATGCAGAATGTAAACATGTAACTATAAATGGATCATTGTATGCTTAGATGACAATAAAGCGCAAAAGTGTGTGCACATCCCGGTCAGACTAGACCATACTTCGAATTCACTCCCCCGGATCCCACCAGTGGGCGCACCTAATTGGTCCATCACCCGGTCCTCTTGGTGGCCGACATAGACCCTAGGCACACTGACACATGTAACGACAAAGTAGCTTAGGTCATTATTCACTGAGGACTCATAATATACATGCTATGGTCTATAGTGCCAAAGACACACAAAGGAATACCCGGCGGGAGTAAACTCAACCAACCGTTTAAACATTGACACGTATATAGATAACTGAAGTAAATAAGGAATAGAATTAGGGATACATTGAAAAGGTAGAGTAAAACAGTAATGAAAGTAAGTAAATACTGAAGTGACGTTCCATTGAGTTTTTCAAACCTCAATACATGCTCCGACTTCCCCGGACTTCCGAACCCAACTCCGCCTAGCTCCCAGTACCCGAGCTACGATCCCCTTAGTCCCCTAAAGTCCAAATGCATCATTTTAATTGATTTATAGCCACATTAAGTTAAATAAATCATATTATACTAAAAACTAGAATCTTATTTCAAATTTCTAGTTGTTACACTTTTTTGAGTTACATCGGGGTGTCAAATGCTCGAAAAATTCTTGAAATCCAACGTTCTACCTTTTTCCCAATTCCTTATATTTTCACTAATTTGTTTTTGGATTTTTTGTAATTTTTGTAATTTTAATCTATTTTTCTATATATTTTTAATAAAAAAATTTTTGTGTTTAATTTAATTTTTAATTAACTTTTTTTGTTTTTTTAATTCTTTCTCTTCTTTATTTCTTATAACCCAACAACATCAACAATCATAATAACAATAACAATAAAATAAATCACCATTAAAACCCAATCTTCAAAATCTCATTTTCTCGAACAGACACACAAATTGAAGTAGATGATTGAACTATTACTTCTTTGTCAAATTCTCGGATTTGATCTCTAGCACACAAACTCTTCAGAATTCCAACATTTCTTCTATGAATTTTCAGATTTGCATGTGTTTAGATGTTGATTTTGAAATCAAAACCCACTAAGTCATTATTTTAAATTCTTGTGGGATTTAATTTTGGCCCTTGATCCAAATGTGTATATCCATCTCTAGAAAAATCAAAGGATCCTCATTAGCTAAGTCACACACACACACACACACACACACACGCACGCACGCACGCACGCACGCACGCACACGCATACACGCACACGCACGAACGCGCGCACATACACACACACACACACACACACACACACACACACACACACACACACACACACACACACACACACACACACACACACACACACACACACACACACACACACACACACACACACACACACACACACACACACACACACACACACACACACACACACACACACACACACACACACACACACACATACACACACACACACACACACTAGTACATATCTAGCCTACGAATCATCTTCTAGGATCATTTCCATGAAATCTAAGGGTCTACATTAAATAAATCAAACTATAGTCCCATTTTTAATTTAATCAATTAAATTTCATAACATTGGCACATTAATTCATATGTAGGCTATTTAGGGCCTTAAATTTAGAGTACTACTAATTCTCCTAGTACCCGACTAGCTGACATCTCGTACGCCACGTATCATCATGCATCTCGAGGCGTGTAAATTCTTCCACTCTCGATTTAATTGGATTAACCAATAGTTTCATTATCATTAAATGTCACGTTTACTTTGACTATACTCACATTAGTTTATTTAGCATAGTGTAGATTCAGTATACGCGTACTTCGTTTACTTGATACCCACGTTGACACGCTCTTTGAGGCGAAGACCCATTTCACATCCTTAATATGTCAATATAAATGCACATATGTGATGCAATAATGAATAAAAAAATAATTAACATCGCAAATAAGCAATCAACGGACAAAAATAATTGTTCAAGCCTAGTCGGGTGTGTCCTAGCCTATTCAAGGCGTCCACGTGGGCCTGTGCTGGCGTCCGAGTCTGAAAATAATCTAAATAACAATATCAATAAATATTGGGAATATGTCTCTCCTGACCAGATCTGTAAAATTTCATATGTTTCGTCTGCTCTGTCAACTCAGTTAATCTTGGAGTGAGTCTTTGCTTTTGCCCCATTACTTACTGGTATCTACTACGCTGATCTTGTTGAAACTATTGCAGTGGTTGCACTATCAGAGGTGGTCGGCTGGAAAAGTCAGGAACAAGGGTAGATGGAACCATAACAGCTGAATATATGGATGGAAATCCACTCGCCATCGCAGGTGCCAATAGAGAATCGTGTATGTAAGGTACTGTCGGGGTGACTAGTATCTCTAATCCCGGTGAACTGAATCCATTAAACATTTTCTGCACCCTTTGACTCTCTTCCTCTTCTTATTATTCTCAATCAATGCAAGTGTAGCGTCAACAAGAATCTCTATTGGAATTACTATGGAAAACATCTCCAGTAGAATAGGTACTTTTGGCACTATATTTAGCTTAGGAGCTTTCAGTACGGTGGTGGTAGTAGCCGATACAATCAAAATCTCAAGTGATGAAAACACTGTTGTAATAGGCTCGACATGAACAATTGGTGAAATCAAGTGTGCTCGTACAATCTTAAAGAGCTCGGTCAGCTATTGTCCTTGGGCAGTGACTGCATATCATCAATCGTAACAATGTATGCCTCAGGTGTCGGACTGCAGTCGAAATAGTAGCGGTAGTAATGGACTGTGCTAGTGCGGACATACACATTATTATATCTGTTATGAAGTCGGCTAACAGTTGGCCCTGTGTCATAACTCTATCGGTTAGCCTCTGGAAATCCTCAGCTGATACAGTATACCAATTGTCACTACCATCTCCACCCTATCGTTGATTTTCCATCATAGTTTGCTTGTTGATAGCGTTCACGACATCAGGTACTACGTAAATATTGCTTATATATATGTACAAAACATAACATATACACATAGAATCCCCCAACTCACATTCACTAGCTTCCCAACTAATAGTTTATAGGCAAGGAACGTTTGGTTTCCACATATGAGATTTGTGTTTTATTCAAGTTAAGTTATGTACTTATCGAGAATTTAGATTCTCATATCAACCATAACTGAGACATTGATTTTAAAATTTCGGACAACTATATAATCAGTCCCTAAAGTCCTACAAACCTATGCTTTGATACCAACTGTGACGCCCTAGTTCTTCAAACCGATTACCACCCGGCTTAATCTCGTCATCAAGCCCTAACTTAAGCCATGTAGGACTTAACAATATACTTGTAAGCATTTTCACCTCATTCACCTCGTTACTCACGACCAACATAATTACTATACATTTCAAAATCATTAGAGCTAATTAAGATATCATTATCATTACCTTAACTTTCAGAGGAAACCTTAGTAAAAATGGCAGAAGCATTTATAAAACACCTACTGTGGAAACCAGGTAAACAAACGATCTAATAAACCAACTAAAATAATATATGAAATAGTAGGGAAGTCTAGTCTCTCAACCTAGTATACAATACAAAGTTATACAAAAATACATAAGTAATAGATACACAAGAAGATCACCTAAAAAGTAGCAGAAACTATCCTCTGATGGCTGAAAGCTACTCGTCGATCTTCTCTTTCACTTGTCTGCTACTCGAAGTATCTTCACCCACCATCATAAAAAGGATGGTGAGTATAATAAATTAGAAAGTGACACTGAGAGATTTATCCATATTTCCAAATATACTTAAATTAAACATCATGAAACTTACACTTGATGAAGCAGTAATGATCTAGGGCCGGCTAACTATGAAGTTACATCATACAACTGTGTTCCACTATTTAGGGCGTAGATATGCTCGTGATTGCCCATTTCTCATATATGTATATACTTATCCATAACCCCTTATCCCATACCTCGTGTGCCGCTTAAGCTAGTGGTGAGATCCTGACATCCCCAAATCTAGTGACCCCGTGTGCCACAACCATCTCTATATATAATGGTACTAGATATAATAACTGCTTTCATAACTTAAGAAATGACACAATTTAGGAAATCCAATAAAGGTGAATGCGTAACTAATGCACAAAGGAAATATATTTTCAATACCATATATCTCCTACCTAATAGCATGCTATTCTACTTGATTCACATACTTAACAACCAAGAATGACATAGGACGTGAATAAGAGTCAATGAATACCACTTAAACATAAACCAATGCCACAATAACAATTTCATGAAATGAGACAAAACGACAAAGTCATGGCATCGAGAGTATGATAGGCTCATCAGTCTAAATGACTCTAACTAAGAAGCATAATAGAAATAAATAGAAATAAATATATCAATCAGTGTAGTTACAAACCACGCGAATTTCCTAGGCTAATCCGACATCCCGTCACATCGTATCTCACCAATAACCTCTAGAGACTCCTCCCTACTTTCCTAAGGTAAATTAGGGTTCTTTTGGGCTTATACAAATGATCAAAGTTAGATTAAAACTATTAAAAAACTCTAAAATTTTATTAGAAACTTCACTACTTTTTAGGTCTTGACGTTGTGGTGGCGACGTGCACTCTGCACCCACAACGTCACAACGGCGTCAAGCCTGTATTTCTTACTAAGAGTTCAACTTTGCAGTCTAATAATCCATATACGTCCAAATCACCTAAATTAAGCTTGATCATCACTAATTTACCCAAAATTTACAGACTTAGGTGTTTAAACTCAAAATCGTAGTTTTTCATAAAAAAAAACTCATCAAAACACCTGCAACGTCAAAATAATATAACTTTGTCAATTTAAATCAAAATCTAGATTTTTTTGATAGCAAATATATTGAATTTTTACGAGGAGTTCAAAAATGATATTAGTTTCTAAAATTAAAAATATCTTCATATCAAAATTTGGTAAAAACTAGTTTCATGACTAAAATCATTATTTTTTACCAATTAACTTCAAATTTGAAATTCAAGTTTCAATGACTCATTTGATGCTTAAATTAAGCCATAAAACCTCTGAAAAAGCTTCTCAACTTATTTGAAACAAAATTCCTATCATTAAGGCCAATTTATCATAATATACTAAATTAGTGGTGTAAGTAGAATTACCTAGTTATTGCACACCACCAACTTGATATCTTCAATTCCATTAGAATTCATTCACTAACTTGCTGATATTCTTCTCAAGTCTTCCTATCTATCACTTTACTTCTTCTCTAAGTTAAGAAATGAAATGGCTTCCATGAACTAATCCATTCAATCTTATACATATTGATAAGGTTGTTTAATAGACATTGATCTTAATGTACACGCGTATCTCGAGACTAATTTTATGGTTTATATATTGATTTTAACTCCATTAAATCTCCATTAACTTTCTCTTATTAACATAAGTTCCAACTTAATTGTTCTCTTGTAGTGTCAACACGTATCTCGAGGAATATCAATAACTAATGTTTTAATTTGCTAACTTAGGTAACATTTAATATAAAATCAATTTTAGCCATATTAAGTTCAAATAACTAAGCCAGATCAACTTAAGATAGTTTGCCACATCACTTTCTACCCTAGTCTCACGTCGACAAGTATCTGGAGGCGCATCCCCACTCACGTCTCGACATCTATAAACTTGCAGTAGTGACTTAATAGTCTACACTTGTACATTATACTAGGCATCTATCACTCAAAAATACTATTTTACTCGGTCCTCACACTGAGTATTCGGACCATGTACCCGTTCTCGGGCACGTTTTGGGTCGGTAACCTTGATTAGAGACTAGTTTGCTATTAGTAAATTCTGGTTCATTACAATGAAAGTGTGAGAATAGGAGAGAGGAGGGCAGACGAAAGATCATATAGAGTGGAGACAAAATGAGGGTAGAGAAGTGCAGAGAATGGCAAAGGAGAGAGGGCAGAGAGGAGATTAGGCCGAATGCAAGAGTATAAGTGAATGAGGAAGATGTCGAGGCATGTTTGTTAAGATTCACAAGCGTACGACTTTCGTTGCAAGTAATAGTGACCCAAACTAGTGTTTGGGTCGCGTGTATCGAACCAAAAGGACTATGTAAATGCTAATTTATAGTCTAACTAGAAAATAAAGTTAAGAGCATTGATTTTTGATTTCGAAATGATAATTAAACAACTAAATTACTTTAACTATCTAATCGCAAGTTATGTAAATTGTGATTTTTCAAATTGGAGAAACTCCTAGGAAATCAATGTCCCTAAAGTTGTATTCTTTTGCACTAATTTTATTTGAAAAACTCCCAATAAAAGTGTAGATAAACAAATTTATAAAAACCCACCCCATTCCAAGGTTTCAGTGGTTAGGATTTAAGTGTAGCATTCGAACTCTATCGGCCAGTGTCAGTAGCATAAGTGTGAAACTGCTTTAAGCGCCAAATGTAATTGCCTCCCTTACTAAGAGCCATCAATCGATGTGCCATGTGTTTCAGATGTCACACCCTAATTTTAGGATATGCACACCTAATTTCGAGATGGATGACGTATAATCGCTAGGGAATAAAGTATAACTCATAAATAGGAAAATCAATAGTTGTTTGGCAACAAAATATCTTTTTATTGTGTATAAAAGTCTCTTTTTGAATCTCTCTTGCCGATGATTGAACCTCTTTAGCTAAATACTTGAAATTGTTAATTTAATAAGACAATCGCCCAGTAATACTTAAATTATACATCATTAATGCAACACATATATCAAGACATCACAAAATCATCAAATAAAACATGCCCAAGGGCGGACCTAAATATGCCTGAAGTATTAATCAGACATGTGGACCTAGGGAACAGTGAATGTTGACTCAAACCACACTAAGGTCAAATAGTAATATCAATTGTGCTCATTGACACTTGATCATATTGGTGGATCGATAATACTACTCCAGTGGAATTCAAAATGCCCATCGACAAGAATCATACATGTGGATAAATATATATAAGTAATTAGTATAATAATAGTACTAAATATGCAAAAATGTAAAGGCACGTGCATGGAATTAATAATGCATAGCAAAGAGGATTACATCGACAAGAATCACCATCCTCATGAGGGTTACGACATATTTCTTAGACATTCTCTAATAGAACGCATTAATGGAGAAAGACAGAAACTAAAAGAAAATGCGAGACGTTCTCATTTATATATATATACAGGGAGAGCAGCTTAATAAAACAAAAGTCATAATGACTTGATGAAGATAATCTGTAAAGGGTCGTTGTCGATCATAATGTTGAGATAAAGATAAATGAAAATTCTTATTCTTTACTTAAAGATATAAAGTAAACTTCTCATTATCTTCCTAAATTAGTTAAGTGTCATTGTCAATCATAATGTAAAGATAGAACTTATAGAAGCTTCTTATTATTTCCTTGACAACAAGACTGACTTATCTTTTGTAGATTTAACTTACTAATTTATTTACTTCATGTAATTACCTTGTAGCACTTGATATTATTTTATTATTTTTTCGCATTTTACTAAAATGACCATTTCATCCCTTAAGTTAATTACTTTTTATTTATCACTATATTTGTGGAAAGGGCTATTTTATCCCTATCATGATATTCTAATCATTCTTTATGACTAATCATGATATGCAAATAAACAAATGATGCAAATGATGTATCAACAAAATGCATCACTCTATATTCATCCAAAAGCATTGATGTAATATAATAAAATAAATAATGTGTGATTCGATAAATGTAATATGTATCTCGAGGCATATACATGTATATCTTGAGATTCATAATTTTTAGGATGTTACACGAGAGCTGTATTTCCTCCAAATTTAGGTTCAAAACCATAATGGTCATTGTGACTCTCAAACCTAGCTAGTTTCTATACACACATGGCCAAGGTGAGAATAACACCAAAGACAAGAAAATACAAATCATCACAACAAATTGAAAAACAAATCAAATTAACAATAGAAATAAAGGTTTTCAAACCCAAGATTTATTGATCCCTAGGACGAGAGTATTACGTCATAATGAGGTTCAAATCAACACAAAACATGGTAGAAACTAAGGAAAATATGAAATAAACCTATAAATTGAAGTTAAATCCACAAGTTTGATCCAAATCTCAAGCTTCCACAAACTTTTCTCCAAAGAAAAAGATGTTTCTAACCTTAATTTTAAGTCCTATTTATACCTCCAAGTCAATTATGTCCAAGAATTACATAAAACTCATTTTTTGCACTTTTCTGCAGTGAGCACTTACCCTTGTGCTAGGGCGCCATGGTTAGTGACCACTGGAATCTCCCATTATTTTGTGGCATTGACCTGGACATTGAGGCGCCAGGTGGGGTGCTGGGCCCAAACCCTATGCATATATTCCAATTTGCGACGCAATTTTAGACCACTTAGAAGCTGAATTTGACAAAACTTGTGAAATAAGAGAACATTAGGACTCAAGTGTACTTTCCAACATAAGAAGCCTCAGGTTACATGGATTTAAAATGAGCGAGATGTAACTAAAACACCGTAGCTTGTTCAAAATAGACTTCACCAAAACTTATCCAATTTGATGTTAATCTTTCCCAAACCTTATACTCTCATTCCGAAACCTACAAATATCTTTAAATACATAAAACCATGTGATATATTATAATTTCATCACTTCCCTCTGGCCTCACTTTCCTTCTTCTTGCACATTCCTTGTTTGCCTCACTCGACCCGCCAAACCATTAAATCACATTCTTGACCCGACACACTAACAAAATGCCTCGCATTAGCGCGAATTCACTTATTATTGACCCAAATTATTAACAAAATGCTACTTATAAAATTACTAAAATTTGTTATGCATCAATGTGCCCTAGGTCCTATGAATATTGTTTATTTTACTATTTTAACTAATAAAATAGAGGATTTCATTCCCTATTTATTATTATAATTAGTTTGCATGTTTACATTATAATAGGATCCAAAAATGTTTACTTAGATATTTTAAATGTCCTAGTCGATCATTATACTAGGAACTAAAACTAGTGTAAGTCTTGATTGATGGTCATGCGATGAACATACGTCTAATGACCCAAATTCCTAACCCTTGTTTTACCCCTAATCAGGATCACTAACACGCGAAATGGGACCCGTCGACAGATACGTGGTAGATAAGTCAATAATTAGACTTGTTTCATAGATAATTGTAGGACAATCTTAGTTGTAAAGACTATATTACACATGATTTTCTCTTGTTTTTGATATTTCAATGATAATTGAAATATTTGAAGAAATGAAGGAAAAAAAGGGAAAAAATGAAGGAATTGACGGAGTGAAAAGATAGCACGAAGATTCACCAAGGACTCAAGCATTAAACAAAATTTTATACCTAACGATTTCCAGTGACTCCTATAATACCCAAAACCGCTACACAGATCGATGGAAATAGAGACTAAAGATTCACGGATTTACCCAGCGTTCCACTTACATAAGAATCATTGAGGAATCATTAGTTACAGTTTTGGGGATTTTAGATTACAACAAGGATTTTAAGCCAGCTTAGGATATGTATTACCTAATTTACTATAAATATATACCTTAGACTAGGAAATTAGGGGCCTTTGGATAGTTTTATACTTTTTGCTTTAGTTTGGATGTCATTCTTTATTTTTTTGCTTTTGAAGAAGATTAAATATTCAAGTTATCATTAAGCTAATTTTAACAATATCTTTTAATTCTAATGTTATAGTGTTATTCATTATCATAACTGAGTAGTTTGTTAATCTAAATAAAACTCCAAACAAGAACTAGATCCGTTTTACAATGTAATCATGATGAGATGAATGTGTACTTAATGCTTTAAACCATTTATATTCTTTGATTCACTATTTTTATAGATTGTTATTTACGAATTGCAATCGTGAATTTAAGTGTTATGTGCATTTTGGCCAATATGTATTTGATGTTTTGATTCATTATATAATTAAAGTAGTAACTAGGATTTCTTGAAAGGTATGACCGTTTAAATATATTGGGTGAATTTTTAATCTAAATCTAATGTTATAGTGGCTTTTTGAAGGTGTTAAATATTGTAGTTTGAAGTTTTCATAAAGTGTAATGCGAGGGTTACCTCAATAAAATTAGAATGTAGATTTTTCACTGGTATAAGGAGAACAAATGGCTAGCTAAAGGCTGTTTACTTACTTATGATTAAGATTTAATGATCTACGATAATTTATAAAATATATTCATGACTATGTGATTAAAGTAACATATTTGGATGCAAAAAGATTGAAGTTTCATTGTTTATGATGATTGTTTAGATGTTTATTTTATATTGAATTCCATTGAATTGAATTCCTTGTAATTTAGTGACTTTGATTTGTGTTATTTAAGTAAGTTTAGTTAGTTTAATTTATTTTTATTTAGAAAGTATTAATTTAAATTCAAGTTTTTATTAAACTCAATTAAAGAAAATATAAAAAATAAAACTTCTTTTCTTAAGGAATTTGCAAAATCCTTGTGGAGACGAGTCCCACTCACCACTACTAAAAAATAATAATAGTATAATAAAGGTGGGAAATTTATTGTACACGCTCGCCACATGTCAATTTTTGGCTCCATTGCCTGGGATTTTAAAATAATTTCTTAAGAATCTTTCTCGTTGCATGTCATATAATATGACATACATTAGGCAAAAACTTACTTTTAGGCAGCCAATAAAAATATCACAGCTTATGAACTTATGTGTATTGTTTTTCCTTGTAGATTTCCTTGATTTTGAGTCAAAATCGGGATTCATCAATTCTTTACCTCACTTTTGAGGTAAAGGTGATGAAGATCCTCAACAAATTATTAAGAAATGTACGCATATAGTAAGTGTTGTAAAGCCAAAAATATATAGTTAGAATACGTCAAGCTAAAAGCTTTCTTTTCTTCTTTAAAAGGTCAAGCTCAAGATTGACTATTCTATCTCCCTCAAAATTTCATAACCACATTGTCTAAAATGTTAGAGATATTCTTAGATTAATACGTTCTAGCATGTAAAACTAGTTTGGATAAAAAACGAATTAGCAATGTTAGGATGTAAACCGAGGAGACTTTTGGTGAGTTTTAGGATAAATACCAAAGATTAATATCATTATGTCAACAACATAGATTTTCAGAGAAAACTTTATCATAATACTTTTATGAAGAACTAAACAATTTAGAACAAAGATTTCTAGACATTGTATATGGAGGATCTTTATTTGATATAACGCCAATATTAGCAAGAGACACTATTAATAAAATGACAAAATAATTAAAATAATATTGCTTGAAAAATAAACTCATGAAAAACCATTCTTATGAAATCAATAGGAATATAGTTAAGACATCGAATGATAAATTTGTTGAACTAAAAATTATGGTTGAATTATTATTAAAAGATAGGTTAGTCTAAAGTAAAATTTTTGATTTTTGCAATGAGGCCAATCATCTATATGATGAGTGTCCATTACTGCAACAAAATCAAAATAAAGAGGCTAACACTATGATGAATCATTACAATAATCTTATTCAACCTGCTTATATTACTAGTAACAATGCTACTTACCTAAGACCAAATATAAGTAATGGTGTAGACAATTGCAATTTCTAAAGATGTAGAACACTCGCATTAACTGATAGAACAATAGCACTAAAAAATTCGAATAAAGTAAATGATCAAAATATTCAAGCCTTACAAGATAATATAGTTGAACTAAAAAAATCAACTGAATCAAATGGCAATGCAAATGAATACATGGGTTAACTAAGGAAAATTACTATCTCAATCATTCAAAACATTTACCCTCTACACTAAAGATGCCTCACTTAGATCTAAACGTTCTACCAGATCATTTAAAATATGTGTACTTAGAAAGTAACAACACCTAACCAGTTGTAATCTCTAATAAATCATCAAATTTATAAGAGGAGAAATTAGTGAATGTTCTCAAAGAATTCAAGAAAGCAATAGGACAGACTATAACTGATAATAAAAGAATAAGTCCAGCCACATGTATGCATAGAATTGATCTTGAAACAGATGCAAAACCTACTAGACAAGCTCAACATAGATTGAATCCACCAATGATGGAAGTAGTAAAAAAAAGAAATATTAAAATTACTAGACGTGGGAATGATATTCCCAATAGCTGATAGTAATTGGGCTAGAGTAGTCCAAAAATATATTGGGATCGTAGTTATAATAAATGAACATGGAGAACTAGTATGAAATAGAATCCAAAATGGTTGGATAATGTATATTGATTATAGGAAGCTAAAAGCCGCAACTAGAAAAGATCACTATCAATTTTTCTTTATAAATCAAATGTTAGAAAGACTAGTTAGACAAACCCATTACTGTTGCTTGGATGGATACTCAAAATTTCATCAGATTCATGTAGCTCTAGAAGATCAAGAAAAGAATACTTTTACTTGCACTTTTGGTACATTGCTTATAGAGGTATGCCTTTTTCCTTATATAACGCACCTGCTACATTCTAAAATGTATGATTAGTACTTTCTCAGACTACGTTGGACATTTTATTGAAGTTTTCATGGATGACTTTACCGTATATGGTAATTCTTTCGATGAATGCTTACTTCATTTAATCAAAGTACTTAAAAGATGTATAAAGAAAAAAATAGTATCGAACTATGAAAAATGTCATTTTATTGTAAATCAGGGACTTAAATTGGGACACATAGCGTCAGCAAAAGGAAGAGAGATAGACCCCGCTAAACTCCAAGTTATAAAAATAGTATCTTACCCCACTATTGTGAGGGAGGTAAGATCTTTCCTTGGCCATGCAGGATCCTACAGACGTTTTATGAAAACAACCCTTATACAAACTTTTGCAAAAGATGTTACCTTCGAGTTTACACTGAATGCAATATAGCTTTTAATAAATTAAAAGATTTCTTGATTACCACATAAGTGATAAAGTCACCAGACTTGTCACGACCTTTAGAAATAACGAGTGATAGAAGTATCTATGCTGTAGGAGCTGTTTTAGGTCAAAAGTTAGGAAATGATTCTCATGCATATATTATGCATCAAGAACTTTGGATCCCGCCTTACTATTCTACACCACCACAGAAAAAGAACTCATAACAGTTGTGTTCGAATTATAAAAGTTTAAACCATATTTACTAGGAGCAAAAGTAGTATTTTACTCAGATCATGACGTATTAAGATATTTGATGGCAAAAAAGATAGAAAACCAAGATTAGTAAGATGGATCTTATTATTACAAGAATTTGACCTCATTATGAAAGATAAGAAAGGTGAAAAAAACTTAGTAGCAGACAAACCCAATACCATTGAAAGATGAATTTTTAGATGAACACTTACATAAGATAGCTATTACTAGCACATGGTATGCCATATAGTCAACTATCTTAGTACTAATAGGCTATCACCTCATTTAACAAGAGCCTAAAATAATAAGATTAAACATGATTCCAAACATTATTTATGTGATGATCCTTATTTTTTGAAATTTTGTTTCGACCAAACCATTTGAAGATGTATTCTGCAAACAAAAATATAATCCATCATGGCTCATTGCCATACTTATACTAGTGGAGGACATTTTTGTGCTCGACGTACATCCCGTAAAATATTAGACCAAAGATTCTTTTGGTCTACTTTATTCCACGATTGTTATGTTTACAAAAAAACTTGTTCAAATTGACAAAGAACTGAAAACTTAGGGCTTAGGAACCAAATGTTGTTGTAAACTATTCTTTTTTGCGAAGCATTTGATTTTGGGGGCTAGATGTTTTGGGACCTATTCCATAATCTAATGGAAATATTTACATTTTATTAGCTGTAGACTATGTGTCTAAATGAGTAGAAGCTATAGCCACGAAATCTAATGATTCTAAATAGTAATTAATTTCCTAAAATCAAGGATCTTTAATGTTTTTGGAGCACCTATAACGTTAATTAGCGATTGAAGTTCACACTTTTGCAATAGAATTGTCACTACTCTACTTCACAAATATAATATTATCCATAGAACATCTACCGCAATATGACCCACAAACTAGTGGATAAGTCATAACCTTAAATAGAGAAATTAAATCAATTTTAGAAAAGGCAGTATTTTCAATATGAAAAGACTAAATTCTTCATTTAGAAGATGCATTATGGGCATATAGAACTGAATTTAAAACACCCATAGGTATGACACCTTACATGTAACGACCTTTTACCTTAAGTCATTTATTAGTATTAGTCCAAATCCTAATTAACTCGAGTTAGGCTCGTAGTTAATTTCAGTGTACCTCGATTAGCATGTGCATGTGTTTATGTGATGAATTGGTGTTTGTTTGGTATGTTTATGAATTTCGTAGGTTGTAGTACAAAGTGGAATTTATGTACAAGCCTTTAAACAAAAAATAAGTAATTAAACAATAAATAGTCGGTACACCAAGTGCAACGAGATCTTCGTGAAATGAATGCGCACATACAAAAGCACTCGTAGGCATGTTAGGTGAATTTATTAGTGATAAAATATGAAAAGTATATATATATATATTTATATATATTTCATATATTTTATATATAAGTCTGGTTTGAATTATATGGATCATTTGATCAGCCTTGAGATGAGTGTAAGTGTTAATGGTGTTAAAATTTATGTCATTTTAGGGAGTGTCGTTTTAGTAGATTAACCCATTGATCAATCTCGAGATAGCGCGATGTGTATCTCAAGAAAGATCTATATAAATAAATAAATAATCTTAAACTTATCCTCACAATTCATTCGATCATTCGAGAAAGTGAAAGGGAGAGCAACAGAGAGTTTGATACGGAGGGGATTAATCAAGGAGTTAATTTAACGTGAATTGAGGAGCTTAAACAACTTGAAATTCAAGAATCATTACGTTGGTAAGTCTGGTTTTTGAGTTTTTGAAGTTCAATTCGATGGTAGTGATGATATCTTTATGAATTATTGTTGTTATTAATTGGAAAGGGGTTGTTACCTCACTAGTGGTACTATATGATAAATTTTAGGAGTGTTGGCAGTTGTTTTGGAGATTTGGTAATGGAACAGTGGCTGCTACCTTGTTCACTATCGAGGTAGTGCAGGGTGGAGCGCGGTCCATCGAGCCGGAAAAGCACGCTCATTTCATCAATTAGGATGAACCCAGGTTGATGAAGCGAGCCCCCCCCCAGTTAAGTAGCATTCTTCTACTCCTGGAAATAATGACTGCATCATGTTTCTCTTAAAATTTCCTTAGGTATTAGGGACTGACTTAGGGGTTCTAAACACAAGAAATTAGGTCTATATTAATCACAAATAGTTTGTGATAGGTTGTTGAACACAGGGAAAACGTGAGTGACCCAGAAACCTAGGAAGTTTGGAAATAGAAACTTAAACCAAGTTAAATACGAATTCACTTATTTATCAATGTTGTCTGGTTATCTTAGTGTGTGTAGTTCAGGTAGTTTATGAATTGAATATGAGACTATATACACTATGGTGGTTTTCAATAAACAGAAAATGATGTGTAATGTAACCCATGATAGTAATCTTGGTTTTGAGAATAGGTTTATAGGAGATGGGTTGCCTTCCAGGCCTATATATAACTCCTGCTCAATTTGATGGGTTATGTCTGTTACATACTCACTAAGGGGTTTTGGATAGAACCGATGAACATTAATAGTTTTGCTAGACATCACATCAGACAATGTGTTGGTTCAGAACTCACATTAATGGCGCTGATGGTAATTGACCCTAGTTTTATAAATTAAATGAGAATCACGGTGTGATAGAAATAAAATGTAAGATAGATACTTTGAACTTTCATGTTAAGAATTCACTCTAAAACATTACTCATTAAGGTGATTGTGTTAACAATGCCTTAAATAGGAAAAAGATAGAGGTTGTAGTTGCAATAAAAGCTTCTTAGTAATACATCTTGAGTGAGATGTGTACTGGTGACCAATTGAAGTCCTGCTCACGCACATCATTAGTTGAGTTGTTTGGATTGGTAAATATAAGTCTATTCTTCAGAGATCAGATGGGAGTTGAGCTAATAATGATTAATTAAGTGGTGAATTGTTAGAGAAACTGATTGAGATTATCTAGTAAGTCAAGGTTTGACTACTAGTTATTGGTATTTTATATGGATAATCTCATATCAGAATATTGAGCATGTAAAAAAAGTTCTTGAATCTTGAATAAAAAAGTGTGGCAAGAATGTTGTGAGAATCTAATGGATTTCTTTAAAATATTCATTCAAGCAAAATCCAAAATCATTGTAATAACCTGGAATGAAAATTGACTGTGTCAATTTTATAAAGAAATATGAGATATATCAGCAAGTGGAAGCTAAGTGTTATTAACCTGGAGGGTTATATTGTTCTTTCCTTATATGAGGAAAATCTCATGCTAAGATATTTATGATGGATTAACCTAAGTTATAATGACAATTGAAGGTTGTTAATGTTGTAATTGCAAGATTGATAGAGTTTGTAAATTTCTTGCCAGTATTATGGTTCAATTCTTATGGAAGAGTAAATAAGATATATGTGTGTAGAAAGAGTTAAGAGTTATGGAGAACAAAGATTATTATTTTGGTGAGGAATCGAAAGTATGCTTCCCAGTGGGGAAGAGATGTGTAATAGCTGGGAGGGACTTTTCTCAATCTTAACGCAATATATCTGCAGCTAATCTCAATTCCAAATAATGTAATTTCTAAGCTTGTGACTTAGAATATGTTAATTACTGAAAGAAATATTTTACTTTGTAAGTTATCTAGTATTGATATTATCATGCTATATATGACATTGAGGTGTTTTTCTTAAGATTATGGATTCCAACTTACGATTAGTTGAGACAGGTTGCTACAAGAATCTCATAGATCTCTTTACTATATTCATCCAGGTGACATTAAGATGTATCACGATATGAGGTGTATCTATTAGTGGTCTGGGATAAAGATCGATGTTGTTGAGTTCATAAAAAGATGTGAGATATGTCTTCAAGTTAAGGCTGAACATAGAAAACCTGGAGGGTTATTACATTCTCTACCTATTTTCGAGTGAAAATGGGAGTGTATATTGATGAATTTTGTTTTCAGACTACCTCTGAGTAAGCATAAGCATGATGCGATATGGGTTATAGTTGAAAGGTTGATGATGTCTACGCAATTCTTGCCAGTTTCCATGCGAGATCCTCTTAACAAATTATGCAAGGTGTACGTATGTGAGGTGTTGAGATTTCATGGAGTTCCAATGTCAATTACTTTAGATAGAGATCTGAGATTCACGTCTAGAGTGTGGAGTGAATTACAAAGACCGGTGGAAATTATTCTTAACCTCGGTACGGTATACCATTTGCAAACTAATGAGCAGCCCGAGTGGTTGATTTTGGTGCTAGAGGATATGCTTTTAGCGTGTCTTAGAGTTTGGTGATAACTGGAAGAAACACATTCCTCTGTGTAAGTTTTTTTTTATAATAATAATTATCAGGATACCTTTGGAATGGGTCCTTTTGAAGCTCTATATGGTCGACCTTATCGTTCACCTATGTGTTGGGCAGGGGTTAGAGATATAATTTTGTTGGGGCCGGAGTTGATTCAGGACTCCAGAGAAAGAATTCGGTAGATTCGCCAGCGTATGACTACAACACAATTAAGACGAAAGAGATATGCCGATAAACATCATAGGTTTTTGAAGTTTTAAAATGACGATTTTGTGTTATTGAGAGTCTCACCTATGAAAGGATTGTATAGATTCGGGTTACGAAGTAAGCTAGCTCCAAGGCACATTGGGTCACTCATAGTACAAGAAAGAATTGGTTCTATTACTTACAGGCTAGAGTTACCTCCTCAGTTAGCTAAAGTTCATAATGTCTTTCATTTGTCCATGTTTTGCAAAATGGAGACTCACTTCGCTCCAAGGATTGATTGGAATGAATTTGATCTTCAAAAAGACTTATCTTATTATGAGCAGCCAATTTAGATACTTGATTATAAGATTTAGAGGCTGAGAATCAAAGATATTTCTTTGGTTAAGACAAAATGGTAATTTCATGAAAATGAGGAACTATCGTGGGAGCAGGAATATTATGTAAAGGAGCAGTTTCCATTTCTCTTTGAAATTATAGGTAATTACATGTTTACTTTAATTTCAAGGATGAAGTTGCTTTAAATTGGGGAGACTATAACGACCTGTTACCTTAAGCTAGTGATTGATATTAGTCTAAATTCTAATTAACATGAGTTAGGCTTGTGGTTAAGTTTGGTGTAACTCGATTAGCATGTGTGCGTGTTTGTGTAATGGATTGGTGTTTGTTTGGTATGTTAATGAATTTTATAGCTTGTAGTAGAAAGTGAAATTTATATACAAGCCCATAAACAGAAAATAAATGATTAAAAAATAAATAGCCGGTACACTAAGTGCAACGAAGGGGTTGTGAAATGAATGTGCACACCCGAGAACACTTATAGGCATGTTCAGTGAGTTTATTGGTGATAAAATACACAAAGTATATATATATTTGACATATAAATATGTATTAAAACTATAAGTTTGGTTTAAATTATATGGATCATTTGATCAACCTCGAGATAAGCGTAAGTATTGATGGTGTTAAAATTTGTGTCACTTTAGGGAATGACATTTTAACACATTAACTACTTGATCACCCTCGAGGTAGCGCGATGCGTATCTCGAGGGAAATCTTGATATATAAATCAAAAATCTTAAACTTATCCTCACAATTCATTCAATCATTCGAGAAAGTGGGAGGGAGAGCAGCTGAGGGTTTAATTTGGAGGGGATCAATCCAGGAGTTGATTCAATGGAATTAAAGAGCTTAAACAACTTGAAATTTGGAGATCATCATGTTGGTAAGTTTTGTTTTAAATTTTTTGAAGTTCAATTCGATGGTAGTGATGATATCAATGTGAATGGTTATTATTATTGATTAGAAATGGTTTGTTACCTTACTAGATGTCTTCCCTGATAAATTTTAGGAATTTTAACAGTTGTTTTGGAGATTTGGTAATGGAATTGTGGTTGCTGCCATGTTTACTATCGAGGTAGTGTAGGGTGGAGCGTACTCTATTGAGTAGAGGAATGCGCTCCCTTCATCAATTGGGACAAAACTATATGATGGAGCGCATCCCACCTAGTTAGGGAGCACGCTCCCAGTCCAGAAAACAACAACTGTGTTGTGTTTCTCTTAGAATTTCCTAAGCTTAGGGACTGACTTAGGGCTCAAAACACAAGGAACTAGGTCTATATTAATCATAAATAGTTTGTGATAGGTTGTGGCACACAGGGAAAGCGTAAGTGACCCAGAAATCTAGGAAGTTTGGAAACAGAGACTTAAACCAAGGTAAATATTGAGTCACTTATTTATCAATGTTACATGGTTATCTTAGTATATATAGTTCATGTAGTTTATGAACTGAATGTGGGACTATGTACACTGTGATGGTTTTCAATAAACGGAAAATGGTGTGTAATGTGACCCACGAGAGTAACTCGTAGTTTTGAGAATATGTTTATAGGAGGTGGTTTACCTTCTCGGCCTATATATAACTCCTACTCAATTCGATAGGTTGCTTCGATTATAAACTCACCAGAAAGTTTTGGACATAACCACTAGGCATTAATGGATTGGCTAAACAACGCATCGACCAATATGTTGGTCTAGCAATCGCATTAATAGTGTCGGTGGGTAATCAACCCTTGTTTTATAAATTAAATGGGAATCAAAGTGTAATAGTTAATAATAGTCCGATTCTCATCCATTATTTAATGATTTATGTGCTTTCCATATTCTTGTTAGTTAACATTGGTGCATATTGTTATTGCATAATGTTCTTGATTATTATATAGAATGTTGACGGCTATGTGATCCCTACTTACTGAACAAGTTGGAGCCCCGACCCCAAATTAATATTTCAGAAAAATCGACGAGTGCTACGGTTATAGGATAGATAGGATTAAGGAGTATTGATCTTCTCTTTGATATAATGAATCTACCTTATCATATATATTGACTTATAATTTTGTGATATCATAAGGGATTGGAGACTTATAAATGAGGTTTTGGGTTTCGATAAACTCTATATCTCGATATTTTGTTATCGAAAAGTTTTTAATTTTCGTTGTGTTAACCGTATAATTGACATTAATATTCAATATACAATGGTTTTTATCAAGTGAAAGAGCATATGGCATACTGGGCAATCAAGATATGTAATATGAATTATTATAATGCAGGAAAACAACGTAAACTTAGTATCCAAGAGTTAGAAGAATTGAGAAATGTTGCATATGAAAGTGCTTCTATTTATAAAAATAAAACTAAAGCACTTCATGACAATAATTTGAATATTAAGAATTTTGAAGAAGGACAAAAAGTTTTACCCTTTTGTTCACGTCTTAAATTATTTCGTGGAAAACTTCGTTTAAGATGGACATGACCTTTTTGTAGTCACACACGTATTTCCCCATGGTGTTGTTGAGATAGAAAGTAGAGATACAATGAGAATTTTTAAAGTTAATGGTCATAAACTAAACCTTAACTTGAAATTTGTCTCACAGGATATGTAGATCAATAACCTAGACTAGTAGACAACTCACTAGAGGAAATGAACACCATGGAAGAGCATATCATCACCATTATTTACAATGAAACAATCAAGCTATTGATGGCTAAAATACTAAGAAGGAAAAATAATAAGAAATCATAAAAGGTGAAACAACCTGCTAGAGACCTATATGAATGCGACAAATAAGACTTAGATTATGAGGAGTTTGGTGAGAATGGCAATCTTGTATAAGTTTTTGCAGAGGACCCACTACAAACCTACCTCAACTTAAAAATCAATGAGATGTCCTACTATGGAGTTCAACTCGATAGAGGTGTTGATATGAATCTTATACCTGAACATTGCTTTCTTTTAACAAAATTGAGGATTCATTGTAAACCTCCTATTACGATGTCAAAGTCAAATGGCACTTATACAGTCGCATTAGGAGTGTTAAAAAATGTGCATGTACAAGTGGGTAGGCTCACCATCACTACATATTTCTTAGTCATGCCAACAACTACCCCAGATGATCAGATGCTATTGGGTAAACCGTTCTTTTCAACTGCTAAAGCTGCCATTGACGTACGTGAGCGCATAGTTACTCTAAGGATAGGTGATGAAGTAATGTTATTCAAAAACAAGAAAGAACTTTGCGATGATATGGAAGAAGGGCAATTTATTGTTTGTGGTGAGATCATTGATGACGAAAATTTTTTAGGCCATAGTGAAGACATTCTCAACGAGGAACTACTTTAAGTGAAGATTGATTCGCTCACATTTAATGAAGATTGATTCCTCTATCAGTTGAGCAAATGATTATAAACAACAATGTTCGATGGGACACAACTTATATTTGTTATTTCATTAAGTTATTTCAATTTTTAGAAAGACACCTAGCTTTAGTATAGTTTGCTTATTCTCTCTCCTTTTGACTCTATTTGGGATTTAATTTCTGAAGTTATGGTCTAGAGTAGTTTCAAAATATAGGGGGGAAGATGATCGAGTTATTTTTATTTTTATGGCCTTTATGCAATTTCGCTTTATAATCTTTCTTATTTGTTTATTTATCTATGTCATGAATAAAATTATTAGTTAGGTACATATCCTGATCAAATTTATGAAGTTTTTGAATTTTCAGTCAATCTTACCTTTACATTCACCTTTAAAAAAGATATATAAATTACATATTAAATAAAATTGCAAAATAGGAAAATTGAACCCTAGAAAATCCCTAGCGATTCCAAATAACACTGGGAGCCGTTGGACAAATCGGTAGTAGAACAAATGAGTTTTATTGTAAATTTGGAGTCTAGCGAGTCCCACGATTTGCTTTTCACAAGAATTACTGGGCAAATCAATGGAAACAACAACTCACTTTATACCGATTTACATAGCGATTCCTTTAACACAAGAATCTATGGGCACAATTTTTTATTTTAAATCCTAAAACCCTAAAATTACAACACACACCACCTTATTTACACCACCAAATTGTTGCACCCTTTCACAAAAACCTCAATTTCTTGCCAAGATTCAACCCTCATAAGCTCAATCTTAGTCTATTTAAGTGATTCCCACCTCTACCTAGCTTTACTTAATACCAAAAACATCAAATTTAAGAAAGTAGAACTAAGTTAAAGTTTATGGAATTTGGACTTGGAGCTTGGAATGCTGAGTTAGAGGAGTTCAAGAGCTCATATCTTGAGAGACTCACTCTTAAGAAGGTAAATACACTAACCTAGCCCTTTGTTTTAATGAAATTTCAATTTTTTGTTGGATTTGTGAAAATTCCTCAAATTGATTTCGAAATGTTTTTTGTTGAGCTCCACTCCAATGCATCGAATGAATTATTTTGAATTAGATTTAACAATAGTAGTGATTGTTGGTTTACAAATTCCATAATTTTGGAAAATATAGAGATTTTAGAAGAATGTTCAAAAAATATTTGAAATTTAATTTCCATTAATTGAAAGATGTAATTCACGAGTTTTTGAAAGATTTCGATAGATTTGATCTCGTACTCTTGATTCCTATAATTCTCAAATAAGTTTTGTCAAAAATCTACTTTTATGCACAATTTTTTGAATTTCTTTGATAGCGATTTTATTTTCAATAAATTACCCGCCTTAAGTCCATTTTAGTATGAAATATATGATTTTGGTTTACAAATTCATAGTAGTGATTCTATCATTATAATAAAATGAGGTAGTGGACGAGGTAGGAGTAGTACACAAGAGAAAGGAAAAGTGGTTATGGTAGAAAAACCCAAGGATAACTCGAGCCATTAAATATCCATTCAACCCAGAGGAATTAGTATTGGTGAATAAAGACCCGATGGGGTTGAATTGAGACCACAATCTTCGTATAGCTCTGATGGGGAATTAGATCACTTAGATTCGAGCACCCAAATCCCTTGTGATTTTGAAAGATTTGTTAGTCCTAAAGCATAAAATAAATACTTTCGAGATATGAAAATAGTTATCATACTCGGGAGAAGACTCCAAATCTAAAATGTAAATAAATATGAAGAGAAAATCGTGAACATCTTACGGGAAAGAAAGTGGGAACACCTTTTTAGGGATTATGAAGGTAGATTAGAGAGAGGATGCCAAAGTTATTTTGCCAATTCTACGAGAACGGATATGTGAGTAGAAATTGTAAAGAAGTAATAGTTCAATGAAAGAATACTTATTTTTCACCTAAGTCACTGAACATACACTATGGAATTCCGAATGCAAGAGTTAAAGGGGATTCCGACTATCCTAACATACATTACATCACTAAGGAAGTTTACCTATCCAAACAAATTTAGGAAGCCTTTGAGGTAATTCCCAAATGGGGATTTTCTCTTGATACATACGGTCATCCAAGGTTCATCGAAATGATCACTTTAAGGAAAACTGCCAAATGTTGGAGCTACATAATAGACGCCTGCCTATACCCCACTAGAAAACATTCAAAAGTGAAGAACCATAGAGCCCTTCTACTCTATCACATCGTTATGAAGACTGGTATATCAACGTTGGATACGTAATTTACGAAACAATGAGACAAGAAATGATGACTCTGAAGTATGACGGCCTATTGTTCTAAATTTTAATCTCTCTACTATATATGAAGTCTAAGGTTGGTTCCCTTAAGATGGAATTTGAAGTGCTACCTTAGAGGACTATCACAGACCTTAGGATTAGGAGGATGAGAGCAGTCAATAGATATAACGATTGGAAAGAATAGAAGAACATAAACAACATAACGAGGTACATAATTGAAGACCGGACTATTAGGTAGAGAATCCATATAAGGAGGTACACAATTGAGTCTGATGGTTTACGTACATATTCTGATGGCAGGGAGCAGTTCTACTTATACAACAAAAGCTAAAAGGGAAGGATTTTCCAAATCCTTATTTTCAGCTTTTCAGTGCTATGAGAAGCACATCTTGAGGAATAACAAGATGTTAGAAGAGAACGAAAGAACTCTGGTGCGCCACCATTCCATATCGGAAAGGAGGACCATGGAACATTTATTAGATCCTAAAAGTAGCATCGACGTTCATTTGATGCAATCGAGATTACCATCAAAAGTTTATAACCCCGGTGATAACTACACTTCACAACCTACTGCACCGAGGAATGAAGATGACGTTGAAGAGATCGACAGGAATTTACTTCTTCACAGAGTACTTTGTAATTTGTTTTTTGAAGTATTTGCTTGTATGTGTGAAATGTGAACTCTGTTTGAACCTTTAATGAGAAAAAATGCTTTACTCCATTGTGTATCTCCTTTATATATGATTTTTATTGGTATGATTTTGAAAAGCAATTTATATTTCATATTCAATTCTTTTATGCTTTACGAGGTATATTTGTTTTTTTTTTGAATAACCTGACTTTATTTTTATACCTTGAGGACAAGGTTTGGAATGAGTTTTGGGGTATGTAGGTGAAGTAAACTATAAAAAAAGCCAAGCATGGAAGAACACTTGAGAGGTAGAATTTATTTGACTGAAAATTTCTCAAATTGTCCACAGTTCAGGTAACATTTTTTCGTTTTCATTTATTTTAGTTAGAAATGTGAATTGAATATAATTTGGGTTTAAACAGAAGTAATATTTTTTTTATCACCCATGAAAATAGAAATTTCATTATGGAAAGAAATTGTTATACCTTATGTGACTTAACCTAGGTTATGTATACACTAGAGGAGTTTAGAGAGGATTGATTAATTTGTGTTTGACATTATAATAAGTAGAAGATTAAACAATAATGCAAGATAAACAAGAAAGATTTCTAAAAATCTTAGTATACTAAAGTTATTGTTTCACGTTTTATATATTTATATATTTATAGAAAAGAGTTTGTGCTACAATTAAGGAGAAAAATATGAAATAGCCAATATACTTTAATTAGTTGGAAATAATATTTCTTTGACTATAGTAAAAGTGAGAAGAGCTAACAAAAGTTTATAAAGAAAAAATAGGGAGACCCATATATTCCAAAGGAAATGGAGTAAGGAATCTAGTGGTGAAAAATGTGAGTAAGAATTCCTATATAAAAAGAAAAACGGTATCCAAAGGAAATGGAGCAGGGAACCTTAGGAATACAATATGAAGAAAAAGAATATATTCATAAGAAGAAAGAAAGAGCGATGTATAGAAAAACAAAAGAATGTTTATAAATAACTCTTTAAATAAAATATTTAGCTCGAGTGCTTATAACTAAGTTGAGTGAAGTATATCTTATTCTAACATTCAAACAAATGAATGTGAAATGATAATTATTGGTGATTAAACATTTCCTATCGACTTTGATAGTTATGATATTTAAATATTATTTGAAAATGAGATTGATTAAGTGATTTTTGTATCTTTAGATTCTATATTAGTCATCGTAAGCTTGATGCTTGTCAGTGGAGATTGAGAAAACCAATGTAATGGTTTGACCTTAGTGATTGGTTAACTTTGGATTTTGAAGCGTGTTGCATAACTAGTGGTTGAGTTGTCATATAAATGGTATTGTTCTTTAATTCTTTTTATTCTTTCATGAATTTTATTTTTGAAGGTAATATGTTTTTATTTAAAGATTATTTCTATTTAAGAATAGGAGTATATAATTATGATATCAAAACGAGGGAAGAAAATAAAATTCGATTAAGAATATTCCTTTGCTCGAGATAGCAAAGTACTAAATTTGGGGTATTTGACAAGTATAATTAGACATGTTTTATAGTACATTTTAAGATGATTTTAGATGTAAAAGACTATATTACACGAGGTTTTCTCTTGTTTTTGATATTTTAGTGATAATTGGACTAGTTGAAGAAGTGAAAGAAAAAGGGAAGAAAATAAAGAATTGACCAAGCGAAAAGATTGCACAAAGATTCACCAAGGAATCAAGGAAAAAATTAGATTTTATACCCAGAGATTACCAGTGATTTCTATAACACCCAGAATCGCTACACAGATCAGTGGAAACAAGGACTGCAAATTCATGAATTTACCCATTGATTCCACTGACATAAACGTGGCTGAGGAATTGCTTGTTATGATTTCAAAGATTTTATATTACAATAAGGATTTTTAGTTAGTTTAAGATATGTATTACCTAATATACTATAAATATAAATCCTAGACTATGAAATTAGGGGCCATTAGATATTTTTACACTTTTTGCTTTAGTTTTTATGCTATTCTTTATTGTTTTGCTTTGGAAGAAGATTGAAAATTCAAGTTATCATCAAGGTATTTTTAATTATGTCTTTTAGTTCTAATATTATGGTGTTATTTATTAAAATGAGTGAGTAGTTTATTAATCTAAACAAAACTCCAAATATGAACTAGATCCATTTTGCAATGTCGTCATGGTGAGATGAATGTGTATTTAATGTTTTAAACAAATCATATTCTTTGATTCACTGTTTTTATAGATTGTTATTTACGGATTGCAATAATGAATTAAGTGTTATGTGCATAGTGGCCAATATGTGTATGTTGTTTTGATTAATTATCTAATTAAAGTAGTAACTAAGAATGTTTGAAAGGTATGATCATTTAGATGTCCTAGATGAATTTGAGATCTAAATCTAATATTAAAGTGGCTTTCCTAAGGTGTTAGATCTAGTAGTTCAAAGTTTTCATAAAGTGTAATGCGATTTTATTATGTGAAGTTAATGTCTTTGTGTAATCAAAGCGGTTAGCTCAATAAAATTAAAACGTAGCTTTTCCGCCGGTATAGGGAGAACAAATGGCCGGCTAAAAGATGTTTACTTGCTTATGATTAAGGTTTAATGATTTATGATACTTTATAAAGTATGTTCATGACTGTGATATTGAAGTTTCATTGTTTAGGATGATTGTTTAGATATTTATTTTATATTAATTTCCATTTAATTGAATTGCTTTTAATTTGGTGACTTTGATTTGTGTTATTTAAGTAAGTATAGTTAGTTTAATTGATTCTTATTTAGAAAGTATTAATTTAAATTCTAGTTGTTATTAAATTAAAAATAAAAATATAAAAAAATAAAACTTCTTTTCTTAAGGAGTTTGCAAAATCCTTATAGAGACAATTCCCACTTACCACTACTACAAAATATTAATAGTATAATAAATGTAGGAAATTTATTGTACACACTCAACACGTGTCAGGGGTCTGACCTTGGCACGTGACCAAGGTACATATCTTATATTTGTGTGATCATGTTCCTAGTGATTTTTATGTGCGTAGATCAACTAAATAGTGTTCTCTACTTGTTTATAGGCGTCGAATCACTAGTGGCGCCTCTCCTAGGTATGTGCGCTTGCACGGAGTTGGGGAGAAAGTGATCGGTAAGTCTCTAACTTATTTTTGATACATAGATGCATTAAAGTAATCAATGAGCCAAACTACTTATCCTATGCTTTGCTTTGTGATCTACATTAATTAATATGACCTAAGTTTAATTAAGTTTCTTGGTCTTTTGATTTACATTGAGATGTTAATAATACCTTGATACTAGGAAGACTTATACACAATTAGCATCGACAAGGAGGAGTTAGTGAATGCTAAGATAACATGAGGCTATTTGATATATCTAGGGGTGTTGATGGGATTAAGTGATCTAGGGATGAGATGACATACCTCCTAGGGTATAAAGACCTATACTTAGTCTCTATTAGCCAAATCCATGCGTAGTCATGAACAAGAAATATAGAGCTGAAGTGAATTGCTGCTGGAATCTCAAGTTCTAGGTCTCAGTTTGAAGAAATAAAAGTCACCCTAGGGAAGATCAAGAGCTAAACATCAATCTATAACTCTGTGTATCTAATACATGCTCTCTTTAATCTAATTAAAGTCAATTTGAGCTTTGAATCTTAGAACTTTTGGTTTTGAACAAAATTAGGGTTTTCTTTGAAGTTGGTTTTGATCAAAATGAGGTCAAATTGAGTTCCTAAATCCCAATTTTCGTATTTGCAAGTTTTGGCCAAGTTTAGAGTTTTGTTCATGAAATTGGTTTTATTAAATTTAAGTGTGCAGATGAGTTTGTTTTTGAAAATAAATTTCATAACTGAGATATTTGAGAAAAACCACTCAATTTTTTTATAAAGAATCATTTCTTTTGGTTTACAATTGATTAAGATTTGATCAATTGAAGTTTTATTGTGTTCTTAAACAAAATTGAGTTTTCATGTCAAATGCATGTTTAATTTCAATGGTATGATGTATGTTATTGATAAAATTATTCACCAATAATGTTTTTGAAGTGTTTGTACACCATTATGGGAGTTTTAGATGATGAGGGTGGCCTAGGTGTGATTTGAGGTCAAAAACCTCAAATCCCAACCTGTAAAAATATAGTTGTTAGCTTATCAGTGCACTAATGAGGCTGCAGGCAATACAGTTTGACTAGTTTTAGTAAAATGATAGTATCTCCCCCATTTTAACTTCGTTTTTGACGTTCCATATATTGCCAGAAAGCTAAGAAAAATATAAGAAATTTGGTACCAATAGTATTTAAAAACCAAGTTATCTTTTTAGTTGAAAATAAGCTGAAAGTTAGGATTTGTGCGCAGAGACAATTTTTAACTAGTATTTGGAGTCGTTTTGTTTTCGATTAGTCTAAACACTTAATAAAAGACTAAAACACACCTAATAAAAATGAAACTAACACCAAGAACATAGTTGATGTCGAGTGTGGGACATGAGATTCGAGTTGAGCAACAATAAATCTTGCTTAAGATTTGGTATGGCTTGAGGAAAGTAAACCTGTAGGGCACTAGTTCCCATTTCATTTCGGTTTATTCTTCATGTTTAAAATCATTTGAATTGATGTAGCTGTTTGTACTCCTGATGCTATGACTTGTGTCACTTATCTCCATTTCTGTGTCATTTTATCATGGCATAGCTCGTTATTTGGTATTCATTGACTCTTATCCTTGTGCTATGTCTTTCATTGCTATTATTGATATGAACGAGTCTTTAAATTGCATGCTAGCTATTAGTGTAGTTGGATAATGGTTTTACTTTTATAACTTGTTTGCCTTGGTTAAGTATATCCCTTATTTTGAAAATCTAAGTTTGTGCCAGTTCTTGATGCTGTTAAAGTAGTTCTCGCATCCAGGTTCCCTGACAAGATGGAGATAAGTGACACACTTGTATTGCACCACATACGTGATTAGTGAATCATGGGGTTGTTGGCAAATTTACCCTGGCAGATGTGATGAAACTTATAACTCTTAATAGTGGAATAATAGAATGATGTGATGAAGCTCACGGCCGACTGAACCTTGATCATTACTACTTTGTCTTGAGCCGGTCTCAATTTATTCATCTGTGGTATCTTTTAGCATATTTCCTTTCAACATTTTCTTCGCTATTTATATGCTTTTAGTTACCATTTTATTATATTTGAAAACGTGGATAAGTGGCCTTAGAATTTAATTATTGAAATCATCATCTTTGGTGACAATTGCAGAACAGTTGAGTAGCAAGCCGGGCAAGGAAAAGATCGAAAATTACCTATGAGCCTTAGGCAACGTACTGCTACTCATTTTGTAGGTATTTAAACTTTTGATGTATTTACTTACTTTATGTCTTGCATATACTTTTGGGTTGCATATCGGATTAAGAAAATAGACTCCATGATTGATGTATTACAAAGTTCATTCCCCGATTTTGATTTACATATGATCGTTATTTCCTTAGTTTTCACATATAGGTGTTTAACAAATTGGTCACTTACTAGTATTAAGACTTTTGCTAAATAGTTAAGATTATTAAAAAGTCTTAATTAACTTTGAAAATCACAAATTATTAGATATGAGAAATATTTATACTGAATAAAAGTTACGAGACGAATAAAACAAAAAGGCTGACTAATGCATTGTTAAGTCCTTTGTGGCATGAATTAGGGCTTAATGATGGGAGTAGGTCGGGCGACACCTTTTTTAAAGTTGGAGCCATCACAATAAGCATGGGATACGAATCAAAGTCATGGTACTTGTTAGGGAATAAGGTATTGGACTGACCCACTATGAGAACACAACATGAATTAAGTTATAAGTGTCATTTGATAAATCGCTAACTGTGATATGTTTTAGCGTGATATTATTATAAATTCCAAGAATTTTGTCCAAATTTATAATCATAAACCTTTGTATTGATGTTTTGAAGGTAAATATAGGCTATTGGACATAAAAGAGTGATTTCCTACAAAAACCTAGTCAAAAAGCTAAACTAAGGCCCAACGCCTTCGGGTGTGAAGAAATTGCCAAGGAATTGATAGATGAAACTTGTCCAGATAGAAGCAAACTATCTGGAAACCTTGCAAATAAAGCCTTGTGAAGCCCCAAAAGAAAATTGAAGCTCAAGTTCAAAGAATACACCTAGCGCCCTCACAACACCTTAGACTTTTAGATATGGTGCTAGGGCAATGTTGGACTCATATCGTGGAATGATCAAATGGAAAACAAAGTATCATGGCACTTTCTTAGCGATTCCTAACGCCTTCTTAGCGATTCCCGACACCTTAAAGTTTACGATGTACAACGTTGGACAAATTTGAAGATCAACATTTTCTTATTTTATGGGTGTACAAGATTCAGGATTAGATTTCCTCTTATCGCACTCCTATTATAAATAGGAAATCGTAGAATGGCTTTAGATTTCAAAACACTTTTAAACTTTGGAGGGAAGAAGTCTTTTGGTTTTATGAGTGTTCGTAAGTTTTTATTTCATTTTCATGTTTTGCATTGTTTTCTATTGTTTGAATAAAGAGTAGTGTTGATCTCATGTCAATGAGTGGCTATGTTCCGCATTCTAGACCAAGGTGATTGAGTTCTAGGGGTTTTATGGATTCTGGAGGCTTTATGATTTCAATTCTTATATTGTTTAATTTTTGTTTCGTATTATTGATTACATTGTTGTTATGAGGTTTTTAGTTACGACCTTAATCCTTAAGTTTTTCCTTTGTCGTTATGTAAGTGCACATGCGCTCTGATTTCTGTCAAAAGCTATCCCTAGTGATCTTACCGCCACTCGATAAGGAGAATTACGTTAGGTGGAAAGTGGGGCCATGTTCGTTGGCAATTGATGTTCCTTTATGTCATTGAGATATAAGAAGGGTAACAACATGTTGCAATCTCTACTTGAAAAGTGGAAGAATTAGATGCTAGTTACTACTTTAGTATAGAGTTTTCCATTTCTTGATTTTTGTTCATTGCGAATTTATGGATCACTTGGAATTTTGTGGGTCTAGTTAGTATGTGATTATGTTGCATGTTTCCTCTATTTACATGAGGAAAACGAGGTGACGAGAGTCACTATAAGCCTATTTATGAAGATTGGTACGAAAGCAATCATTTAAAAACCGGCGAACGAATCCGATCTATTGAATGTCAATTCCCACTTTAGTATAGAGTTTTCCATTTCTTGATTTTTGTTTTTTTCAAAATTAATTTTTTTTCTTCACATTTAATTCTTAGTGCAATTGAGTTTTTATTTTCAATAAACCTCCATTTTTTATAAAGCCTAAAACAGAACATCCCTATCTCTATGGGTTTGACCTCTTACTTGCCTTACTGCAAATCTGTTATAGTCGGTGAATTCAAGACTATTATTGGTGCCTTCAACATGGCATACCATATTTTGGCACTGTTGTTAGCGATTGGTGTCATTTTTCTTAAGGTTTTTTATTTTGTTTCATAGTCGCATGTTACCGATGTTCACTTTCTGTAAGCCCTTTGGTTCCATTCAATTTGAAAGTTGATTGGACATAGAAAGAGGAATATGGATAGCAAAAGGAGAGAAAGGTCGTGGGTAACTATGGATGAAGATGGAAGAGATGAGAATCTTCTAGGTGCGCAGGATGTTCGGCAGAACAACTAGCAAAATGTGAAGCATGAATCGAGGCAAGAAAAAGAGCTCACATTTAGGGAGGCAAATCAAAACCGTGGAGGGTCATTACCCTTATGTATCTAGTATCCAACTGCCACCGATCAGTTTGAGCTTAAATTGGGTTCAACACATAAATTGCCTGATTTTCATGGAAAAGAAAATGAGGATTCGCAGAAGTTCTTCACAGAAGTTGAGATGGCGGTAGTAGGCATGAAGCCTGCTGATCACGTGTCACATATGTCAAATATAAATTTTATAAGATTACCAATCCTATTGGAATGTAGTAGAGGTAAGCGCGAGGTAGAATCCGTACGATTCAGCCAAACTGAGTCTAACAAATAGAAAAGTAAATCTTGGGGTTTTTTAAAGAGTTTTATCCTAAAGGTCTATTAAACAAGAAAGTAAATAATTGAAACTCTGAAATAGTAAAGCTAACCTAAGTTTAGGAATGCACAATCTAGCCTTATGTTGTTTCTATGGAGGATGCTCCTCTATTACATGGAGTGCACTCCACCCTGCATTGTCTTGATAGCGAATAGGGTTGCACCCACTATTCCATTACCAAATCACAACAACAACGTCAAACAACCCTCTAATACATCAAGAAAGATCTCTAATGAGGAATAAGTCCATTTCCAATGATCAACAACAACTCATAAAGAAATGATGAGCTTTGGATTACAATGGTTTAATCACTTCAAATCCACTGAAAAACAACTATAGATCAACTCTTGATACCAAAACCCTCAACTGCTTGATCTCTCTCACTCTATCTATTCATCATTCAAGATAAGTTTGAAAGTTTTGATTTATATATGGATTTTTCTCTATATATGCATCACGCTATCTTGATGTTAGTCAAGTGAATAATGTGTTAATGTGACATATCCTAAAGTGACATACATCTTAACACCATCAACACTTACGCTCGTCTCGAGGCGATCTAACGATTCATACAATTCAAATCTAGATTATAGTTTTAATTATATATATTTATATTCAATTATATATATACTTTATATATTTTATTGCCAATAAATTCACTGGACACATCTACGAGTATTTTTTAGGTGTGCACATTCATTTCACGACCCCCTCGTTACACTTGGTGTACCGACATTTAATATTTATTTATTTATTTTTTTTATTATAGGGTTGTATTAATCTTTTATTAATCCCATAACCTATAAATTCACCTAAACATACCATACAAATACAAATCATCACATGAACCCACACTTATGCTAATTAAGGTAAGCGGAACTTAATCACGAGCCTAGCTCGGGTTAGTTAGCCTCAAATTAACACTAATCAACAACTTAAGGTAATGGGTCGTTAAACATTCATCATTTTTTAGTTCAAATCTCACCCATTTTCGATTCTCCATCGAGTGGAAACCATTTTAAGCCAAGAAAATAAGAGATTTGATAGAGTACAACTGAGTGTGGAACAACATGACAATTCCAGTTACTCTGAGAGTTGATTTTATTGTCTCCGTATTTATTTGGGAGAGAAACTGAGAAACATGGTACAATTTTGATTTTGTAATATTTATGGAGAAGATACAATATGATGATGATGTAATTTTTTAATATCACCACACATCACATTATTTGCATATATTTTTAGCTTTTCATATATTTATTTTGTTTCACCTCATTCATTCTAGTTTCTTATCTTTAATTATTATATTTCACTTGTTCTTTTTGAATGTGAATTAGTTGTCCCACTTTCTTGAACCTTGAGGATAATTTTCAGGATAAGTTTGAGGGTATGCAGATATGCAGGTTAATGAAATGCATGAATGAACCGTAGATAATTTTTGGTAAAATTTTTGCAAATTTCAGAAGTTTTTAAAATTTTTGGCGTGATAGAGGTAACATGATTTTATTTTATTTGTACGATTGATGGTTTGTAGGTTTTTTACACATTTCCATACTTGTGAATTATTTGTTTTTGTTTTTTCATTCGTTGTTTTGAGCTTAAAGTGAATATCCAATTCTTGCTTAGGATAATGGTGGACAATTTGGGAAGTCAAATATGGATTGATGTTGCCATAAATGGACAAGATTTTAACTAGAGTTTTAGTGAAAAACATATCCTTATACTTAGTCTACCATACAGAGTTTACATTAAAGAGTGCTAGTATGGAGTCAATGACAAGAGGCAACTAAATCTCTACAGATTCCAAGAAAGGTTTGCAATCTATTTAAATCTGAGTAATAACTTAAGAATAAGTTTGGGGAAAATGTAGGTCTTATTTGTTTAAAACCTTAGCCTTTAGCGCACCAATTAAGTTATCCCTTGTTAGCCTAGTTGAGCCAACTTAAACTTATTTTTTCATCACCTATCGTGAAACTCATAACCCGGCTTATAATCCTTTACTAGTTAGAAGCTAGTCTAAGATTTGAAATCATTAAAAAAAGACATGAAAAGAAGAAGAAAAAAAAAAGATAATAAGAGTGAAAAGTTGCTTATATACCCAAAATAATGGGAAATTAATCATAATGAGAAAAACTCAATCAATCAAGTCATGATTAGGGAGTTCCACGGATTAGTCAATAATATACATATTTTATAGTATATTTTAGAGTGATTTTATATGTAAAAGGCTAATTACACAAAGCTTTCTTTTTTTAGTGATTTTAAGTTATATTAAGGTTATGTGAAGAAATGGACGAAAAAAGAAAAAAATAAAGAATTTTGTCAATTGGAGAAAAGTGCATCAAATTAGCAATGAATCAATAAATGAACTAGGATTCACTCAGCAAATCAGCAACGATTGAGGAAAATACAGATTTGATTTGGAAAAACTGGTGAAGCAAAAAGATATAGTTCCACCGATTTTTATAGCTAATCAGCTAGGATAGAGGATTTGATGAGGAATCGCTGGAGCCAATTTTAAGAATATTAGATAACAACAAGGAATTTCATTTAGTTTACGATATGTACTACTTTAAATACAATATATATGAACCTTAGGCTTCAAAATTAAGGGCCATTGATTGCTTTTAGAGCCACATTAATTATTTTTATTAAATTTTAGCTTAGTTTTATTGTTCATTATTTTGGAGATGATTTGAAGATTTAAAGTATTCAATAATAGGTATTTATTAATGTCTTTTATTTATTTTATTGTGATGTTTATTATGAATATGAGTGAGTAGTTTATTAATCTAAAAAAATCTAAACATGAACTTGATATGTTTTGTAATGTAGTCATAATGAAGAATGATTTGTAATTATAGCTTTAGACTTAATTGTATTCGTTAATTCACTGATTTAATAGATAGTTATTTGCGGATCGCAATCATGAAACTTTATATTGCATGCATAATTGCAAAATATGTATTATGATATGGATTATGCATCTAATTTAAAGTAGTAACTAGGATTGTTTAAATATGTCTTTTACCATTTAGATGTCCTAGGCGAATTGAGTCATAAGTTTAATATTGAAGTGGCTTTCCAATGGTATTAGGCTTAGTAGTTCAAAGTTTGCACTGAACTTAATGTTGTTTTATTGTCTAATTAAATTCTTTAAGCTTTCAAAAGATTAATTTAATAAAATTAGAATGTGGCTTCTCCATTGATATAAGGAAAATTGGTGGCTTGATAAAGGCTATCAACTTACTTATGATTTAAGTTTAATGATCTAAGAATACTTTACAATAAGATTAAAGTATGATTATGACTATGATTTTAGTAATATGTTTAGACACAACAAATTAATGATTTATTGTTCTAGATGTTTGTTTTATATTAAGTTGAATTAATTTGAATTTAGTGAATTTAAATTTTGTTAGTTAAGTTAGTTTAATTAATTTAATTGATTGCAACAGTTGAATTAGATTATTTTATTTCCCATTTTAATTAAATTTACTAAATATTAAGGATATACGGGAAAACTTATTATACACGCTCGACACGTGTCAATTTTTGGCGTCATTGCTAGGGATTTTAAAAATAACTTGTTAGGAATCTTTCTAGTTGTATGTCATATAATATGATAGAATGCAAGTAAGAGCTTATTTTTACATAAACCAATAAAAATGTCACAGCTTACGAATATATGTGTATTGCCTTTCTTAAAGTTTCTTGATTCTGAATTAAAATCAAGATTTATTAATTCTTTACCTTACTTTCATGATGAAGATGATGAAGATCCTCAACAATTTATTAAGAAATACAAACATAAAGTGATATGATGAAGCCCAAGGATATAAAGTTAGAATACGTTAAGCTAAAAGCGTTCCCTTCTTCTCTAAGAGTTGAAACTCAAGATTGGCTATTCTATTTTCCTCAAAATTCCATAGCCACATGGTCTAAAATGTTACTAGCCTTTTTTAGATCAATACGCTCTAGCATGAGAAATTAGTTTAGATAGAAAACAAATTGTTAATGCAAAGATGGAAACTGAAGAGACTTTTGATGAGTTTTGAGATAGATACCAAAAATTGATTTCATTATCTCCACAACATGGATATTCAATAAGAGTTTTATCATAATATTTTTATGAAGGATTAAATCATTCTGAACATGGATTCCTAGACATGGTATGTGGAGGATCTTTATTCGATATGACATCGGCATTAGCAAAAAAGACTATTAATAAAAGGACTAAACAATAAAAGCAATATGATGAAAGAAAATAAACTCATAAAAAATAAATCTTGTGAAATCAATAAAAGGATAATTAAGACGTCTGACAATATTGTTCTTTTTGCAATGAAACTAATCATCTAGATGATAAATGTCCTTTGATGTAACAAAACAAAATAGAAGAAATTAATGCTATAATGAGTTTTTATGAGAGGTTTCTTAAACCTAATTATATCTCTAGTGACTATACAAATTATCTTTGACAGAATAGAGACAATGGTATAGACAACTATGGTTATTAAAGGTATAAAATATCTACATTAATTGGAAAACCATTGCATTAGAAAATCCAAATACGGAAAAAGAACAAAGAATTCAAGCTTTACAAAATGATATAATTGAATTATAAAATCAATTAAATTAGGGGAGCGGCTATTGGCCCCCCACTACCCTATATCAGCCCCCATTTATTTGTACCCCCAATAAGCCCCCTCACTTTTTAGAAGACTTACCAATAATACCTCTACTGTACTATTCGCCCCCACAACCTCTAAACCCTCATCTAAAAAAAATAATGGTTGCCCCTCCATAAACCCATGTTGTATCCTTTCAAACCTCTTACTCGCTACATCACTTCCATTCTCCACACACATCATCATCATTATCTATCCCCTACATGAGTTTCCCCTACACCTTATGTCTTAGGGGCACAAAAAAAAATTGATGGAGATGGCCATTGGTGGTGTTATTGGTAGTAGAGAATGATGATGGGGTTTGGGAGGAATGGACGATGATGTGTATGGGAGTAAGAAGATGATGAGGAAGTGGATTGTGATGATTAATGTTTAGGTAAGTGTACTATAGGCTGAAGATAAGGATTGGGAGCGGGGGGGAGAAGGAGAAGAAGAAAATGAAGGGGCAAAAATAGCAATAGCTTTGTAGGGGCAGATTGGGGACTTCATCGGGGGAGTATTTGGAGCTTGTTTTAACTTATTATGAGCTACAAATAAATGAGGGGCTAATATAGGGTAGTGGGGGCTAATAGTCACTCTCTAAATTAGAAGAACCTACAAATTAATAGACTATGTAATCAAACTAAAGCATATACTCAAACTACTACTCCTAATGCTTTATTTAGTGATAATGAAAAAGAGACACATATTCCAGAAAAGATACCTATGAGAGGTAAAAAGAAAAAGAAAATACATAAAATTGTGATGGCCTAATATTTGTTGACGTCATAGTTTCATTTAATTTTAGACTCAGACGCTAGTTCAGACCTATATGGACATTTCAGATAGGCTAAGGCACACCTGATTGAGCATAAATTGTTATTTTTGTCTATTGGTCGCATAATTGAGTTGTTAATTATTATTTTTTTAAGTTTGGCATCGCATGTCTGATTTTATACTAACATATTGTGTGAGGATGTGAGACAAATATTTGCTTCAAAAAACATGTCGCCACTAGTATCGAGTAGGTAATTACGGGTACACTAACAAAAATGACTAACTCACAGAAACTTGACTAATTAGTGAAACAAATGAGAGACAAATATAGGCCACGTCGATAAAATCGAAATACTAGGCTATAGCGCCTCGAGATGCATGCTGAAATATGAGACTTCGGACAATGGGTAATTTGGTGTTAATTTGTACTAACTAAACTGAATTGTCTTAATGGAGTCATAATATTGTGTTTGGACAACAAAACTTAAAGCCATTCGATCAATGTAGAGATAAAGGAATGCATATGATCAAAACATCATACGTAAGTGTGTCTACAACTTGAGTGGAAATAACAAACATGCAAAGTTGATCAAAAACTTATGTAGAAGGGGAGGGTTGCTGGAGAATTCAGGGAAATTAAAGACTTGAGAGATTAAGCTAAGGGTCTCTAAATTTTAGGTAAGCATTTTCATAATTTTAGTTGTTCAAAATCTAAGCAAATCAAGTCTGAGTTTAAGGGTTTTTAGTCAAAAATGAAATTTTAGTCATGGATCCCAGGTTTTAATGATTTCTTGCTGCATTTCAGACTAAATTCAACTATAAGCTTGTGTTTTCAAACCGAATTTACAATTAACTTGTTTAATTGGGCAACTTGACTATTATGATGACTATATGTTAATCTTAATGATTTTGTATAATGTGTGCCTCAGTCGTTTTGATGGAGTTTTTATCATTCCCTATGAGAATAGGGTAGGTTGATGTTGTTAGAGTAGGTATGAGCGTCGTGGAGACATAATTCCAACTCTAGAATTCTACCACCAGACGTAGGTAGCGCACTACATATACTAGGTGCTATGCAAATTCTTCAAAATGAAGAACACTAGCATGCTAGGTCGCTCCCTAGCTCACTAGACGCACATAACATGTTAGGCGGCATTCTTAACGCATTATGTATAGTTGACATCAAGTTTTGCTTAAGGGGCTGGTTTAGGAAAACTTTATAAAACTAACCCAAACTCATTGTAATTGTTCTAAAACGCCCATAAATGACCTCAGGGAACTCGGGGACTATAGTACGACAGTCGGGGATGTAACGAGGTCAGATCGAGGAATTTTGGGGATTGGATAACGTGTCTGAGGTGCGTAAAACCCAATTGAACCAACGTTTAAGTTTACTCTCGTCGAGATCTCTATTGTTTTTTTTATGGCACGTTAGACCATAACATGTGTATCAAGGGTCCTCGGTGAATGCCGATCTGAGCTACTTTTTTGGTACTATCGGTTCATCGTGGATTTACACCAGCCACTAATAGGACCAGTAAAAGAGAAATGGGTGCACTCACTGGAGGGATCTTAGGGAGGGAATATGAAGTATGGTCTAGTTTGACTGGGACGGGCACAGACATTTATTGTTATTTACGCATGGGATTGTCCATTTAGAGTTGCCTATTTAGTTTTCCACATGTTTATTTAACATTATTTATGAATTTCCTTTACTTTAGCACGTAAATGCTCGATGAATCTCCTTGGGATTTTACTTACTGGACTCATCATCTATTTTATTGTGATGAATGAGTGCATATCCTTTTACGAGTAAGGGTAAGGGGATTATTAGCGACTTTATCTGAGCGCATCTACTATTCGCCACACTACTCATAAGTGTTTATCTTCATATTTTGTAATATATCTTGGGCTTATGGGAGACTTGTGAGACATTTGTACTTATGTATATATTTACTTTTATTGCCTTATATACAGAGTAATTTTTTTCTTGTTTTTTCCATTTTAGGATTGATGCTCTATATAACTTTAAAGTTCATGAAATCCTATATTTATTCTTAATTTAAGACTTTTGTTGTAAATTACTGGTTATCTATTTGCAACTCTATAAAATACAAGCTACACTTATAATTAATTAATTCGAAGTAAAAGACTACAAAACCATAACTTATAACTAAATAAATATCTCAAATAACTAATAAATAATATAGTGAATATGATGAATAGCATGCATACCAAGGAGCATTGGCGTGGCAATAAATGTCAGTAGGGCTGCGGGACCTGCGTAGCATTACACCTAGTGGCCTCGGGGCGCAAAGCTGCCACAGTTGGTTTTAGAGCCATGGTTCAAGGAACTTGGGGAATTTATGAAGGAGCATAAAAGCAATAAACAAACCTTAAATGTGAAAACTCGATGTACTTGCCTTAGAGCTCTAGTTGGAAAGTGATTGTGATGTGAGTAGAGTTAAGGGTTATATACATGTTATGTGTTTAATGTATACTATATACTAGTTATGTATATATACAAAGGTCGATCTAGCGCTTGCTTCTCAATTCTAGATTACGATAGAAGAACAACCTACTACTAAGCCAAAGATTGGTCAAACTAGATATCTTGCTAGGGCCACTACCACCGTTATTGCACCGAGTGTCGACGTTCGACTTGCGGCTTATAATGCTCAGTTGGCAGAGATTCTCTAGTTACTCAGGGCTCAAGCAATAATAGTCATCGTAGCGGCAATAGCTCCCACAGTACTTGCAGTACATACTACTACTATTTAGGTAGTCATCGCCCTGACGGTACCATAAACACCTATTCAGGCAGTGATTCAAGAGACGCTAACATAGGCAGCTACGCCAATTATTGAACCAGTTCAGATACTGATTCCCATTCCTACACCAACGACTACAAAGTAGAAGGCTACCTTTTCTGAGTTTACTTTATCACCTGAGGCCAAGCTAATCAAGGAGTTTATCAGATTTCAGTCGAGATTCTGTCATGGAGGCAGTGACCAGAGGTGGCCGAGAAGTGGTTGTTATCTCACTAACTATTTCAGTCGAGATTCAGGATCATGGTTTAGGGGATCAGTAGCTTTGTGGTGGACTAAGTATTATGACACTCATCCAGATCTCATGACTTGGGCTAAGTTCTTTCAGCTGTTCTACGATGAGTACATACCAGTGGAAGTCCGGTAATGAATAAGAGAGGATTTTTTGGCATTAAGACAAGGTAACTGATAAGCACTATAGTATAAGGAGAGATATCTTTATTTGCTACAGTTTGCTACAGATGTCACGGGCACAGAGAGACTACAGATCTATCATTTTGTTCGAGGTTTACAAGAGGGCATTGCTAGTTCCATCGTGTCAACCAAAGCCCATAAACTATAGAAAATGAATGATCGAGTGCTCACACATGAGACCTACTAGTGCCATTGTGTACACTGGGTCTCAGAAACTATAGGAGATGTATGATCGAGCCCTCATACATGACACCTTTCTTATGTAGAGAGATAGCAGACCCACAGCTGTAGATTCTAAGGGAAATTCAGGGATGAGTTCGAGGTCAAACTGTAAATAGAAAAGGCATAAAGATTAGTCTGATAGGGATTTCAAAGATGACCGACAGTTTGATAGGAGCCATAGAGATGATTGAGACCACAGGGATGACTATCAGTCATATCGATACAGATATGATGACAAACACGACATACACGTTATTGCACCTTCACCTGTAGACTAGCCTAGATATTAGACTTCATAGTACCGACAGGATCCGAATTAGGGAGGTCGTGATAGGGGTCAGGGAAGCCAAGATTAGGGTCAAAAATTCAAGGACTAATATGGAGGGAGGCTAAGATGCATTGATGTTTTCGATGTGGTCAGATTGGACATCATAGAGCTGGTTATTGAATAGCATCACTAGCACCAGAGCCAGATCAAACTCAAGAGATCTCATGTAGTAAGTCATCAACCTAACAGGGAGGTGACCAGACATCACGTCAAAGGTAAGTTATCTGACATGCTTTTCAGTTATTTCTTAAATTATATATATGCACATTTTGTTTTCTATCTATACATATGAAGACTTAATGGTTGTGCAATAAACTAGGCCATAACATGAGGCATGGGCTCCCTAAGTGAATTATGACCTGAGCTGCTTGTTTTCGGTGCATGTGTCGTTGGACGTGGGTTCATGTCGACCACCGTGTGGGCTATTGGGTGATATACCTTTAAAGAGGCTAGGCGAAGCCTACTAAATGGATCCCAATGTACTAAAGTATGTTCTAGTGGGGTTCGAGGTTGAGTTTACGTCGTTAATTGTTTCCATAACCGTATTTTCAAGACAAGAAGAACAAAAAACTAAGCTTTATTAGGTCGTTAGTACCATAGATTATTTCACGATTTAAAGATGATAGTTTACCCTAATTTCAAGATGAAATTTCCCTTAGTTGGGAAGAATTGTAATGGCCTAATATTTATTGATGCCATTATTTTGTTTAATTTCATACTCGAACGTCAGCTCAGGCCTACGTGGACGCCTCGGATAGGCCAGGACACACCTGATTGGGCATAAATTGTTACTTTTATATATTGGTTGTATAATTACGATGTTAATTATTATTTTATTTAGTTTGGCATTGCATGTGTGAGTCTATATTGACATATCGTATGATGATGTGAGGCGGATATTCGCCTCAAAAAAAGTGTTGATGCGAGTATCGGGTAGGTGAACTACGAGTACACTAGAAAACATGGCTAACTCATAGAAACTTGACTAATTAGTGAAGAAAATGAGAGATATAAACATAGGCCATGTCGATACAACCAAAATAATAGGATATGACGTGCCTCGAGATACGTTTTGAGACATTGGACACTAGGTAATTTGGTGAAGTTGTACTAACTAAACTGAATTGTGTCTTAATGGAGTCATAATATTGTATTTGGACAACTAAACTGTTGGGGTATGTGCCCTAGGTCAATCCATTAACTGTCTTTATGAAATACTTTTAGTTAATAAAATAGAGGATTTCATTTGCTGTTTATTATAATTAATTTGCATGTTTGCATTATAATAAGATCCATGGGTATTTACATATATATCCTAAATGTCTCTAGTCGATCATTATACTGGGAACTATAATGAATTAAGACTAGTGTGAGTCTTGATTGATGATCATATGATGATTATACGTATAGGGATACGAATCAAGATCACGAGTACTTGTTAGGGAACAAAGTATTGGACCGACCCGCTATGAGAACATCACATGGACTAAGTCATAGTTGTTTCTCATGATAGGTATATATTCCAGTCCTCTGACTTGAGATTACCAGAGACTTCAACATTAGGAACACAGTGATTTGACACAATCAAATGTTGTCTTTAACCGGACGATTATAAAGGTTGTGATTGGTTACTGTGTGAGCAATGTGATGAAGTTGTGTAATCGAGATAGAATTTGTCCCTCTCATATAAAGAGAGATATCCGGTGGATCCCTCGATGTGTTAGGCTGTAAAAGGCCTAGTCTAAGTGAATTGATATTGATCAATGTCACTTGGATGTTTTCGATCTACCTAGAGATCGAGACTAGTACGATTGAACATGTTGGATGACAATTCCATGCCTTATGTTTGATCAAAAGGATATCGTGTGACAAAAGGATGTTATATACATTATTGATTAGGTTGTATCGATTTGATATTCGTATGACTTGGGTAGTCATAATGTCTTGCTAGAGGCCGCTTATGACTTGTATACCAAAATGTGTTTTGGTACACTGCCAACGTTGTATGAGCCTATTGGGTCGCACACTAAGAATGGTTTTGCGAGATTTTAAGATGATTCAGAAAAACGAATTTTATGTGATAAAATTCATGACAGAAACGTCCTTGTGGTGTATTACACTTATACTTCTTTAAGTAAGGGTATATGTGTAATTTACTTAACCGTCTATATACAAGGGTTGTATAAATAGACGCTTTAAGTTAGAATACACTAACGAAAGATCAAAAGGCCAAAACTCTCTTTTTCGTTTGAGAAACGATATAGGGTTTTTGGTATGCTCTGGATCGTTTTGGAGAGATTCAAAAGGTTTGGTATTCTCTCGAAGCTAGCACTTCGAATCTCGGCCGCCGTTCGTGTGTGGACTGCTGATAGAGGGCGTTCGTCGTTGGCAGCGCCTTAGAGATCGATCAACCTTCTGAAAGGTATATTGCGATTGAGGTATGATTAAGTTTTTCATGGTTTAAACGTTTTTAATGGAATTAGATTCGGATCCTGTTGGAGTTTTTGTCAAAATTGTTTTGTAATCTCCGCTGCGTATGAACCCCAAAACCCAACATAAACTTAAAGCCATTTCATCAATCTAGAGATGAGGGAATGCATATGATTAAAACATTATATATAAATGTGCTACAACTTGAGTGGGAATAATAAAAATGCAAAGTTGATCAAAAACTTGTCTAGAAGAAGTGCATTGTTGGAGAGTTCAGGGCAATTAGAGACTTGGGAGATTAAGCATCTCTAAATTTTAGATAAGAATCTTCACAATTGTAGTTGCTCAAAATCTAAGCAAATCAAGTCTAAGTTTTGGGGTTTTTAGTTAAAAATGAAGAACACTAGCGCACTAGGTGGCTCCCTAACGCGATAGACGCACATAGCGCGCTAAACAGCCTTTCTAGCACACTTTGTACAGTTGACCAAAAGTTTTGTTTAAGGGGGCAGTTTTGGAAAACTTTATAAAACTAACCTAAACTCACTGTAATTGATCTAAGACACCTATAAATGACCTCAAGGAACTCGACGACTATAGTACGATAGTCAGGGACGTGACGGGGTCGGATTCGGGTGTTTTGAGGATTATAGAGCGTATTAAAGTTACATAAAACCCAATTGAAAATCAATTTGAGTATTTATCTGATCTCATTACTGCTTTACTCTATCCAGTTCAATATATTCATGTTATATGCCTTATTCACTTCAGTTATCTATGCCTGCTAGGTATTCAGTTGTGTGTTTATAGCACGCTAGACCAAAGCATGTGTATCAGGGGTCCTTTGTGAATGACGACCCGAGCTACTTTGTCAGTACACGTGTCGGTGTGTTATGGGTTTACACAGGCCACTGAGAGGACCATGTGAAAGAGTAGCGGGTACACTCACTAGAGGGATCCTAGGATGGGAATCTGAATTATGGTCTAGTCTAAGCGAGACAAGCACACAGATTTACCCTCTATTGTTATTTACGCATGCGATGGTCCATTTACAGTTTCCCGTTTACTTTCCACATGTTTATTTAATAGTATTTATGGATTTTTATTACTTTATCATATGAATGCTCGATGAGTTTTCTTGGGATTTTACTCACTGGAATTGTTGTCTATTTTGTCATGATGACTGAGTGCATATCCTTCAACGAGTAAGGGTAAGTGGATTCTTGGCGACTATGTCCAAGCTCACCCACTATTCAGCATACTACTCGTAAGTTTTTATCTTAATATTTTATTATATATTTTGGGCTTATGGGAGACTTGTGGGACATCTGAACTTGTGTATATATTTGCTTCTATCGCCTTATATATAAAGTTTTTTTTGGTTTTCCACATTAAGATTAATACTCTGTATAACTTGAGAGTTAACGAAGATTTATGTTTATTCTTACTTTAAGAGTTTCGCTGTAAATTACTAGTTATCTACTTGCAACTTTGTAAAATACATGCCACACTTGTAATTGGTTAATTCAAACTAAAGACAAAAAAACCCTAACTTGAAACTAAATAAATATCTTAAATAACTGATAAATAATGTAGTGAATACGACGACTAACACACACACAAAGGAGCATTGACGTGGAATCGAACATCGTTAAGGCTATAGGACCAGTGTAGCAGCACACATGGCGGCCTTAGAGCGTGGGGCCATTACAAAATAATTGAAGAAGAGATGACGACTAATGTAATTCCTACTAGAGAATGGATGGCTGGACAATTGAAATATACACCTTTTCCTAAAAGATAGTGCCTATTGTATTTAACCATAGTTGAAATGTGACGTCCCCAGTTCTCACAAATTGGGTCCACTGGCCTAGACCTACGTGGACCCACGATTTAGCCCTCGCAAGGTGAATGCAGGCCTAGTCAGCCCCCGATTCCATTACTTTTATTAATTTAGTGTTTTAAAGTTGAGTTATTTAGTTATGAAGATTTCCAATATAATAGCAGTGGAGATAAACTTAATGCAACTATAATAACTCTAGTAAAATAAAGTAGAGTAAATTGAGTAAGGACAACCGAAGGCATGAAACCATGCAAATATATAGATAGTCATGCATATATGGCGCTAAATAGTAAGGAAGTGCGACAATACATGAGTCTATCTCTCAATCTCAAATACCCCAAGTGTCATCAAAATAGTATATATACACATAATACAACGCAAATTGCAAAACTTACAAGCGAACAAGGAGAGAATCCTTTCTGAGAGTCCTCAGAGGAAGTCACCAATCATGACTCCTTGCATTTTCACATATGCTAATCTGCACTCAAGTAATCATAATGAGTCTAGTAAGTAAAAACCAACAGCACATAAACAGTACTTCAAGAGAAAATATAATAGTCTACAGATCATGCGGCACTTTAAAAGGCAGATAACTAGCTAAAAGTGCATGATAAATGGATTGAAAAATAACATCAGTGATAAAGAGTGCCTGAGAATCAAGGGAAGGTATCTCAATGGCCTAAATCTATCGAGAGCGAATGTCATTACTCGACTTCCTAGTATTGCAACTATTTAAATCGATAAGTTTAGTTTGGTGAAGCGTTGAGGCATCAACAATGCCCTAAAAGCCTCACCCACGTCTAATACATACGATCCAGTACTCCGAGTGAGGTCACATTTGTCTATCTAGCACCAAACCTAGGATTACCTTCTTGATACACTCGAGCTTTAGACACTCAAAGATAAGGAATGGAAGTCCTAAAATATATGTACAACAATACTAACAAATTGTAAAAGATAATGAATTACTGCGTATCCCCTAACTTTTTTTACTTACCTCAATTTACGAGAAAATTGGCTCTCGGCATGCGTCCAATCAATCCCTGATGCTTGACTTTAGTCCGTTAAGTTTCTAATATAAATTTTAATTGGTTTTGATGTGATAGAGTTATTTACAAAGGTTTAGATATAATTTGGTGTCTAATGGTCACCTTCAAAATTTTAAGTCTTTATTGGGCACTTAGCTCGGCTAAAAGTGCATGAACTTACTTAACATTGTTCAACAATATTTACATATTATTTTTAGATGTTATTGAACTAATTAAGATCATTATGACTCATCTAAAGGTGGTGTACATCCCTAGTTTGCAAAACTGTCCCTTAAGGACCTTTAAATAAATATTCAAAAGTTAGTTTTCATTCAACTTGAAAAATGGCTTAAGAATAAATAGAAATTTCTAAAGCTCTAGAGGTTGGTTCTGTGAAGTCCAAATACTTGAAACCATGTTTTCAAGTGATTAAATACCATTTATAAGTCTGAAAATTGATTTTGCAAGTCTAAGTGAAAATCCAAGTCCTTGTAAATATTAAACTCTTAGTTGAAGTCGATTTGAAAACTGAGTTAGACATGACAAAAAATCACGAAACGCAGTGTACACCTTCACTATGATCTAATAATAGATTTTAAGATTTTTGTTTAATTCTGATATCATCTAACGCTTGGAACACCGTAAGTCAAAAATCAGCTCATTAAGTAAATTTCGCCTATTTCAAAACCCATTTGAAAAACCATTCGAAACACCTCATAAAATTACGAAACTTGATGGAAAATTTTTCTACAATATAAATGTATGATCTTCAATGTGTGGTCCGATTCTAACACCATTTGATGCCCAGAATGTACTTAAAAAATATTCAGCTCAATTGAAAATGTGCTTGTTTCCCATTTCAAAGCTGTTTTTTGAAAACTACTCAAAACATGTCGAAGTCACTTGAGAATTTCAGATAATTAGATTTATAGAATATTGATATTCTCAATAAATTTCGATGACTTTTGGGCTAGCAGAGACCCATGAAAAATGTCTTAAAATTTGGACAAAAATTCACCCAAAATTGTCCCCTTTTTATTTGGCATTTTATCAAACACTTGAGATGCAATTTGTTGAAAGTAATCTCCTAATTCCTAACACATTATCAAAAGGGGTATCTTCCTCAAAATTATAACAACAATACCCACCATAACGTCAATTTGCAATACATAACAATCTTTAAACATTCATTTTTTAAAGCAAAAGCTCATTTTGTTCAAGAACACTAAGAAACTTCAATTGATCATAACTTTGTAATTTCAAAACCAAAAGCAAAAACTCAATGCATCTAGTCCAAGAGAAATCTCACGAGGAATTCGAAAATAAAATTATATTTTTAAAATAAGGACCCCTTTTTATACCAAATTTTAAGAAAAACTAGAATTATCAACACAAACAACATGCAATATTTGATTGATCATAACTCAAACAATACACCTCTAATTTTCAGGCTTCTTTATATAGATTTAGTGATTTTTTTGCAAATAATCCAAATATATAAACCAATTTCAAATAATCCAACATTTACCCTCTGAAATTAGTGAAAAATCAAAATGGGATTTGTAACCCAAATTATCGAAAACTTTCAGTTTCCAAAATCCAAGCTTGAGGAACTCAGTTGACACTTCGATTTACTCATAAAAACCATGGAGAAGAGTTTCAAACATATTTTGCACAAAAGCCCTTGATTCTACATCCAAACTCATTAATTTGAAGCATAAAAAGTTAGCTTTCTCACTTGGGATTGTTGTTGATTTTTTAGCAATTGAATTCTTATCCTAGATGGTGAAATTAGTCTCTTCTTATGTTGATTCTTGCGTGTACAACATGAGAGATATATGAATTGTTTTCCTTCTTTCTTTGTTGAGTTGGAGTATTGCATGTTGAGGATGAGCACTAATATATATATATATATACACTATTTGTCTACTTAATGATGGTTACACATCTAGGTTTTCTTTACAGATCTAAACACAAATCAAAAGTCTTAATTCACTCATAACTTCCACTAATTTAGCCCCACTAACACACATTCTTACTCATGGCTACATGAGATGGTGTCTAGCATACATCTCGAGGCATACCTATGGTATTGGATTTATCCGCATATCTGAGAAATGTTCCGATCCATGAATGTTTGGAATACCTATCACAATAGGAACTTCTTCTATTAAGTTTGTTATGTGTGATCTCAGAACATCAATTAATGTAATGTCACTTATATTATATGAATAACTGAAAATAGGATAGTTGACTAATACACCTATTAATCTTACCTTAGCTGATAATACAATTACTAAATCATACGGATTATTAGAAAACATTTTAGTAAAAGTAAATGACATGGTATTTCTAACTGACTTTTATGTCATGAAAATGTAGGATTCAATATCACCAAATTCTCCACCTATATCATTAGGTAGACATTTTCTTAAAACACCTAAAACTAAGTTAGATATTTTTGAAGGGATGATGTCTATGAAATTTGAAGACAATGAAAATTAAAATTAAAATTTTTGCAGTGTTTTGAACCCCGAAAACCAACATAAGATGGATCTTTACTTACGAGTATCAAACGCTAGCAACAAACATGAATCTGTCGCTAGTTAATCTAATGGTAATATGTCTCTAAATGACAAAAGGTCTCGTTTGATGGACGCGTGGCTTCTCAAAGCCTATCGCTAAGTTGTCACTATTTTTAGCGACAAATTAGCGATAATAACTTGGGCAGAAATATTTGGCGCTAGTAATTAACTACAGAATAGTGATAAAACTTGGTTTGTTGCTAACCTTCATCGCTAATCTATTGTTAATCTCTTGGACTTTAGTCAATATTTGTCAAGGCTATATTTTGTTGCTATATAATGATAAATGCAAGTGTATCACTAAGTTGGGTCGCTAATAAGCCATTTTTTGTAGTGATTTTTAATATTTTTAATTTTTTGTCCAAACCACCTAGTATCCAAAATCTAGTAAGTCTTGAAACTACTCCGCGCTCGAGCAGAGCAGGACCGATATTGGGTGGTAGCAAAACTCCCCTTAAAGATTATTAAGGGACTCCATATCCAAAGCTCGAGCTCGAGACACTTGGTTAAGGTTGATGCAATCCTCCCCATCACACCAAACCATCATGTTTGGGTGTGGTTAATAATTAGTTTGGGTGCCGATTCTAAATTAGTAAATTTTGTTAATTATAACAATTCAATTAAGTTACAGAGTTAGGATGCAGTAAAAAATTCTTCGTAAAAGTTTTCGAGCCCGAGACATCATGGTTATCAATAAAAAAGTTGCCTCGTTTGATTACATTTAGTAGTAGACATAAAAATAGTCAAATATACATTTTTAACAAAAAAATAGATAAAACAAAAAAATAGTGGATCAACATCAGATACCAGTAACAGAATTAGTGTATGTTATTAATTATAGATTGAATAGAGACGGACAGTGGTTGGTGTAGCATTCCCTATCCTGATTAGGGCGATACCTAGCCTGAAACCCTAACTAAGGTACACTGGTCAAACTTAACTAGAGCCAGAAGCATATCTTTAGCATCCGATAAACACAACTTATATATCTCGAATATGGAATAAGTAAAATAAAAATATAACAAAAATCAAAAACGTTTTCGATAATATACAAGATATAAAAAACTAGAGAAAACCTTAGTCACAAAATTGTATCCCAAACCTATTGAATTATAAATAATAGCTCGATACAATATATTAACATAAGGTTGATCAATACACCGAAGAGAAGATAAAAAATTTTGAATCTTTTCCAATTTTTCCTCGAATCGGATGTCGCATTACTTGAAATATTAATTGGGGAATGATCACTCCTACTTGCTCAGTAAGAAAGGATTCATAGAGTTGTCAATAATCCTTTAATGATCAAGAATAAATGCAATGACAATATGATCCAATCATATCAAAACAAGGTATTAGAATATATAAACCAATACATAAGCATATGCAAGTCATTAATTATTCAATTAACCCACTGAGAATAATTTCTGATTTATAAAAACTAATCAAACCCATTAATGCGATTGCTAGACCAACGCATTGACCAATGTGTTTAGTCAATCCATTAATAATGTCTGATGGTTCTATTCTAAATCCTCTAATAAACTATTGAATATGTATAACCTATCTAGCTAAGTAGGATTTATAAATAAGCTAGGATACACACCTATATCTTATAAAACCTAAGTTTCAACTCTAGTATTTATAATCGCAATCCCCTCTATTCACTATTTTCTATTTGAATTATTAAAAACATTATAGTGTGAATAGCTTTCATTTTTAGTCCATAAACTAAATGAACTGAATATAACTAATATCATGACTAAGTTGATAAATAAATGAATCCTACTTACCTTGGTTCGTGTTTCCTAGCCTTTCTGGACCTCCCGTGTCTCCAGGAGAACTCCCGGATAAATCTAGACAAACATTAAGTAATATTGGTCAATTCTAGTCTTAAACTAGTCCTAGTACATCCTAAAACCCTAGCCCAATTCCTGCCCGAGCATCATAATCCAAATGTTTCTTTTTCTTTTTGTTTTCGTGTTTTAGGCTCGTAGTGCCTTTTACGGTGCCGAACCCAACAACCACATTCTCATCACGAGTGGTGCCATGACATTTATGCCCGTGAGGCGGCTCATGGCGTGGTGCGAACATAACACCTAGAACGGGTTTTGAGTCCCCAATTCATCAGCAAACTCTCGAGACCTCTCTCGATCTCTGAAACATCTAGAAATGAACTTTATCTTTGCCACAATACTATCAAAACATAGCCATAATAATCTCAAGTAGGACAGAGAAAATCAAAAGATTAAACCCATGATTTGATGCAGTTTCAAACTATCTTAATCAAAACTTTTAATAATAATCATGACAACAGTTAATACCAACTAAACCCTCTAGTTTTCAACAACCTAAATAAGTTCTAGTGAACTCATTTGAACTTCCTGTAGCTCAGAAATCTAGAGCTATGACTTTCCATAACTAAACTTCATTAAGATCCAAAGAATTCAACATTTTAATCAACCAAACATGAAGAACGTATCACAACCATGCATCATAGAAATTCAGTCCATGTTTGTTCACCTAAAATGGATCCTAATGTGCTCATTAAACTCACTAATTACCATCAAAAGGCTTAGCTAGCATTATTTTAAAAAGCCAATCATAAGACCTAAGACTAGGATAAGAAATGAGAGAAAAACATGAAAAGATTTAGAGTAAGTTGGGAAAGCTCATCTTGTAAGGATGGTAAAGAAGATTTCCATGAAGAAGATGATGATCATCAACTCTTTTAGTTCTCCTATCTTTTCCCTTTGCTTTCCAACTCTCCCTCTTAGTTTTATTCGATCACACCATGACCAAAAACCTTCCTTTCTTGATTATAAATCTTGATCTTTTATTAGATTCATATTGTACATCTCGAGGTAGATTTATAAAACTATAACTAAGCCAACACATTTCATGACAATGCCAATTTTATTTCATTACCATTGCCTTTATTCATGTTTTTTAGCGGTGGAAAAATGGGTCACGAAACGATAAAACATCTGCCTAGCTCGAGAAATTAGTAGTTTATGGTTGAGCGAAAATAGGTTGACCTGTTTGTGACACGAAATAAACGGGCCGTGTCATAGGTTGACATGCTTACTCATTTAAAACCCGTTTGACCTATTTATTTTAAGGGCCAAAATGATTTTGTTTTTCCTCCTAACACCTAACTAATTTAAAATAATAGTAAGATATATACTCTTGATGTAATAGTTTAAGAAGAAAGTAAAGATTTTGAACTTCTAGTACCTATCCAATTAACTCACATCTTTTTACAACAAATATTATAATCATTTTTTTTTTCAATTTCAATTTTTTAAAGGAAATATTTGTTTCACTTTCAATATATTTTTTATGTTTTATATTTTAATAAAAAAATATTTATTAATAAAATGACTCATAAAATTCTTATAATTTCTTATATGTTATTTATTACAAGTCATTTTCTTTTTATTGTTAAGACTCGAGACTTAAAAAAAAAGTTAAGTAAAACTTAAGACTACAACCTCATTATATTTGTTGGCTATTCAATTATGTTTTTATATTTATTATGTTCATTTAAATTCATTCATATAGATATATTTTAAAAATTCGTGATAAGTTTTTTTTTAGAAAACATCCAAATGTTATTTCAAATCTTTAGCCAGTACATTTGAGAGGAGAGTGGGTAAAGCACACCACTCTCTCCAACCAGTTGTAGAACTAGCTTCCCTTACTACAATATGGGTCGCTAAGTTTGTTTATCTATAGACGAAATTTTAAGTTCATGATACAATCCTTAACTAAACTTCTAAAGTAAGAATTGTCTTCACTTTTACATATCAATGCTTGGATCACTACTAACGAGTCCACCATGATATTTACCTAATGGTCGCCCCAATTCTTTGACCATAGCAAGTTCTCTCTCACTCCCAATGACTCAACTACCTTGGGTTCATGCTCTATCAATACATTTCGCCATTTCATCTAGAAACCGCCCATCTTCATTTAGTAGAACGGCTCTAAACAAACTCACCCCTTTGTTCGCAAACACGACAACATCAACATTACATGTCACCTTTCCTCTGCACGGTTTCTGCCAAAACCTCGGATGTCTATCAACTGCCCCTGTTATTTTTAACTCTATTTATCAGGCCTTCTTCCACACTTCTAAATGCGATTTTGCTTGTGTAATCATCTGGGTACTTGCTTACCTATGATTGTTCCATACCATTGAGTTACATTTGTCTGAAAGACTATATGCCACCATCGCCACCACCTATGTTATTTCCTTTGATGAATTTGTAAATAGGTCACCTGACCAAGCCACAAAGAGTCCCGCTTGTCCTACTTAACGATATTGAGAGAATCAACGCTTGATCCCTTTTCTCAAACAAGTCACACACAATATCTTTGTCCTATACCATTTCCATAGTTCGAAACATAGAGCATACCTTCAAATTATCAATCACTTATGGTATATGTAATTGGTTCTTGGATTAGAAGCATCAGGTAAACATGGGTCCTTTAAGATTTTGATTGAATCTCCATCCCCTACCTTCCAATGACACTGTTGAATTAAGTTATTTTTCAATGCCTTAATGCCCCGCCAGATGTAACTTGGATTCCTCCCTATACCAGCCTTTAAGAAATTAGAATGACGGTAGTAATTATGCCTTCAATAATCTTACATCTAGAGAATTTGGATTTGATAGCAGCCGCCATGCTTGTTCCTTTAACATTGCTATGTTGAACTTTTTTACTCTCCTCAACACCAATCTGCCCAACTTCTTTGGTACATAGAGTTTCTTCTATTCCCCTAATATAATCCCCCTTATTGATCAATATCTGACAACCACCAAAACTTGTTCATTATAGTTTTTAGTCGATTACAAAGCTTCTGCGGAAGTAGAAAAACATTCATTACATAAGTGGGTATTGATTGGGCAACGAATTTCAAGGGAACCTCCTTCTTCGCCCTCGATATCATATTCCCTTTCCATCCTTAAAGTCTTTTTCACACTTTTTCATTAATGCCAGAAGAAACATCTTCCTTGTTACTCCACACTCTACTTGGTAGCCCCAAGTACATCCCAATTGAGTTTTGATGTTAAACTTGGAGTATATGACCGAGGTTTTCCTTCACTTCAGAGCTCACATTTCAACTAAAATGAATAGAGTATTTGTGGAAACTAATGACTTGCCATGTAGCCTCCTTGTATTTACGCAAACTGTAGCATCAACTATCCCAATTAGGTGATACTTAACTTGAAACCCTATTTAAGCTTTAGTACATCAGTCAGACTTAACTAGAGCCAGCTGCCTCCCCATCAGCATCTGATAAATACCATTGTATATCAAAGTATACACAACATAAATTAAAAAACTTCCTCAATATTTTACATGATATAAAAAAACCAAATTAAATCGGAATAAACATCGGCTATGCAAAACCTACCACCCCTTTTGATATTACAAAAATGTAGCAGTATATCAAAGAGAATATCAAAGCTCTTAAACCTTCTCTATCTCAGAGTCGTAGTGCTTGTTGGTATTCCTAAAATATTAATTGGGATGAGTGCTCCAACTTACTTAGTAAGTACAAATTCACAAATATATCAACAATCTATATAATAGTCAATAATGAAATGCAACAACAATATGACCAATCATAGTTAGCAGGGTATAGGAAATCATATATCCCAATTGATAAATAGATGCAAGTCATATTATCAATAGCTATTACACTATGATTTTTCCCCATTTTATAAAATTAGGGCCGATTACCTATCAGTTGTAGTGACACCATAACTTGACTAACACATTGCTTGAATTTGTTGTCTGACCATCTGTTACTGTCCAAATTGTTCTATCATAAACCCCATAATGATTATGTAATCCTTGCAACCTATCTAGTTTAGTAGGATTTAATATATAGGTCGAGAACCAAACCTATTTCCTATATAACCTATTCTTAACTATAGGGTTTACTCTCGCTGATCACATCATACATCGTTTTCCTTTTTCATGAAAACTTATAATAGTGTATATAGTCGATATTCAAGTCCAAAAATATCAAAGTATACACAACATAAATTAAAAACCTTTCTTAATATTTTACATGATATAAAAAACCAAATTAAATCAGAATAAACATCGGCTATGCAAAACCTCCCACCCCTTTTAATATTACAAAAATGCAATTCAATACACATATAAAACATAGGAAGAAGCATTACATCAAATAGAAGATCAAAACTCTTAAACCTTCTCTATCTCAGAGTCGTAGTGCTTGTTGGTATTCCTAAAATATTAATTGGGATGAGTGCTCCAACTTACTTAGTAAGTACAAATTCATAAATATATCAACAATCCATATAATAGTCAATAATGAAATGCAACAACAATATGACCAATCATAGTTAGCAGGATAGGAAATCATATATCCCAATTGATAAATAGATGCAAGTCATATTAATAGCTATTGCACTATGATTTTCCCCATTTTATAAAATTAGGGTCGATTACCTATCAGTTGTAGTGACACCATAACTTGACTAACACATTGCTTGAATGTGTTGTTTGACCATCTGTTACTGTCCAAATTGTTCTATCGTAAACCCCATAATGATTATGTAATCCTCGCAACCTATCTAGTTGAGTAGGATTTAATATATAGGTCGAGAACCAAACCTATTTCCTATATAACCTATTCTTAACTATAGGGTTTACTCACGCTGATCACATCATACATCGTTTTCCTTTTTCATGAAACTTGTAATAGTGTATATAGCCCATATTCAAGTCCAAAAATTATATGAACTAAATATACTATATAGCTAGGAAAAGCCGATAAATAAATGAATCTATACTTACCTCGAACTGTGTTTCCTAGTCTCGTTGCGCCTTTTGACTCTCCTTATGAACTCCCAGGTAAATCAACATCAATATAAGTTTATTTGTGTCAATTTTGATGTTAAAATAGTCCTAGTATGATCCTATAACTCAGACCTAAATTTCTTCGAATTCGATAACCAGAAGTCTAGTTATCACATTTTTAATCTTGACGTCGTAAACCACGCTATGGGTCATGCCGTAGGCAAAAATCATAGCGCCCTTCACGGCGTGGCATTGCTGCAAAAAAGCGTTCCATGTCATGGGTTTCATGCCCATGGCTCCGTTTGGTGGCACCGTTTGTTGCCTCTTTTCTATTACTTTGTCTTCCTCCCTGGCAAACCCTACAACCTCCCAGACCTCTTAGACACCTCCAAACAAATCCAAAACATTCCAATGAGTCCTTACAAAATTATGTATACCTCGATCGGGCCTCCAACAACCTTAAATCTCAACGAGAACAATGACAACTATAACAACTACAATACAAAACACCAAAACCACCATTACCACCCACCACCACCCCAACTAGAGGTTCCAGTGAACCTATGGGGCTTTCATCTTCACTTTTTAACACATAACTAAAGCCACCATAGCTCGCACACACTCAAAACCTTCCAAAACGTCCATGAAAATAGTGACAAGAGAAAGAAAACTCACAAAACTCGACGAAGAAGAAGACGACTCATCTCATATTACAGCAAAGAGGATGATGATGATGGTAACAGTAACAAAAAGAAAGTGGTGGCGATGGTGTGATGTTGGTAGAGTGAAAGTGGTGGCGATGTCTTTTAGGGAAGATGAAGGAGATGATAGCAACAGGGGTGATGACGATGATAAAAATCATCATCTCAACAACTTATATTCCTCTAAGCCACCTAATCTTTTATTTCGAAATGGTATATTTGTATTTGCATTAAAGTATCGATTCCGTTCTTGATTAGCAACTGAATCGAGAGACTAATTAATAAATTTATGAATTCGTCTCGATTCCGTTTGTAATCGACAACGGAATCGAGAGACGGAATCGAGAGACGGAATGCAAATATTCCGTCTCTAATCCGTCTCTAATTAGAAACGAATCGAGAGACGGATTATTCCGTTTCGATTCCGTCTCGATTCCGTTTCTAATTAGAGACGGAATCGAGACGAATTAATATTTCCGTCTCGATCCGTTTGTGATTGTTAAAAATATTTACGGAAAAATTAGAGACGGAATAGCAACGGAAAATTTGAATTCGTGGCTAATCCGTCTCTAATTTTCTCTGTTTTGTTTAAATATGGCACGATACATAAGCCAATCGATTCTCCAACCTAAAAATCAAAATACAACCCGATATGACATACATACTCCATCGCTTTGCACCCTCCAACAACTCCTTGAGGGTGCTAACATCCCCCAAAGAAGTCAAATTGCACATCCATACATCAAAAATATATATCAACAAAAATTCAAAAGAGAAGGAAAAAATGTGAAACTCAAAATTAGCCCAAATATTTATATATCCACTGAAAGTTGTAATGTATTACAAAAGGATTGTTAAATTTGGAAGTATACACAAAAACCAACCACACCTATCGTTCAACAAGCAAAAAAAAAAAGAACACTCACAAAAGGTCCAAAATTTGGAAGTATACACAAAAAGGACTTCATTTAATAAGTAAAACGCAGCTTTGAAGCATTTCTGAATCTCCATCTCGAGGGCAACAACCAAAGGTGAGTATGCACTGAAAGAAGTAGGCAAAGGAGAGATTAATTAGTTTGAGGTCCCTGCAGGTTAGCGCGCTAATTCCAAAGATTAGCGCGCTAATTAGCCACTTGCGATATTTTTCCATTTTGGAAATCAAGCTTTAAATTTGTAATTTTTGATTTCTGGCTTCCTAACACGGCTATAAACGGTCATATGGGAATTTTCTATCATGATAAAACCACCACAAACTTGGTTTTAACATAAGGAAGACAAAACACATTCAAAACTGCAAGATCTACAAAGAGAAGAATGGCATAAGTGCAAGAATGCTAAAAGGGAAAAGAGGAAAGTTAAGCACAAACCTATCATGTTAGTATGATTCTAGAACTCATCCTCTCACCCAATCTAAACTCTTGTGTGCTCCAAAGGCGACAAGCCATGTGTTCCTACTCAAAAAATAAAAAAAAAACAACCAAATTGGGGTTCAAGAAAAGCATTGAAGAACATAAAAAAACCATACAATGTTGAATAAGAATGCTTCCAAAAAAAACATGATCATCAAGCAAATGCGATCACAGATCAAGTTGGTGTCAATGTTGCTATTTTCCTACGCATAGGAGATGGCGAACAATGTTTCTATAAGTTGGACCTATCATGTAAGTTGAGTTGTAAAACATGTATAACATGTTTTATAAGTGATGGTTACGTCCTGGCCTAGTTTAAGGGTCGCTAACACAAAGGGATAAATTAATTAGTTTGAGGTCCCTGCAGCTTAGCGCGCTAATTCCAAAGATTAGCGCGCTAATTAGCCACTTGCCAGAGGATTTTTGACTTTTGGAAATCAAGCTTTCAATTTGAATTTTTGATTTCCTAGATTCCTACAACGGCTATAACCTAATCATATTGGAATTCCTATCACATAAAACCACCAATAACTTGGTTTTAACATAAGGAAGAAGAAACACATTCCAAAATTCAAGATCTACAAAAAGAAGAAATTTGATTTTTTTGAAGGAGCAATAGGAGATCACTATAAAACCACCAAAAACTTGGTTTTAACTATAATATACAACTGTGTTTGAAACAAAGTAAACCACCAACAATAAACTCATTCAAGTAACTTAAAAAGTCTACACGACAAACTATTGAAAGGAAGTGATTCAGTCGCTAATTACAATAGAATTGGCAAGAGAAGATTCACCTCGATAAGCACCTAAGCCACTGCCCCCAAAGCCTCCATAACCCCCACCAAGCTCACTGCCTCCACTATACCCACCACGCCTACCTCCGACACCTGGAGTCCTATAAGGACCAAAATCACCACCACCAAAAAAAAATGAGTTTAACATGCAAATGAAACAAATCGTCTACAACATGCTCATCGTCAAAAGCAATGAACCCATTCCCTCGAGAACGATAGGAAAAACTAAAACCCGCCTTTCCGAAAACAGAAAAATAAAAGTAAAGGAACTTCATCATCGAACCTTCTACTACATCAGAAGCTTCAACAAACCCGCTTTTCGACTTGAGCTTGATGCATAAGTTATCATGGATTTTATTTTTCATACATTATCCTCCCCAAAATAAATTTTTTTACCTCGGTTTAAGTAAAATATACTATAAGTAGCGAATGTTAGCAGAATTAATCCATGGGAGAAGAAAACATCTTTGTTTGTTGTGTGCAAATCTTATGCGTTGCGGGTTCTCTCGAGTGCTATGATGAAGAAAGTGGTAGAATCGACGAGGAGCAACATCTTCATGCCATAGCAAATGAATTTGGGAAATCGATAAAGGGTCCTTTTCCTAGGTCATTCGTGTTGAGAACACGTAGGCTATTCTTCTTATACGGACATGCCATAATAGAAGAAGAAGAGCCTACATGTGCCGAACACCGATGACCGAAAAACGACCCTTTATCGACTTCCCAAATTCATTTGCTATTGCATGAAGATGTCGCTCCCTCGTCGATTCTACCACTTTCTTCATCATAGCACTCGAGAGAACTGCGCAACATAAGATTTGCACACAACAACAAGATGTTTTCTTTCTCCCATGGATTAATTCTCGCTAACATTCGCTACTTATAGTATATTTTACTTAAGTGCACATAAAAAAAAATTGGGGGAGCAAAAGCGAAAAAAATAAAATCCACGATAAAATATGGAACATCGACCTAAAAATGCACAAAAAGAAGTGTGAATCATAAAGTAATTCGATGAATTTCTAAAGTTGTCTACACTATAAAACTTTTAATCTAAGCATTTGAAACAAACAACAAGTGAAGTACCTATGTATCACCAACCTGCTCATCTCTCGAGAGCCACGCTTACGTCTCACGCCCAACATTGTCCCCTTGTTGGGGTGGATCGACCGGATCTATTTGCGGCGGCTGTTGCTGGTCATGAGGTGGCGGTGGTGGTGGCGGTGGTGGTGGTTGGTGCTCAGCTAGGTCTATTTCGTCCAAGTCCATCCCAAGACGCCGTTGCATGAAGTGCATAACCTTTCGTAGTTGCTCCGCAACGACATCGAACTCTGCCCGCGGCACCACATCCGGCGTCTGCGACGTGCTAGCACCAGGAGTTCCGTATCTCCTCTTCTTTCTCCCTACGGACCCGAGTCCGTAGACACGTCCTTTGGAAGACTCACCCGCCACATTGAGGTACACCGCCTCATCATCCACCGATTGCTCCGGTGTAGCCTGGGTCAGCTCCTGACGTCTGCTCTGGAACCTTTCCTGCATATATGCACAACAAACAAAGTACATGAAATGGGGTAAGTGATAGACTTAATAATATTTTACATTTCATTTCTATACTTACATAGAACCGCTCGATCTAGTATCGATGAATGTCGTCTGTCGTGATTAACGGTGTGGAGATGCAAGTACAAATCATTCACCGACGGTGGCGTCCTCGATGAATCGGCTGCGTGCGGGACCAAGCATAGTGAACAAGAGTATAAATGTACAAAATATCCAAAATGTTAATAAATACTAACCAATCTTTCTTGGGTAGTCGCAAATGACACGGAACCACCACCGTGCTTCGAGGGTCCGGTCCCGGGCCTTCGACCTCGGTGTTCCTATTCTCCGTCGCTTGCACTAGACCTAGCACTGAAGTCCTCGCTCTCCCGATCTTGCAAGTATCTCCTCCATGCCTCATCTCAGTAACATAAACTGGCTGCACCCGATTCTTCTTCAACTTGTGCATCAACGCGGTGTACCTTGTGCCTGCAAGCCTGTCGTACGCCGCTCGCACGAGATCCTCGGGAAGCGCATCATCCCATCTAAAAAATATCTACAAATTGGCGATTGCTATTGTTAGCACTTATTTGAGAAATTAGTATATATCATAAGGCACATGGTAGTTTTGTTTACCTTCCATTGTCGCCAGTATTGGTCTTTATGATGAGGCGGTACCGACTTCCAACAATACCCTTCAGGAATCATCCATCGTTTAAAAACTTTTGTCATCCTCCGTGCACAAAAGTGCGAAGGATGCAACTCCCCGTGTTTCATGAACATGCATATTCGACAAAACTACTTATTCAATATTTGACATCCATATTGAAATTGACATATAAAAGTTAAACGCAAACTTACGTATCATTGGCAATCAGAGTGATAGGGATCCCCTGCACGCGAGGGGCCTCCATCCCTGGCCTCGAGGTGGCGCGGAGGGCTGTCACCTCCAACCCCGCTCTTACGTCTTCCCGTCGGGATGCTTTGCCGGTGATGCTTGTGGTGGGGTGCGAGCCTCGTGGGTAGAGGAGTCATTGATGTCGGAGAAGGTGTGGGGAAGTGTGTAGTAGGCATAGTCCTTGATGACGAAGAAGATGGTACAGACGACCCCGACGGTATGGAAGGGGAAGGCGACGCAATGGCCGTATCGTGCTCGAGAGACCGAGAAGTCGGAATCGATGATGGAGGTATCGAACCACGACCTCCACCGCCACGATGGCCTCCTAATGGCAAACCTCGACATCCCCTACGACCACGTCCGCCATGATACCTAATTAACAATATTCACGAGTAAAAGATCGGAAAAAGGGCATAAGAAAAAAATTAGAAGAAATTCAGGTCTATATTATTGGACTTAATAAGAACAAAATCCATGCAAATAAAAGTAACTACATTATTGGTCGTTGACATATCATATACAAACTTTATTCGCTATCATCCGTTTCAAATTCACTCTCATGAGTAGAAGGTGATGATTCTTCTTCGATTCGTCTCCACTATAAACTTCATCGCTTGGTCCCGCTTCAACAATAAATCGAGTCCCAGATCGGAACATCCAGATTGTTGATATCGGCGTCGCATCATCGACTACGCACGTGGTGGGCATCCCATCTTGGAAAGCAATATCTGCGAGCCCTGGTCATTATCGTCTTTGCTAGTTTCCTCGTCGGCCGAATTTTGGTGACAACAGAAACAAACTGCTAGCCATTCTTGTCGATCGTTCCGCATAGAAGGTACGAAAGGTAGTAGACTTGAGTGGCTTGCATTGCCGTACAAATGGCTCGTAGTTGTTATATCGTCGACTTCGTTGAACCTCTACCAATTGAAGTGTTGGGTGAGTCCTCACACCATGATTTGGTGTAGGGTCATACCATTCGCACTTAAACAAGACCACACGTTTGAGGCCGGTATACTCAATCTCCACAACCTCTTGCAAGTACTCCATAATAGTTATGGGAAACATCAAGCGTAGTTTGAACCCTTCACCAAAACACCGCGCTTCTGCGTCGATCTATTAACGTCATATGTTGCGGAGTGGAACTTATACCCATTAACAAGGTAACCAGGGTAGACAGTACATGATCGACTAGGACCAACAGAAAGATCAACGAGCGTCTCGTCAACTATAGAATTCCGAGCCTATTCGACAAAATTTGAGATGCAATATGACACATTAGTTATGGGAGAAACATTTGAATCTATAACGTACAAAAGTAATGCCCTTACATATGTTTGAAACCAAATGGGGAAGTTGTGCTCTAGACTACTATCAACTTGCGACTCCCCCATTGCTTGAGTGATTTCATCGACGAATATCCTAGAAGAAACGAACGTGTAAGTCGGATGTATTAATAATGTATGAACAATGAATGTACTGCATTAATGAAAGAAATTGATGGACATACTGAACGTAAGGAGCGATCTCTGGACAATTGAGCAGTATGTACGAATGAGCGGCATTATACTCCTGCTCTGTTAAGTACCGCTCCTTCGACTTGCCCATGGGTCGACCGGGATAAGTGAAAATTGAGAAATTGCCAACGAAGTTCGGTGTGGGCCCGATACCGCCATCGTCGTTACGTGGCACTTTGTCATGCAACGTAAAGACGTGATCTTCGAAGTAGTAAGAACAAAAGGATGTGACCTCTTCGACCAAATAAGCATTACACATGGAGCCCTCAACCTTCGCTTTGTTTCGCACATTGTTCTTCAAATGTTTAAGGTACCTATATGAATGTTATAGGAAATGTTGATATAAAACCTATTGAATGGGAAAATAATATCAAGGGCTCAAGATAGTACCTCTCAAATGGATACATCCATCGAAATTGAACGGGACCGGCCAGACGGGCCTCGTAGGCCAAGTGGATTGGTAGGTGTTCCATAGAGTCAAATAAGCTTGGAGGGAAAATTTTTTCCAACTTGCAAATGATTTTTGGAATTTCAGACTCTAAGACCTCCATATCTTGGATACTTACACATTTCGCGATAGGGGACCGGAAAAATAGGCTTAATTCGCTAATTGCAACCCAAACCGGGTTTGGGAGAAGTTCTCTGAATGCAATTGGTATCAACCGTTGCATGAATATATGACAATCATGGCTCTTCATGCCGAACATTCGCAGTTTCTTTGGATCTACACATCGACCAAGATTCGATGCGTAACATCAGGAAAACGCAACTTTTCAACCCACTCGCACAATTTTTGTCTTCTTGATGTATCAAGAGCATAGCACCCAGGACGTAAGTATTTGTCGCCGAATCAATGTGTTGAGAAGGTCGGTGACAATATTCACGAATATCTTGCCTCGATTTTGCATTGTCCTTACTCTTGCCCTAAGTACACACATAATAGTGTTGAAAATGTTGTCAAAAACATTTTCTCGATGTGCATGACATCTAAGTTAGTGGCGGATCAAGTTTGTCTTCCAATACGGCAAGTCCCGAATATGCTCTTCTTCCTCCATCCCGAATTCTTAGCTATCCGCCCATTCACGTTTCGGCGCCGATTTCATCACCTTCATCAAGCCAAACGATTCAATTTCGCCAAAATTTCTTCACCAGACCGCAAAGCGGGCGGATCATCGATTATGACCATTTTGCCTCTAAGGAAATTTTTTTGTCTTTCCTTAATGGTGATGACTTCTCCAAGAAACGACGATGACAATCAAACCACGATGTCTTACCTCCATTTCGCAATTGAAATGCATTTGTATCCTCCATACAATATGGACAAGCGTACTTACCGTGTGTGCTCCAACCGGACAACATGCTATATGCGGGGAAATCACTAACGATCCATAAAAGGGCAACTCGCATGACAAAATTTGTCTTGGTGGAAACGTCGTATGTAACCACCCCAATGTTCCATAAATCTTGCAACTCTTTCACAAGCGGTGAAGGAACACGTCGATTTTACGCTTTGGGCTGGTCGGTCCAGGAACGATAACCGTTAAGAACATAAACTCGATTTCATGCACATCGACGGTGGAAGGTTGTAAGGAGTCAAAATCACGGGCCACGAAGAGTACGATTTCCGGAAATCCCAAATACTTGAAAACCATCGGTGCACAATCCTAAACGAACATTCCGAACCTCGGCGCAAAGTCTTTATTGACGTCATTAAAATGTCTCCAAGCAATCGAATCGGAAACAGTGTTGCATAACATCTTCAAGCGATGAATGATCTCGCATGCCATCGCATATGTTTTGCGGTTGACTCGAGACGCATACAATCGTTGCAACCGAGGGCCCAAAGGGAAGTAGTACATTCTTTTGCAAGGGCGGTTTTTGTGTTCCGACCACGACCTCGTCGATGTGCAACGTATCGTGATTTCCGCAAAATTTACATGACGTCAACTCGAGTCCACTCCCCAATAAATCATACATTGGTCCTCACAACAATCTATTTTCTCAACAGGTAGACCTAGACCTCGCATTAGTCTTTTAGTGGCATAAAAATTCTCAACCATTGAGTTGTCATTTGGCAAACAATCCTTCATGAGTTTAATGATTTCATTATACCCTCGTTCGAGATATATGATGTTCGGACTTGATCGCAAGTAATCTTGCCATTGCGGACAACGTTGTCATGGTTTCGCAACCAGGCCACAATTGTTCCCTACTTGCATCAATCATGTCATATAGTTGGCGTGCTTGGGGTTTGGTGATTCTTCCACGACATTCCAATTGAAACTTGGACCTGCCACGTTGTGTAGCATCTCGCGGTAAGGTGTCGGATCGTAGCCTCGAACATCAGCATCATCAATATGGCAATCCATTGCGTGAAAATTTTGCGGCCCTTCATCTCCGTTCTCACCATGTTCGTACCAACTGTGATATCCCCGGACAAATCCATACCTACATAGGTGGTGCTCAACCGTTTCGACGTCCAGGTACGGAACAAGTCGACATTTCTTAAAATTGCACGGACATCTAATCTTCCGTTCACTTTGGTATGTAGGACAATGTTGTTTTGCAAATGATATAAATTCTTTAACCTTCGCCGCGAATTCAATTCGAACATAACCGTTGTCGAGCCGGTTGTACATCCAGTCTCTGTTTGTAGACGACATTCCTAGTCGAACGTAACCCTTGTCGACCCGGTTGTCTATTCAAGAAATGAAATAATAATGATTAAGATGATAAGAAGCCTCCAAAATGGAGAATATTGTAAATCGGAAATGCGATCTACACCATCTAAAGAGAACAAATTGATAGCTAAGTGAAAGAACGAGGTTCCCACATTAATGAGTCATCAGAATCTAAAGAGAAGGAATTGATTGAGTTATGTTCTTTATGTAAGAAGTTGGGCATTATCAAAAGGATTGTTGTAAATGACTCATAATAAACATGTATAACATGTTTAATAAGGGTTGGTTAGGCCCTGGACGAGTTTAAGGGTCGCTAACACAAAGGGAGAAAAACCATTTTTTGAGGTCCTGCAGGTTAGCGCGCTAATTTGGCGTATTAGCGCTAATTAGCCTCTCGCGATATTTTTGACTTTTGGAAATCAAGCTTCACATTTGAATTTTTGATTTCTGGATTCCTAACACGGCTATAAAAGGTCATATTGGAAATCCTATAATGATAAAACCACCACAAACTTGGTTGTAACATAAAGGAGAATGAACACATTTCAAAATTCAAGATCTACAAAGAGAAGAAATTTGATTTGTTAGAATTTGTTAGAAGGAGCAATAGGAGATCTTTGTGGTCATTGTTAAGTCCTCAAATCCAAAGACCTTTGAGGCTTTGAAAGGAATATAAGAGTCTACACCATCTAAAGAGAACAAATTGATAGCTAAGTGAAAGAACGAGGTTCCCACATTAAACTCATGAATAGAGAATAAATTGACAAAGTTAGGAAGTCATTAATGAGTCATCGAATCTAAAGAGAAGGAATTGATTGAGTTATGTTCTTTATGTAAGAAGTTGGGCATTATCAAAAGGATTGTTGTAAATGACTCATAATAAACATGTATAACATGTTTAATAAGGGTTAGTTAGGCCCTGGACGAGTTTAAGGGTCGCTAACACAAAGGGAGAAAAAACCATTTTTTTGAGGTCCCCAGGTTAGCTAGCGCAAGCAAATTTGGCGTATTAGCGCGCTAATTAGCCTCTGCGGATATTTTTGACTTTTGGAAATCAAGCTTCACATTTGAATTTTTGATTTCCTGGATTCCTAACACTACTATAAAAGGTCATATTGGAAATCCTATAATGATAAAACCACCACAAACTTGGTTGTAACATAAAGGAGAATGAACACATTTCAAAATTCAAGATCTACAAAGAGAAGAAATTTGATTTGTTAGAATTTGTTAGAAGGAGCAATAGGAGATCTTTGTGGTTTTGTTAAGTCCTCAAATCCAAAGACCTTTGAGGCTTTGAAAGGAATATAAGAGTCTACACCATCTAAAGAGAACAAATTGATAGCTAAGTGAAAGAACGAGGTTCCCACATTAAACTCATGAATAGAGAATAAATTGACAAAGTTAGGAAGTCATTAATGAGTCATCACAATCTAAAGAGAAGGAATTGATTGAGTTATGTTCTTTATGTAAGAAGTTGGGCATTATCAAAAGGATTGTTGTAAATGACTCATAATAAACATGTATAACATGTTTAATAAGGGTTGGTTAGGCCCTGGACGAGTTTAAGGGTCGCTAACACAAAGGGAGAAAAAACTTTTTTTGATTTCCCTGCAGTTAGCGCGCTAATTCCAAAGATATTAGCGCGCTAATTACCCTCTCGCGAGATATTTTTACTTTTGCAAATCAAGCTTCACATTTGAATTTTTGATTTCCGGGATTCCTAACACGGCTATAAACGGTCATATTGCAAATCCTATCATGATAAAACCACCACAAACTTGGTTGTAACATAAGGGACAAGAAACACATTTCAAAATTCAAGATCTACAAAGAGAAGAAATTTGATTTTTTAGAAGGAGCAATAGGAAATCCTATCATGATAAATCCTATCATTATAATGAACATTAAAAAACAAATAAGAAATGAAGATTGTAGTAAGACTCCAAAACAAAAAATTCCTTGCTAACCCGATCCGAATCAGAGACCAGAGAGAGCGAGAGATCTCGGCGATGACGGAGACCGGCGCGACGAGACGGAGAGACCGAGAGACTAGACCGAGACCAGAGAGACAGGAGAGCACCGAGACCGACGGCGAAACCAAGACCACCGGGAACAGACGTCCAGAGCAGAGCACCAGAGCGACCAGCTCGCACGACCGGACGGAGAGACGAGACGATCGAACGGGATGGACGTCTGGGGACGAGACGATCGACCGGCGCGACGAGACGGAGAGACGGAATTAGGTTTTTGGGGTTTTTTCGTGGGAATGCTTTGGGGATTTCGTGTTTTGTTGCGCGGGGGGGGGGGTGCGGGAAGGAGAAAGACGCTGCCAGATCGGAAAAAATACAAATCTCGAGGAATGATGAACGGCCATAAGAAATGATTTATTTCCGTCTCTAATTCCGTCTCTAATTCCGTCTCGATCCGTCTCAAATCCGTCTCGAATATTTCCACTGTCGATTCCGTCGCTAATCAGTTACATTTAGAAACGGAACTTATTCCGTTTCTAATTCCGTTTCTGATTTAGAAACGGAAATAAGTTCCGTTTCTAATTCCGTTGCTGATTTGCTGTTTTTTTGTAGTGAATCGTTCTCCATCGTCATCCATTGATCATCATCTTGATCAACTTGCACGGATTTCGAGAACCATCCAAATGAATGTAAGTAGCCTTCAAGTGACAACCATGCTATTGTAACACAAATTAAGGCATGCAACGTATCTTAAGGTGCATCCAATGAATTAAACAATTCATTTCTAGCTTTAGGTTATGTATATCAATTATATTTATAAATATATATACCTCTGTATTTTCACACCTTATCCATTCGCCACGTACACCAACATATACACTTAGGCGTACACATTACTTCCACATCCCCCGTGTGATCCCCTATGATTCACATGTGGCGCACCATCAATTTATAAGTAATTTACTCTCCAACTATAGGTCTTATATTAACTCACATTATTAACTTATAGTTCAATTAATTATTTATTACCCCCAACTAAACACAATACATCACAATAATTGCACTCACACGCTAATCTGGACAAGCAGGGCATAACCACGAACCTAACTTGAGTTTATTAATTTTCAGATTAAAGTTAATCACTAGATTAAGGACACGAGTCGTTACACAAACACTCCTTCAACACTTCAATTTCCTGGGGGATAGCTTTGAAAAACAAATAAGAGTCGTCATCAAAAAATAAATGAGAGATTATTGGGCTTCGATTGCGATTTTGCACCCATGTGATCTCATTATTGATATTTGTCTCTCTAATATGGCTGAGAGACTTTCAGTACATAACAAAAAGAGATATGTGGAGATAGGATCTCCCTATCGAAGTCCTTCAGTGGGAACTATAGGGCCAACTTCATGATCACCAGCAACAAAATTATATTTTACTGATGAAATACACATCATCGTAAGATTTATCCTTACAAAAACCGTATGAACCATAACCGCATCTAGAAATGCTCAGTCCACTCAGTCGTCTGCTTTACTCATATCAATCTTTAGTGCTGCGAAACCCTCATTCCCATATGTCTTTCAATGGAGCCAGTGATTGGCCTCAAAAGCTGAGATCACATTATTTGTAATTAGCTTCCTTGGGATAAAGGCACTAACACGTGTCAAACGTGTATAATAAATTTATCACCTTTATTATACTAATAATATTTTGTAGTAGTGGTAAGAAGGAATCATCCCTATTGGGATTTTGCAAAGTCCTTAACAAAAGAAGTTTTATTTTTTATATTTATATTTTTAATTTAGTTTAATAAAAACAAGAATTTAAACTACTACTTTCTAAATAAAAATCAATTAAACTAACTAAACTTACTTAAATAACACAAATCAAAGTCAAAAAACTAAAAGCAATTCAATTCAATGGAAATCAATATAAAATAAACATCTAAACAATCCTCCTAAACAATGAAATTTTAATTCATTTTGCATCCAAACATGTTACTTCGATCACATAATCATGAACATACTTTATAAAGTATCCTAGATCATTAAACCTTAATCATAATCCTAGATCATTAAACCTTAATCATAAGTAAGTAAACAACCTTTCATTAACCATTTGTTCTCTTTATACCGGTGAAAAAGCCACGTTCTATCTTATTAAGCTAACCCCTTTGAATACACAAAGCCATTAACTTCACGCAATAAAATCACGTTACACTTTATGAAAACTTCGAACTATTAAATCTAACACCTTTAGAAAGCCACTTCAACATTAGATTTAAATCTCAAATTCACCTAGGATATCTAAAAGGCCATACCTTTCAAATAATCATAGTTACTACTTTAATTAGATAATGAATCAAAACATCACATTAATATTAGCCACTATGCACATAACACTTAAACTCATGATTGCAATCCGTAAATAACAATCTATAAAATTAGTGAATCAAAGAATATGATTTCTTTAAAGCATTAAGTACATATTCATCTCATCATGACTACTTTGCAAAACGGATTTAGTTCATGTTTAGAGCTTTGTTTAGATTAACAAACTACTTACTCATGATAATAAATAAAACTATAACATTAGAATTAAAAGACTTAATTAAAATACTTTAATGATAACATAAATCTTCAATCTTTTCCAAAACAAATAGAAACAATAAAGAATGACCTCCGAGTTAAAGCAAAAAGTGTGAAACTATCAAAAGGCCCTTAATTTCGTAGTGTAGGGTTTCTATATAGTATATTAGGTAATACATATCCTAAACCAGCTCAAAATCATTGTTGTAATCTAAAATCCTCAAAATTGTAACTAACGATTCCTCAACGATTCTTTTGTAAGTGGAATCAATGAGTAAATCTTTGAATCAGCAATCCCTGTTTCCATTGATATATATAGCAATTCATAGTGTTATAGGAATCGCTGAAAATCCCTAGGTATAAAATCCATTTTTTTCTTTGATTCCTTGGTGAATCTTTGTGCAATTTTTTCACTCTATCAATTCATTCATTTTATTTCCTTTTTTTCATTTCTTCAAATATTCCAATTATCTCCAAAAATATCAAAAAAAGAATCTCATGTAATATAGTCTTTTACCCAAAAAGTTTCTTAAAATGTACTATAAAATATGTCTAATCTTTTACTTGTCAAATACCCCCAACTCATCACTTTGCTATCCCGAGCAAAAGAATACTCTTAATCAAATTCTCTTTTCTTCCTTCATTTTGATTTCATAATTATATACTTCTATTCTTAAAATGAAATGATCTTGAGATAAAAACATATTACCTTCAAAAATAAAAGTCATGATAGAATAGAAAGAATTAAAGAACAATGCCCTTTATAGGACAACTCAACTTCTAGTTATGCAATGCACCTAAGAATTCAAAGTTAACCAATCACCAAGGTCAAGCCATTACGTAGGTTTTCTCAATCTCCACTGACAAGCATCAAGCTTATGATGACTAATATAGAATCTCAAGATACAAAAATCGCTTAATCAATTTTATTTTCAAACAATATTTAAAATATCACCATAATCAAAGTCGATAGAAAATTGTTAATCATCAATAATTATCATTTCATAATCATTTGTTTGAATGTTGAAACAAGAGATACTTCACTCAACCGAGCAATAAGCACCCGAACTAAATCTTTTATTCAGAGAGTTTTTTCATAAACATCCTTCAGTTTTTCTATATATCAATCTTTTTTTCTTCATATCATGGTTCCCTGCTCCATTTCCTTTGGATACTGTTATTCTTTTTATATAGGAATTCATTCTCACATTTTCCTACCACTGGATTCTCTTTTCCATTTCCTTTGGAATATGTGGGTATCTCTATTTTTTCTTTATACTCTTTTGTTACCTCTTCTCACTTTCACTAAGTTAAGGAAATATTCTTTCGAACTAAGTAAAGTTTATTGGTTATTCCTAATTTTCTCCTTAATTGTGGCATAAACTCTTTTCAATACATATATAAATATATAAAAACTTGACCAATAACTTTTGTATACCAAGATTCTTAGATATCTGTCTTGTTTATCTTACACTATTGTTTTGATCTTCTATCCATTATAATGTCTAAAACAAATCAATCAATCCCCTCTAAATTCCTCTAGTGTATACACAACCTATGTTAAGTCACAAAGGGTATAATAATTCATTTCCATCATAAAATCTCTATTTTCATTGGTGATAAAAAATATCACTTCTTTTTAAATCCAAATTCGACGAGGTAGGGGTAGACCAAAGTTAACATGGGATGCATTAATTAAAAGAGATTTGAATGCTTTGCAAAGCTCACCATCAATTGCACTTAATCGAGCACAATGGAAAAGTTTGATCTATGTAGCCGACCCCAGTTAATTTGGGACTGAGGCTATGTTGTTGTTGTTGTTGTTGTTTTTAAATCCAAATTCTATTCAATTCACGTTTCTAACTAAAATAAATGAAAACGAAGAAATGTTACCTAAATTATGTACAATTTGAAAAACACTCATTCAAATAAATTCTACCTCTCGAGCCTTATTTTATCTTTGGTTTTTTATAGTTTACTTATTTACATACCCATAAACCCATTTCAAACCTTGACCTCAAGGTTTAAAAATAAAGTATGGTTATTCAACAAAACAAATATACCTCTTGAAGATGATTTGAATATAAAATATAAACTGCTTTTCAAAATTAAACCAATAAATATCATATATAAAAGTGATACACAATGAAGTAAAGCATTTATTTCTCATTAAGGGTTCAAACAAAGTTCACATTTCACGCATATAAACTGATACTTCAAAAAAATCACAAAGTACTATGCATAGAAATACATTCATCTTCGGTCTCTTCAGCTTCATCTTCATTCCTTGGTGCAGTAGGTTGTGAAGTGTAGTTATTAACGGGGTTATAAACTTCTGATGGCAGTCTCAACTGCATCGAAAGAACGTTGATGCTCCTCATAGGATCTAGTAAACGTTCCATGTTCGTCTTTTCTGATATGGAATGATGGTGCGCTATAGTTCTTTCATTCTTGTCTAACATCACATTATACCTCAAGATTTGCTTCTCATTGCGCTGAAAAACTAAAAATAAGGATTTGAATAATGTTTTCCTTTTTAACTTTTACTGTAGATGTAGAGCTACTCTCTGCTAATAGAAAATGTACTTGAACCATTAGCTAGTTTCTCGCCTCACTTCTTCTTCTTGTGCTTGCATGGATTCTCCACCTAATAGCCTAGTCTTCAATTCAGTACCTCTTTATCTTATTGATCTCCATCTTTTCTTTTATATCTATATATCCATTGACCACTCTCATTCTCTTACTCGCAACGTCTGTGATATTCCTCTGAGGTAGCATATCAAATTCCATCTCAAGGGAACCAATCTTGACCTTCATAAATAGCTGAGTGATTAAAATTAAGAATGGTAGGCTGTCATGCTTCATAGTCATCATTGCATGTCTTATTGCTTCGTAAATTATGTATCCAATGTAGTTTTGGTAATGATGTGGTAGAGTAGAAGGATTATATGGTTCTTCACTTTGGAATGTTGTTTAGTAGGGTATAGGCAGGCGTCTATGATGTAGCTCTAACATTTAGTGATTCTCCTAAAATTGGTGATTTTAATGAACTTTGGAAAGCCATATGTATCGAGAGAAAATCCCCATTTGGGAATTACCTCTAAGGCTTCCCGAATTTTTATGGATGGGTAAACTTCCTTAGGGATGTAATGTATGTTAGGATAGTCGGAATCCCCTCTAACTCTTACGGTTGGAAGTCCAGAATGTTTGCTTAGTGTCTTGGGTGAAATATCAATCTTTTTTCTTGATCAATCATTTTTTTACAATTTCGACTCACATATCTGTTCGTGTAGAATTGGTGAACTAACTCCGAGTATCCTCTCTCTAATCTACCTTTGTAATCCTTAAGAAGGTGTTCTCACTCTCTTTCCTGTATGAAATTCATAATTTTGTCTTCATATTTGTTAACATTTTGAATTTGAATTCCTCTCTTAGGTATGATAAATCTTTTCATGTTTCGAAAGTATCTATTTTATGCTTTGGGACTAACAAATCTCTCAAAATCATAAGGAGCTTATGTGCTCAGATATAAGTTATCAAATTCCACATCAGAGCTATATGAGGATTGTGGTCTCAATTCAGCCCTATCGGGTTTTGAATCACCAATACTAATTCTTTTATGTTGAATGGATATTTGTTGGCTCGAGCGGTTCATAGGATTTTCTACCATAACCCCTTTTTCCTTTCTCTTGTGCACTACTTCTACCTCTTCCACTACCTCGTCTTGTCATAATGATCAAATCACTACTATGAATCGGTAATCATGTATTTGATATAAAAATGGACTTATGGCGGTTAATTAATTTAAAATCAAATTGCTATCAATAAATTCAAAAAGATTATGAATAAAAAGTATATTTTCGACAAAACGTATTTGAGAATTACGGGAGTCGAGAGTATGAGAATAAATCTTTTGAATGGTCTTTCGAAAACTCGTGAATTACACCTTTTATTTGTCGAAAATCCAATTTCAAATATTTTTTGAATACTCTATATTTTGTGAAAACTCCAGAAATATTTGAAATATGCTCTTTGTAAAAAAATGATCGTTGCCATTATGATATCGAATTGATTAGAACCAATTTATTCAACATACCGAAATGAAATTCACAAAAAAAACTGAAATCGATATAGATATTTTCAAAGATCCAACAAGAAATCAAAATTTCATTGAAACAAAGGGCTAGGGTTGTGTGATTATCTTCTTGAGAGTGAACCTCTCAAGATTCTCTTGAACTCCTTTAACCTGGTATTCCAAGCTCCAAGTCCGAATTCCCTAAACCCTAGCTTGGCTCTGCTCTCTTAAATTTGTTATTTTTTATGTTGAATAAAGCTAGGTAGAGGTAGGGGTTAATTAAATAGTCTAAGATTGAACTTAAAAAGGTCGAATCTTAACAAGAAATTAGGATTTTTGTGAAAGGGTGCAAAGGGTGCAAAGGTTTAGTGGTGTGAATGAGGTGATGTGTGTAGAGATTTTGGGGTTTTGGTTTTAAAAACTAAAAATCCTGCCCAACTATTCCTATGTCAGTAGAATCGATAGGAATCGTTATATGAATCAGTATTATTTGAGTTGTTATTTCCACTGATTGGACAACGATTCTTGTGTAAGGTGAATCGTTGGGATTCACTAAATTCCAAATTTACAGTAAAGTTCATGTGTTATGCTATCAATTTTGCTAGTGATTCCTAGTGTTATTTGGAATCACTGGGGATTTGCCGAGCCTTAATTTTGAATTTTGTGCAATTTTATTTCATAAGTAACTTATATATCTTTCTTAAAGGTGAATGTAAAGGTATGCTTGACTGAGAAATTCAAAAAATTTGCAGATTTGATTGGGATATGTACCTAACTAATAATTTATTAATGAAATAAATAAATGAGAAAATAAACAAGTAGTTTATAATGTAAATTTGCATAAAGGCCATAAAAGTAAAAATAACTCGATCATCCCCCCTTTATTTGAAGCTACTTCGAAGTTTGATTTTCGAAAGTAAACCCAAAAGAGAGTCAAAAGGAGAGAGAATAAAAAAACTATACTAAAGCTATGCATCCTACTAAAAATTGAAATAACTTAAAGAAATAACGAATATGGGTTGCCTCTCATAGATCGCTACTATTTATAGTCATTTGCTCAACTTAAAGAGGAATCAATCTTCGTTGAGTGTGAGCGAATCAATTGTCGCTTCAAGTGGTTCCTTGTTGAGAATGTTTTCACTAGGGTCTCAAAAAGTCAATCGTCAATAATCTCATCACCGACATTAAATTTCACTTCTTTAATATCGTCGCAAAGTTCTTTCTCGTTTTTGAATGATATTACATCATCACCCATCCTCAATGTAACTATGCGCTCATGTATGTCGATGATAGCTCTGGTAGTCGATAAGAATAGTCCATCTAATAATATATGATCATCTGGGGGTAGATGTTGACATGACTAGGAGATTTATAATGATGGAGAACCTACCCACTCGTACATGTATGTTCTTTGAGACTCTTAGTGTGATTGTATAAGTTCCATTTGGTTTTGACATTGTAATGGGAGGTTTGCAATTAATCCTTAATTTTATTAAAAGAAACCAGTGTTCAGGTATAAGATTCATATGGCTCCTATATTGAGTTGAGATCCATAGAAGAAAATCTCATTGATTTGTATGTTGAGGTACATTTGCCTTAGATCCTCCACAAATATTTTTATAGGATTGCAACTCTCACCAAACTCCTCATAATCTGAGTCGTCCTTGCCGCACTCGTATAGGTCTCTTATGGGTTGTTTCTTCTTTTGTGATTTCTTATTCTTTTTCCTTTTTTGGTATTTTAAGTTCCAATAAGTTGATTGTTTCATTGGAATTAATGGTTACAATATGCTCTTCCATGATGTTCAATTCATGTAGTAAGTCGTCCACTGGGTCAAAGTTAATGATCTCCATATCCAATGAGAGAAAGTTTTCATGGTAAAGTTTTAATCTATGACCATTAACTTTAAAGATTTTAGATGTTTCTCTACTTTCTATCTCTACAAAAGCATGGGGAAATGCGTGCGTGACTACAAAAGGTAATGTCCATATTACATGAAGTTTTCGAGAATAATTTAGGGTTGCGCTATGTGCACCCTAATGCTTACTCAGGGCACCCCTTTTATTCCCAAATGTATGTGTAATGACTCATATGCCCTCCAACACAAATCCACAACGAAAACAAAAAAGACACAACCTTGAGCACTCCGCTCCATTTTGGTATTTGAAAGAACTGAACTCCATTTTTTTGTTCTCGCCAATCAATTCCTTATTTTCATTGGCGATTGGGCACGATGCTCTTGGATCAAAGAGTGCATAAAAGGTTGGTATCTTTCTATTTTTCTATTTTTTAAGGTTTAAAGCATGGGCCTTGGCGTGTGTTTCGGTGGGGTTTGGTATTAACGATGGTGGTTTGATTCATTGGTTCTCTTTGACATATAGGGTTTAGCATGAATCGTGGGTGTTTTAGTTTGCAATAGATGAACAAAAAGCAAGTGGGGCTAAATCAAGACAATGGGAGATGATTTTTGAAGCTTATTTGTGTTTAGGGTTTCCCATTTCCGAATATAACACATATACGATTGTTTTACTGACATAGGACTGAGACGTGTGTTCACGTCTCGGTGGATGACAAACAAAATAGAAAAGAAAGTCTCAGCCATTGGTAACCGTCCATGGGATGTAATGGGTTACATAAAGTTTCTGTGACAGGGTATCAAGACATAGCAAAACATCTCGGTCATTCTGTACCGACAATCTATGTTATGTGTCAAACCTGCACTACCGAAACTTATGTTTTTTAGGATTTTTTTAGTTCTCATACTTAATGCTTATGATGTTTTTTTTTGCAGGAAGTACCATCGACAAGTGTACCATCAACAAGTATGCCATCAACAAGAGTACAATTGGCAAGTGCCTTTAAAGACTTCTCTTATCTTTTCACCCGAGAAGTACCATTTCAAATTAGAACTGAGGTTATCGAATGGGTTCAAGTTACAGGTCGTGCTAGAAAGTTTGTATTGGTTATGAAGAAGTCTAATGCCGGAGGGAATGGTCGTAGGGAAAGGGTCGTAATTGCATGTCAGAGAACCTGGATATATAAAGGTGATTCCCAAGGAGTTAGGATTGCTCAAGCTGAACTACTGGCAAAAATACCACCAAAAATGACAAACGGTGAGGAAGAAGAGGACAACACAAGACCGAACACCCTTAATAAAATGTCAGTGCCATTTTCTTATTAAGATTTAGAAATACCCAGACTCATTTTGGTATGTGAGGGTGGTATGCGGCAAGCACAACCACGATAATACGAAGTATTTAGAAGGGCACTCGTTTGCAGTAAGATTGACTCCGGATGAGGGTGCTATTTTGGATCAGATATGTAAGGGTGATCTTAAGCCACGACAGATCCTGAATACTTTCAGGCAAATGGATGTGAACAATTCTTTGACATTGCGGACAATATACAAAGGAATCAGATTAAAGAAGTCTGTGGGAGAACTCAAATGCAACATCTCTTTCATTTATTGGAGATGACACATGTCAAACATGCACAATAATCTCCCATATTTAACTATTAACTTGTTGTAGTTGTAAATGGAATATCGTCTCCATAGGGATTTTTCAAGTTTTAAGAAAGCATTTTTTCTTGTTTTTATTAATTTAGTTAATCTAATTAAATGATAATTAAAATATTAAATAACTAAAAAGTATGATTAATAACTTAAATAACCAAACTAACTAAAACAATTTAAATAATTCAAATGCAAACTAAATTAAACAATATTCAAATTCAATTCAATATAAATAAACTAACATTTAAACAAACCCCCACTAAACAATATAATATACTTAGATTGCTATCAAACACTAGAACATAATATCGTTTCATAACAAAGTTATAATTATACCACATTTGAAATCTTGGAATCAATAAATCTTACTTCATAATAGGTTGATAGTATTTAGCCAGCCATCGATTATTCTAAATTCAATAAAAATGCCACATTCTTATTATTGTCAATCTACCCATTAGATAAAACGCAACATTGTAGAAATACGATAGCATTACACTCAATGAAAATCATGCCTAATCTCAGGCAATATTACCAAAGCCGCATAATAAAGTTAGAACGCAATCACCTAAGACATCCACTTGGAAAATGTCGTATAGATTAATCCTAGTTACAACTTCTATAATTGTTGTCAATAACTATAAATAAAGAATCAAAATCACAATACCACATAACACATTTGCAACTATGCATGCAATACTAATCTCCTTTAGTTGTAATAGTCAAAAACAACTTTTTAAATTTATGATTGACGTGTACGAATAGATTTAAGTCATTAAGTTCATGATTCCTTAGTTATAACAACCTAGCAATCCAAAATGTATTACATGTCTAGAGTTTGTTTAGATTGATAGACTACTCACTCATGCTGGAAATAAACAATGCATAAATATAATTAAAAGATAATGAATAAATAAATACCTTAATATAAATCAAAACTTCAATGTATCTTCAAACATTAAATAGACAATAGAAATAATGTAGAGCAAATGGAAAGCAAAATGAAGAGTAAAAGAAGAGAGTTATTTCAAAGCTCTCTAGCCTTTTATAGTCTCTCCACGTATATAAATCTTAGATAAAATCAAATTCTTCATATTAATCTAAAAAAAATTGTCACCAACCTCAGTGATTTCCCAACGATTTTTAACTTATACAAAAGTCATTGAGCAAATCACTAAGGTTAGCTCTCAGTGCTCCACCAACTCAATTGGCGATTTCTAGTTCATTATTAAATTCACTATGGATATGCTGGCTTTTTCTTGCTGCCAATTTAGGTGGCAATTCTTAGTGTTATTTCAAATCGTTGGCTAATTGCTGGAACAGTTTTCCAGTTAATTGTTTTGCTCTTCTTTCATTTTTCTTCCATTTCTTCCTTTTCCTCTTTAAATCTTGAAATACTAAAAATAAGAGAATACCTATGTAATATCATCATTTATATATAAAACCAACCTAAATTACTGTGACATGTCGGCTACTCAAACCGAGTACCATTCGGCCTAATCTCGTCATTAAGCCCTAAGCCTTAACATGTATGACTGAACAACATATTAGTCAGCCTTTTCATATTATTCATCTTGCTACACATAATCAACATAGTGATTGTTCATTTCATTATCATCAAAGTTCTTTAAAAGATCATTCTCATTACCTTAATTATTAGTGAAAGAATTAATAAAATTAGCGGAAGCATTTATAAATCATCTACTGTGGAAACCAGGTGAACATACGATCATATAAAACTTACCAAAGTAATACACAAAATAGTAGGGAAGCCTAGTCTATCACCTAATATACAACCCAAAATTATATAAAAGATGTAAGCAATAGATACACAAAGTAATCACCTATAAAAGTAGCATAAACTATCCTGCGATTGCTCAAAACTAATCGTCAATCTTCTCCTTCCTTGGTCTGCCATTCGAAATATCTACACCCACCATCATAAAAAGGACGGTGAGTACAGTAATGTAGAAAGTAATACTGAGAGACATTAATCCACATTTCCAAATATACAACAAGTATCTGAAAGCATAATAATAGCAATGAAAGTTAAAACAAGAATCATGTTAAAAGATTCTTCAGTTAAACAACGGGACCAGTAATTGACCAAATAGATTGGTAGAATGGCGAGTTCATACCATACGGTCCTGGGCTCTTATCAGGAAGCATAAAAATATCCCCATTTTTACCCTTTCAACTGTAAATCTCCTCAATAACATTGCATTGTGTTTTGTCGATACCCTCTCTATCACACATTCTATAATGGCATCCACATTTCCTTAATTGAGGAGAACAAATTATTGAAGTAGCCACTCACTATATCTAAATTTTAAATAATTTAATATTTTTAAAAAGATATTTAATAAATGGTGACATGAAGATCCAACATGTTTAACACGACCCATTTAGACACTAACACAATTAACACAATTAATAAATGGGTTGGGTTTGGGTTTTTCTGCTCATGACTCATTTATGACACGACACGTTTAGACACGATAACACAACTTGCCACCCTTATGTTTTCTCTTCTAGCCATGGAAATGACTCGTCTTTGATACCATGACACCAGAAAATGTAGATTGAGATTCCCAATCTTTTCTAATTACTCAAAGAAAGTTATATACAAGTAAGTAGATTGAAATCCCCAATCATTTTTTATTACTCAAAGAGAATTATATACAAGTAGGTGGCTTGTTCATCAAAACATCATTACAAAGATTTCCATATTTTAAATATGGACACTTGCTATGCAACGGCCTCAAATTCTGAGGCAAATCGGGTACTGCCAAGTCGTCGAACACGTCACCAAGTCATGTCACGTCACTTGCACACTGTCCATGTGATGCATATCATATTTTACTACCCTTATAAGTAACATTTTATTGATAATTTAGGCCATTAATATGTTAATTACTGCTAATCTAATATATTTTATTGGTTTTTAGTTGAGGAAAGCGAAGTGGGAACATTCAGAGCTTAAGTCGAAGATCAAAGGAGAATTATCTCAAAAAAGGTGTTGGCACTGATTAGGAGGAAAAGGAAAATGAGATGGGGGGCGAGTGATTGAAGGATGATATTTCACATGGCTCAATATGCTTTGAAGGTATTTGGAGGTTTTGAGATATGAGTACAAGGTTTAGGTAAGAACGACAACAAATTAGCTAAGTTTCAGCGAAGTTCATTTGGAACAAGCTTTAGTTTTTAGCCATATCTCTCTTGTTTCAAATCCAAATGATCTGGGGGTTTTTTTGTTGGAAAGAATATTTATAGCTGAAAACTTACATGTCTCGAAAGCTTCATCAAATAAAGCTTCTTAGTGATCTAAAATCACATCGCAAAGTGAAGTATATGCACAGGATTTTGATCCCAACATCGCAGCACCCAACCTAGTGCCCGAACTAAGGAAAGTTCCCATCATGGAGCTACCCTTGGCACCATAAGCGCCTCACTTGGCGCTGTGGCGCCCACCACAGCGTCGTACTTGGCACCTCAGCGCCCATGAAGCCATTTTGAGCATTCTTTTTCAAATCTTGGCGCCGAGGCTGGTACATCAACGATGTCGTCAGATAAAGCACTTTTTTTTATGTTTTTAGGGTTTTGAGCCCATTTTGTGGACCAAAATACCCCAGGACTACATATAGGGGTGTGATAGGGAGAATTAAAAACTTTTGCTTTAGAGAAATTTAGAGAACACACTTCGAGAAGCTTGGATATTGGGTCAAACTTGGTGATTCATCTTAGATTTCTTGGTATTGATTTGATGTTTGTTTTAGTTTTCATCATGTTTAGTGTTATTTCTTACCTATTCATGGGGTAATCCCTTTTGTTCTAGTGGTTTTTGGACCCCAAGTTAGATTTCCTTTTGATTTCAATATGAATGTGTTGATTCTTTTAATTCAATGTGTTGATTTATGTATTCTTTTGTGCTTTGCTATGCTTGCATTAATCAAGTAGGTGTAGTACTTAGGGTTTGAAAGCCACCATGACCATTGGGGCTTTTAGACCCGAATTTTGGGAAACACAATTTTACAGCATATGGCGCATTGACGGATGGTCATTGACTATGGAGGCAATTGAATTTGGTGTTTAATGCAGTTTCTCACTTACATTATCCACTCCAACCGATAGAGTCCGAGTAAGGCACTAGAATCTCCATCACAGAGAACTCGGGATGGTGTGGATTTTAAAAAATTTGCCTATCATCACATGAACTGGTGGGTTTTCTAATTACATTGGACTCGAATGATACAACTTGGGTGAATTAGATTCCTAGGACGTTCTCTCAATAGCTTAAGACCATATGTTATTACTTACAATTAGATAGAATAATTTTGTTGTCAATTTCCTTTACAAAAATCAAACCAATTGTTACCTAACTTTATTTCTTAATTGACCAAAAAATTAGTTTTTAACTGTCCCTTGGGTTCAATACCCATAACTCAATCGCTAGAAAGAGTTCTTATTACTACTGCAAAACTCTACACTTGGAGTTCGTGTCCCATTACGACCCGTGAACTAACTATTTAGTAATCCAACTTAGTCAACTTCGATGTTTAAATAATTATTTTATCAAAATATAATAAATTATAGAATTTTACAACTTAATTTGTTTATTTTGATTCTTATATGTTATTTAAATAGCGAAAGTCTGAAGAATATTCAAATAAGTAATGTAAACGAATTTTGCATTGATTAACAAACCTATAGGGTAGAAACTCGGCAAAAAGATATCATGTATATTAATAAAGGCGACAAAAAGGTATAACAAATGTTAATATACATGTATCATGTAATAAATCTCCCAAAATGGTACCAAAAAGACAGTGCATACATAAATACAAACACCTACACTTGAAGCTATTGTATGACTTTAAATCCAGATCATTGTATAATGTGCAACTTGCACCAAAAATAATGACAAGTTCTATTGAGTATGTTCCAGAGAAATTCAGTTAGTATTCACAGGAGATCCAAGATAAACGGCCACAATTCCTGCAGATAAAGTAAATAAACCAGAATGTAAAGCATGAATATTAGTCATTGAGATAATCAAGGATATGGAATGCGAGTATCGTGTATAGTTGTCAAGTCCTGAGACGCAAATGCTAAACCAAGAAGGCCCTAGAGGCAAGGTAATCCCCGCCTCCTCTTCACGGTTGAAATGAAGAACTCTATTGGTCAGAAGGTAGACTTCCACCCAACGCCTCAAAGGAGAAGAACTCAGTGATAGAGGCGAACCTCGCGTCAACCTACTCTCAAGATAATTGACTCACGGAGAGAAATCTCACGCGTAGTCTAAGGTATGACCAACATCATAGCAATAATTAGACCGCCATCTACGAGAGAGCCGGAAATGGGTCATATCGTCCCTTCGACCATACACAAACACATGCGGGAATAGAGTAAATATGCAAGCCATACTGACAAAAATTAAAAGTGAAATAAGTATATCTTAAGAGAAATAAACTCTAATTTGACTTTTTCGTGGGTTTACTTACCTCGACGCTCGTGAAATCACTCCAAAATGACCTGCTCTCGGGTCTCAAACTGCCCGCCCGACACCCGACTAGTCTTCTAATTCCCTAGTGTCTAATTTTATCATTTTAAAATGTTTTTGTTTCACATTTAATGATTTTATAATGTAAAACCAAAAACTAAAATTTATTCCAAATTATAATTGTGACATGCTTTTCGAGTAACTTCGGGGTGTCAAACGCCCAGAACATCACGAAAACTATTTTTTCTAGTTTTTTACATATAATTTTTTTGATTTTTCTAAATCTTCTCCATAATTTTCTACCTATTTTTTGTAATTTATCTTTATTTTAAATTATATTTAATATATTTTAAAAATATTTAACTATATTTTTGGGTGGTTGGGCCCAAATCGGGCCCGGTTAGGTTGGGCCAGCTGGCCCGACCACCTCAGGCCTAGGCATCTAAGCCCGATCCGTTGGGGGTAGCAAGGCTCAGCCTACCCGGCTACCCCCTGCCTCCTTTCAAATCATCTCTCTCCAGAGACGATTTTTTTCTTTTGAGGGGACGATCTTTCCTTTCTTAAAACACCAAAAACCACTATAACAATAACAATATTTTTAATAACTCAACAACTAACACGATATCATCTACACCACCACTATTAAAACTCCCAAGTTTTTTCAAAAAAAAAAAACATTTACAGCAACAACCACCACTTACCTCAGTTTAAAAGATCGCCAGTGTGCTAGGTGGTGATGTCGAAGCAGAGAGTGTCGTGGGAGGAGAGCTTAGTGAGGGTGAAATCAAATTTGATGATAAAGTAGTGTTGAAGAAGAAGAAGAAGAAAAATTAGAGGGAGTGATGACAAGGTTTGGGTAGAGAGAGAGAAAGAGAGACAGAGGGAGAGATTTCCTTCTTTTTTGTAGATAAAAAAAGTGAGGGATGATGATGTGATAGGTGATATGATAGGTAATGTGATGGATGATGTAACCTCTAAACCTTGACTACCCATATACCCGCGTTACGCGCACCCTGCACCGTCCTGTGCTCTTGTAACTATACGCGCACAACTCGACCAATGAAAATCCTAACACTAGTGCGACGTGAATATTTAAAAATAATAAAATAATTTAACGTGCACCACACCAAAATAACCAAAATTACATCGTCAAACATGTCTTAGACTTTTCCACGGCATCCACGTTGGTATGAGCTTGGGGTCTCAATATGTAACTAATCAATTAATTAGGATTAATTAGGGCGAGTCATTACAATCTTCCCAACTAAAAAGAGTCTCATCACGAAATTCAAACTTAAATTAAACCTTTGCCATATAACAGCTAAGGGTATCGCTCCTACATGGTGGACTCTCTCTCCCAGGTAAGACACTCGTGTCAGACCTCATCTAATTAAAGCATTTGATCGGTTAAGATTACTTTAATCCACTGATAATATAGCAGTCTTAATCTCACTATAAATAAATAAATGAAATCAATTCGTTTAAATCACCAAATATAAAGTATTATCAACCACAACGGGTTCTAAAAGAAAATCTTAACCTCAAAGTTCATAAATTCATTTAGATTGATTAGTTTATATTCAAAATTCCATAAAAACATTTCAACATCACCCCCTCTATTTTAAAGCCTACGTCGAAAAACTCGACCTTCGACAATCTTCAACAAACCTACTCAGCTTGGTGGAAATGTCGAAGGATTCACAATCTACCCATAACAATATGTATTGCAATATCAAAAACTATATATTCATTCTAACCTATTTCAAGTTTTCAAAATCCATAAATTGTTTTACCTTAACTCCATAGCCTTCCATTTCATCCCAAAAACTTTACAATAAATTCAAAAGAGTTCCTAATCGCATATGAACCCAAACACTCATTTATACAATATATATAATATTCAAAAACAATACATACATGAGATAAAGGAACCAACGGCGTCAAATAAAATCTGATAGCTTCCCATTTCCCTTATCGTTGATCGAACCTATCATTACCCAATTATAAAATCTGATAACGTTAGATAAGTATATCGCACACTATCTAGTACACCAGTAATAATCAAATGCATAATAATCCAATAGATTAAACAAGAAATATAATCCAAGGAATTTAAATACAACCGTGAATCTATCTCATTTTTGTTATCCGACTACAGTCAGATAACGTTCTTTGAAAATGGTAAGTAAACAATAATAAAGAATCATGCTCAAGGAGAATAAACAAACAAGTCTTGTTTCTCGAGTCTATCAAAGTATGATCTAGTTCAACGTGATCTCATGATAATCACGTGATATAAAGTATCATTGACTTTAGCCCCTCAAGCATAATATAGTTATAGCCTATACAAAGTTAGGTAGACTATAAGTTCTACCCTATATACCTAGTCTGGTAATTTAATATACCCCGTGCACACAGTCAGGTAGACACTAAAGTTCTACCCGGTAATACACTCAGGCAAAAACTATAAGGAGACTTGAATGGCCTTATCCTCCAAACCCGTGTATGCATGTACAAGAAAAATGCAATATCAAGGATCAATACAATTTATACGAAATTATAATCATACCATGTAAAGGTTACTATGATATTTACTTAACCTTACAAAAGTAATTATGTCACTTCTTGCATGTCATGTTCATAAAATAGTCCACATGGGGTTCCGATTAAGGTCCTACAATTCATTAACACATCCGGTAAGATTCTACAATCATTCTACAATTTATCTCCAATTTATTTATTTTAATTAGTCTCGTCTCGACTCAACAACCCCAAAATCAGTCCATATCATATCCTCAGAAATCCAAATCCTAATTTTGACTACAAAATGTGGTCCGAAAATGAAAATTAACTTAGATTAGACTTTAAAATAAATTTTCAAATTTTGCACATTTTCGAGTGTCGTAACACGCATTACGAGAAATATATTCGGCATAAAACCTCGATAAAATCCCAAAATCCTCATTTTTCATAAAAACAAACCATCAATTTTCATCAATTTGTCCAAAAATTTCATTTTTCATAATTTCCAGCATTTTATTCAGTTTTTTTCCAATTAAAACAATTTTTTATGTTTATTTATTTATTTATTTATTTATTTATTTATTTATTTATATTTTATTATTATTATTATTATTATTATTATTATTATTATTATTATTATTATTATTATTATTATTATATTATTATTATTATTATTATATGGGAAGGGGTTTGATCCCTAACCGGGTCCGGTTCGACCCGGTTAGGGGGTCATCCCCTTCCTTGTTCGGGTCATCATTTTTTTTTTTTTTTCCGATTTTTCTAAGAGCCTTGTCTCCATCAATCTTTCTTTCTTCATCTTCTTCCTCTCGGTTTCACACTCCCTATCTTTTTTTTTTTTTTATTTGAAACTCTAATCACTCTTCTCTTTTTCCACAACCAACCACAATCACAACTTCATCTCCATCTTCAAATTTAACCAAAAACCAATCTAAAACAATCACCATGTTAAAAAATCGAAAATTGAAATTAAACTCACCTTCCAATGTCCCTCACCACAACAGCCACCATAACTCTCCTTCAATTCGATCTCAATCGAAACCGTGACAAGCGAGAGAGAGAAAAAAGAGAAAAACAGTGAGGGTGATGACAAACACATTGGAAAATTGAAGAAGATGAAGACGATACAGTGAAGAGGTAATTATGAAGACGATGAATAGCGGGTTAATACCCCTGTTTCATTCGATTTTGATTATATGGGAAAGTCAAATGATCAAAATACCATTTAGTATTTATCGTATACAATACAAATTAAATGCGCTTTTGAGTAATTAGCCATTTTTCTATTATTTTTCATAATTATTTCCTTATTTTTAAGTCCGAATTAAACCCAGAAAATAACCCAATTCGAACGAAAATTGGAGAATTTACCAATATGTTCTGGAACTCTCGGAAAACAAGTCTCGCAAGCACATCGATGCGTGGGACCCCATGTTGGCTCGTTAAATCTATTTGAAGTCCAAAATTCAAATTTTCCAACTTAATTGCAAATATTTTTCGCGAAACTCGAAAAATTGCTCGGGTCAACATTTAAACTTTCACATAACTCATTTTGACATGTATTTCGAGACAAAACTCACAAATATCAAAATACTCAATCAAATCGAATTTTGCAAAAAAAATAATATATAATACACAACACTAGGCAAACATCACATAAATGTAAAATTACCTATAAATCTCATTTCATCGGTCCTCGCTCCCAACTCGCGACCTAAATCATAATTTGAATTTGTTAATCCCGGATCAACCACAATTATCAAATTAAAACTTCAGGATTTGACAATCTTCTCAACTAATAAAAGTTTCATCTTCGAAATTAAGATTTAAATTGAGATTTACCTAGACTAAAAGAGATCTGAAAAATGTTATCTCATATATGCCTCTCGTTCCCACGTCAGCTCTGAATCACTATGAAATCGTAGCTTAACCAAAACAAGTGGAATTTCTTTATTTCGAAGATTCTTAATCTTCCAATCCACAATTAATATAAGTTGCTCTTCGTACAATACATCACCCTGCAAATCAAACTGATTTCACTCTACTATGTGATGTGAATCAGGTTCCTTCCGCCTGAGCATAGACACGAGAAATGCATAATGAACTCCAGCTAACTGTGGCAACAATGCAAGTCTATATGCAACCTTCCCAATCCATTTCATAATCCTAAATTGTCCTATAAACCTGGGAAAGAGCTTTCTTTTCAGTCCAAATTTGTGATGGCCTTTACGATGGGAGATTTTCAAATAAACCCAATCTCCCTCACTCTATTCTACATCCCGTGATAGATATCATAATAACTTTTGTGTCTTTCCTTAGCCTCTTTCAATCTTTGACGAATCTGCTGCATAAGCTCAGTGTGACCTCGAACCATCCGTTGTCCCAACTTCACCAAATCCTCCGGTTCAGCCCAACAGGCTGGAGAATGACAAGGTTTCCCATGCAAAGCCTCAAACGGATCCATTTTAATACTCAATTGATAATTATTATTGTAAGAGAACTCACATGAAGGTATGTATTCTACCCATGAACCTCTAAATTCCAATACACAAGCCCTAAGCATGTCGTCCAACACCTGGATCAACCTTTCAGTCTGACCATTTGTATATGGATGAAATACAATACTACAATATAACTGAGTATCGAACTGTTCCTGCATGCTATGCCACAAGTATCGAGCATCATGATCAAAAATTATAGTCAACGACACCCCATGCAAGCGAACCACCTTTCACTCATACTACAAGATCAACTGTGTAAAGGTATTCGAAATGGACATCAGAAGAAAATGAGCAAATTTTGTTAGTCTATCAACAATAACCCAAATTGTGTCATGTTTCCTCCATGAAGTAGGTAGATGAGTAACAAAATCCATCGCAATATGTTCCCATTTCCACGGCAATATGGGAAGTGGCACAACAACATCATCAGTTTTCCCACCGTTAGGCTTTAAACTATTGGCAAATCTCACATCTCCTCACATAATCACCCAAATCATCTTTCATCCCTGGCCACCAATACAATCGCCTCATATCATGATACATTTTGATCATGCCAAAATGAATGTTATACCTGGACCGATGAGATTCTCTCAATATCTCATCCCGAATCTCAGCCACCAATGGAATCCACAATCTACTTCTAAGCCTCAAACTTTGATCTGCAGACTCAGCCCAATCTGGATTATTAGTGTCATCAGCAAACCCCTTAAACTTCTTAAGATTCTCATCAATTTGCTGACACTTGATCACTTTCTAAATAAATATCATTTGTACCCTAAGTTGAGCACAAATTGGTTCATCATTGGCATTAGGAATCTCTGACAAAGTCATAGCAATGACATTTTTGAGCAAGTCATATCTCGTAAGTCAACCGACTAGCTACCCGCAATGTTTCAATACTTCTCCTGGTTAGTGCATCAGCAATAACATATTCTTTACCTAGATGGTATTCTAGACTAAAATCAAAGTATTTCAAGTGTTCAAACCATTGCCTTTGTCTCATATTCAACTCTTTCAGAGAAAATAAGTACTTCAGAATTTTATGATCTGAAAACAGCGTGAAGCTTTCCTCATACAAAGTGTCTCCACAGCTTCAAAGCAAACATAATTGCCACTAATTTCAAATCATGAATAGGATAATTCTTCTCATGAGTCTTCAACTGCGAGAAAAGCATAAGCAATCACCCCGCCATTCTGCATTAACATACAACCCAAACCAACTTTTGATACATCAGTATAAACTGTAAGCCATTTCTCTAGTTCAGGCAACACAAGAACTGATGCTGAAGTCAAACACTTTTTCAATTCCCAAAATGTTGCATCGCATTCTCTTAACCAAACAAATGGAACATTCTTTTGAGTTAATTTGGTAATTGGCGGAGCTATCTTAGAAAAATCTTTTACAAATCTATGATAATAGCCACCAAACCCGGAAAACTTCACATCTTCGTCACTGTGGTAGGTTCCGACCAACCAATGATAGCCTTAATCTTGGCTAGATCCACTAAGATTCCTTCCGTACTAACCACATGACCTAAAAACTTCACCTCGGATAACTAAAACTTGCATTTGCTAAACTTAGCATACAACCTATGATTTCTCAAAGTTTGGAGAATAACTTTAAGATGTTGTCTATGATCCTCGCGAGTCTTAGAATATATCAAAATATCATCAATGAAGACTATCACAAAGTGATCCAGATATGGTCTCAACACTTCTCTGAATCAATTCCATAAACATTATGGGAGCATTAGTCAACCCAAATGACATAACAACGAACTTAAAATCACCATATCTGGTACTGAATGCAGTCTTCTGCACATCATCTGCCCGAACTTTCAACTGATGGTAACCAGAATGAATATCAATCTTAGAAAAGAATTTGGAACCATTCAATTGATTAAACAAATCATCAATTCGAGGAAATGGAAATTTATTCCAAATAGTAACCATATTCAACTGTATATATTCAATCAAAAGCCTCAAACTACCATTTTTCATTTTCACAAAAAGGATTGGTGCGCCCTACGGCGACATACTTTGGTGAATAAACCCTTTATCCACTAACTCTTCCAATTGTTTCGCAACTCCTGCAATTCCTTATGAGCCATTCCATAGGGAGGAGTAGATATTGGTTTAGTTCCAAGAACTAAATCAATCTCTCTCTGGAGGTGGAACTCTAGGTAAATCATCATAAAACACATCAGGGAATTCACATACTATAGGAATCTCCTCTAGTTTGATTTCAGGTCTTGCCTCTATACTAATAGTTTCGACAAGAGTTTCCATTTCTTCCCTAATGGCTAACCTACCTCTGGTCAAAGACAATCTAGACGATATTCCAGTGTATGTAAAAACTAAACAACCCGAAATATAAAAGAACACAGTCTTATGAAAACAATCCAAATGTGCATGATATGCCATTAACCAATCCATTCCCAACAACACATCAAACTCCAAAAACTCTAACACATGAGATCAATGGCCATCTCATATCCGGAAATCTCAACAACACATTTCTCACACATAAAGTGAGGATACACCTTATCCCCAATCACTAGTGTTGAGGAAAAAGATGAATAGGGACTCACACCGGAGTTAACCCTAACTCAGTCACCACACCACTAAATATAAAAGAAATCGTAGAACCAAAATCAATTAGCACATGCATAAGTAGACCGCAAATAGAAATAGTACCTTCAATAAGATTACGGTTCCCCTTAGAATCTGGTTCTGCAATCACCTATACCTATTCCTTAGTCTGTTGTTGAGATTGTGACATGCTAAAGGATGATCCTACAAGTTGTGGACAATCTTTCTGAATATGTCCTTTCTTCCCACACTTATAACATACAATCAAACCCAAATATCCTGGACAATTCCAACTAAAATGACCTTATTGCCTAGAATTGAAACAAGTAACCATAGGTTTACTGCCCATAGAAGATGCTTGACTAGGTGCCAATCTCCGACTCGTACTCTGTCTTTGAGACCTTCAGCCCTTACTCCCACTCCTTTGTAATTGAGATGTACCTATATGACCTGAACACTGAAAAGATTGTGATCGAATCTGTCATGAGCCGATTGATGTCATCTTTAATGGTCTACTGGTTGTACTTAGTAAAGGATTTTGATGTACATATGAAGGAACAATAGATGTCGTAGGCATAAATGGTGGTCCTCCACTCTTCCCTTTCTTTGAAACTTTGAATCAAATCGAGATGGAAACCTTTTCTTGCCCTCAGTACCTAAGCTCTGTCCTGATTCCACGATGCCCTAATATCGTCATGATTCATGCTAAAAAATTTGTTTAGTTACATAAGATTTGACCCTGTCTCTAACCTCTTGCAATGTGTTCAGTTTAGTCGCTGATATGGTAGTGCCTAGTTCCCCTATAACCCATACATGTACTTGCGCATTTTCTCTTTCTCTATCATCCTCGACTCCCCAACAAACCTCAAAAGGTAACTAAATTGAGCATCGTATTGAGCTAATGACATGTCTCCCTGAACTAGATGGTCAAACTCTAGTTTCTTCTGCAAAATCATGCTCTCATCGAAGTATTACTTAAAAACTCCTTGAGAAGATCAGCCCAAGTCTCGAATACGGGATGCCCATCATGCAAAGATCTCCACCAAATCTCAGCATCGACTTGTAAATAGCATGAAGATATCGAAGCTCTCAAATGTTCATCAATACCTAACATGTTATGAAAGTTTCTCATGATTGAGAACCCAAGTCTCCATATTCCTCAAATCTAACTCTCCATAGAAGTACATAGGATCATACTTCCTAAATTCTCTCTCTTTGTCTTTCCCCTAGACATTCCACTAACAACAACTTGATCAAATTGAACCGAAACTACAACAATCCGGTTCACCTCGAATGAACTAAATTGCAGGTAGCTTGCTCTTCTAGTGGTCGAGTAGTCATAGGAACTTCAGGAGCAACATGAATCACTAAGCTGTCACTCATGCTCGTAGTATATTCAGTAACTTCATCATCTGTCCTGCTAGGTTTTGAAACACAATTGGATCCACACGTTGTGGATCCTTATTACCCTCGCCAAATCCCTGACCTGGCTCTGCTGTCCACTCATAGTGTTATGCAACCAAAAATTGCAAGAAAAATGGTTCAGCATAACTATATCCATCGATATCTCGATAATATAAAACACAAATAACACAATCATAAATTTTTAAACTTTTTAATCATCATTCTCGTCACTTACTTCCCAACTAATCACTTACTTAACCTCAATCAACAAGATTCTTTTAGAATCCTAAGCTCTAATACCAACACTATCAGACCCCATCTAATTAGAATATTTGACCGACTAAAATTATCTTAATCCACTGATAATCTAGCAGCCTTAATCTCGCAATCAATAAATAAACGAAATCAATTTGTTTAAATCACTAAATATAAAATATTATCAACCACAACGGATTCTAAAAGAAAATCTTAACCTCAAAGTTCATAAATTCATTTAGATTGATTAGTTTATATTCAAAATTCCGTAAAAAAAAAAATTTTTTTAACACCTCCTCTATTTTTAAGCCTACACCAAAAAATACGGCCTTCAACAATCTTCAACAAACCTACTCAGCTTGGTGGAAATGGCGAAAGGACTCACAATCCACCCATAACAATATATATTGCAATATCAAAAACTATCTATTCATTCTAACCTATTTTAGGTTTTCAAAATCCATAAATAGTTTACTTTAACTCCACAGCCTTCCATTTTGTCCCAAAACCTTTACAACAATTTCAAAAGAGTTCCTAATCGCACACAAACCCAAACACCCATTTATACAATATATAATATTCAAAAACAATACATACATAGAGAAAAATGAACTAATGGCATAACAGAAAATCTGATAGCTTTCACTTTCCCTTATCGCCACTCGAACCTGTCATTACCTAATTATAAGTTTTGATATAATGTCAGATAAGTAAATCACATAATATCTGGTACACCTGTAATAATCAAATGCATAATAGTCCAAGAGATTAAATAAAAAAATATAATCCAAAGAATTTAAATGCAATCGTGAATCCATCCCCTTTTTATTATCCGATCACAATCAGGTAATGTTCTCCTAAAATGGTAAGTAAACAATAATAAGGACTCATGCTTGGGGAGAATAACCAAATGAGTCTTATTCCTAGAGTCTATCAAAGTATGATCTGGTTCAACATGATCTCATGATAATCACGTAATATAAAGTATCATTGACTCTAGCCCCTCAAGTATAATATAGTTCTACCCTGTACACAGACAGGTAGACACTATAAGTTCTACCCTGTATTCATAGTCATGTAGCTTAATATATCATGCACACACAGTCTGGTAGACACTAAATAGTTCTACCCTGTAATACAATCAGGTAGACCCAATAAAGAGACTCGAATTGCCTTATCCTCATAACCCATGTATGCATGTACAACAAAAAAGCAATATCAAGGATCAATGCAATTTATTCGAAATTATAATTATACAATGTAAAGGTTACTATAGGATTTACTTAACATTACAAACGCAATTCTGTCACTTCTTATGCGTCGTGTCTATAAAATAATCCATACGGTGTTCCAATTGCGATCTTACAATTCATTAACACGTTCGATAAGATTCCACAATCTTTCTCCAATTTATTTATTTTAATTAGTCTCGTCTCAACTCAACAAACCCAAAATCAGTCCAAATCATATCCTCGGACGTCCAAATCTTGATTTTGACTACAAATTGTGGTCCGAAATTGAAAATTAACCAAGACTGGACTGTAAAACAATTTCCAGATTTTGAATATTTTCGGGTATCGTAACACGCATTATGAGAAAAAGATATCTGGTATAAAAACCTCAATAAAATCCCAAAATCCTCATTTTTCATAAAAACCCTCAATTTTCATCAATTTGTCCAAAAATCTTATTTTTTATAATTTCCCTAATTTCCAGAGTTTTATTCGATTTTTTCCCAAATAAAACCATTTATTATTATTATTATTATTATTATTATTATTATTATTATTATTATATTATTATTATTATTATTATTATTATTATTATTATTATTATTATTATATATGGGAAGGGATTTGATCCCTGAACCGATTCGACTTGATTTGGTGGTCATCCCCTTCCTCATGTTCATTAAGACGCAACAGAGCCGAGCTCTGTTTCGTCTCCATCAATTTTTCTTTCTTCATCTTCTTCCTCAGGTTTCACACTCCCCCTCTCTTTTTTTATTTTTATTTGAAACTCAAATTACACTTCTCTCTTTTCTCAGTCAACCACAATCACAACTTCATATCCATCTTCAAATTTAACCAAAAACCAGTCTCAAATAATTTATATGTTCAAAATCGAAAATTGAAATTGAAACTCACCTTCCACTGTCCTTCACCACAACAAACACCATGACTCTTCTTCAATTCGATCTCAATTGAGACTTTGACAAGGGAGAGAGAGAAAAAACACTGAAAATTGAAACGATGAAGATGATACAGTGATGACAAACACATGAGCGCGGCTGGAACATTGAAAAATATGAAGATGATACAGTGAAGAGGCAATGAAGAAGACGATTAACAATGGGTTAATACCCCAGTTTCATTTGAGTCTGATTATATGGGAAGGTCAAATGACCAAAATACCCTTCAGTATTTATCCTATACAATGCAAATAAAATGGCCCTTTGAGTAATTAGCCATTTTTCTATTATTTTTCATAATTATCTCTTTATTTTGAATCCGAATTAAACCTCGAAAATACCCCAATTCAATCGAAAACTAGAGAATCTACCATTATGTTTTGGAACTCTCTGACAACCCATGTCGCACGCAAATCAAGGCATAAGACCCACGTTGGCTCGTTAAATCTATTTAAAGTCCAAAATTTAAATTTTCCAACTTAATTGCAATATTTTTTTAGAAACTCAAAACAGTTGCTCGGGTCGACATTTAAACTTCCACGTAACTCTTTTTGACATATATCTCGAGACAAAATCCTCGCGAATCTCAAGTTTCCTCAATCAACTCGAATTTCACAAAATAAAATAATATATAATACACAACACTAGGCAAACATCACACAAAAGTAAAATCACCTGTAAATCTCATTACACCGGTTTTCAACTCCCAACTCATGGCCTAAACCACAATTTGAATTTGTTAATCTTAGATTAACCACAATTATCAAATTAAAACTTTGGGATTTGACAACTCGTTCTTATGGTACTGCAGCAGTCGAACATGTATTGGCGTATTTTCTTTCTCCTGAGAGTCTGTACCTTGTATTCCATTATCTCAATGTGATGCTCCTCGTACATCACACCTGGTATGAACTCGATCCTAGTCAAATCAATCATCGATTATGGTACTGATCTGGCCAACCTTACCATAGAAATGTGAAAATGTCATGAACCTCTGCCAATTGGCTCGGCAATCTCAACTGATAAGTGACATCCCTAACTCGTCAGACTATCTAAAATGCCTATGAATCTTATTGCAAGTTTTGCCTTGATCCCAAATCTCTTGTAACCCTTCAAGAGAGAAACATTCAAGTAGACTAGTGGTTTACCTCATGGCTCAGCTTATCGCAGTACTTATTCGTGTATTTCTTTCCTACTTGCTTAACAGTCTAGAATGGCGGTATGTATTTGATCCTACCTATGTGACCCTGTGTATATCGAAGCTCTATCCTGACTCAACCTCTCATTATCATCCGATACCATATGAGACCTCCTCAATCTGGTCTTCATTACAAATCCTTAAAAAAATTGACCAACCAAGGAATGGTTAATCTCATTTTAAGCGCTCATACAAATCATTTTTTTCAAATGTCACTTGACTACAATTGGGCACCCTGTACATATACACTAACCTTTGTATCCAAATTTGGAGGTAACCATGTTTTATCGAGATAAAGGTGCTTGCCAAATTAACACGACAATAAAACTTCCATGGCGATTCTTTTGCACTTCTGTCATCTTTGTTGGCAACCCTGCAACCTGTCATCTCAGCTCATGTCCTACCCAAAAACATGTCAAGTTACTTGATAGTAATGAAAATATTATCAAACACTTCTTCATCATTTTTTCTTTATTATCACCTTTAACGTATCTAAAACTCTTATGCGGTGCTAAACAAGCACGATGAACTATTAAGCTACATCGAAACTCCATATGTTAAACCTCATATGAATGTGAGTCTTAGGAACATGGTTGAAAATAGGCATCCTCATGTTTTACTTGTAGCATCGACTTCTCTGGCCATTTCCAAAACTTATGCTTAAGTCTGTAGCACAATATGATCATGTTATTCTTAGAGTGTTTCATTACATACATAATTTCAAATGAGATTAGTAATTGACGTCAACTCAAACTTGTTTGGATACTTAAACTTTAGTCATATGAATCCCAAGTTGACTAACTGCGTTGCTATCAAGCGTTTATCGCCAATTCCAACTTATGCATCGAATAGAAATAGAACTATGTTATTTTTTTTGGGCACTTGCGTATGCTTAGGTAGTAACAATATCCTAACAAGTTTATGACTACGTCCGTCATGAGTAACACACTTTCATATGTAAGTTGTATATTATCTCATTACGCCTCTCTCCAACGTATGCCTAGCTAGGTCATATCTCACGTGTATCGAAACCAAATGAGAGTGATTACTCATACGATAAGGTTGACCTTTACCCCCCTCCCCCCTGATTCTCTAAAGATTCGTGCATGTGTAGATTCTCAATCTATAGGCAAATGTAGCGACCCCTTCCATAAAATAGGGCACCGCCCAGCCTAATCCTGTAATCAAGCATTAATCCTAACCACGTAATAATTAATTACATATTAGTCAGCCTTTCATCCCTATATTCCTCCAAATACATGTACTGATATATTATTCAATTTAAAGTTAATTAAAATTCTTTTATCATTTTCATGTAAATCCATATTAATATGTAATTGAATGATTATGCGGAAGTTGTTATGATTCAAAATTCCTAAGTGTGGAAACCAAGAAAATACAACATCACATGCATGTATATATATGAAACTATTCACTCAACCCCAAATATACAGTAAAGACATAAACAATATAATACAACATAATTCGAGTCGAACAAAATGAGTGGAGAGAGTCGTCGAACTGCTTAGAGGAAGTCGTCAATTTTCTCCTTCCCTGGTCTACTGCAGCTCGACGGACCTACACCCACCGTCACAAACAAGATGGGGAGTATAGTAATATTTAAGTAATAACTGGGGAATTTTATGCCACATTTCCAAAATAGTCGAATGCTATTTAAAAGCATAAAGTAGCGAAATACATTGTCGAAACAAGTAATCAAGTAAATACCACAATTAAAAACATGTAGAGACTAACATAGGCTAAGTCGAGATGATCTACTTCCGATCGGCAGTGAAAACCTATCACCAAACCTTTTCCACTACTATATGAAGCTGCACTCAACATATCTCATACCCAAAAGCGGACCTGCGCTTTACGCATATACATCATCAATCTAAATCTTGTCGATCACCTTGAGTCTCATAACTCATGTGCCGCGCAAGTGTAGTGGTGAGTACCGGAACCCCGGTAGACCCATGTCCCCGTGAACCACGCATCTCTCGTGCAATGGACACTAGATAATCCCTACTTCAGTTTTCAAAAACAAATAATTCCAAATCTCTAGGATTCCAAAACTAGATATGCTACAAAGCCCAAAGGAATAGAACTTAAGTCTAATCATATCCAAATTATCTCGATATCATGTTTTTCATCAATTTTTACCAAAAATGACATCAAGAATATGAATTGGAATCATTGAAACATTTCGCTAAGCACCATGTCATAATATTCAATCATGAATAGACACAATAACAACATGATGTGAGATTACAAATAGTAATATCCACCAATAGACCATAAAACAATAAGTGAATGAAATGAAATATAGAATTCTCATAGCTTAACTTACAATTCACACGCTTGTCCTAGTCTATTCGATCCCTCAACACTCCAAAATGCGCGTCCAAATGCCCGAGTTCTCCACTTAGTTCCTCGGAGGTGTTTGACAAGTGTTAGAGTGTGTTTAGACTCATTTATAGTGTTTAGACCATTATTGGACTTAGCTGGATTTTAGTAGTGGCTGGATAATTAGCGCGCTAATTTTGAATAGTAGCATGCTAATTCCATATTAGCGCGCCACTTCGGCTGTCAAGCGCGCTAACCAGTATTAGCATGCTACCTTTGGACATTAGCGCGCTAATTCAAACATTAATGTGCTAATTCATCTATCTAGCATGCTAATTAATATTAGCACGCTAGATTTTGGACCTAGCGCGTTATATGAAGCAGAACCCAAAATTCTGCACTTCGAATTATGGGTTTTTGCCACACATAGGCTATGTTTTTTACTTTTACACATTACATGAGGTCCCTAATGCCTATCCCAATGTATACCAGCCACCCCAACATCAAATTCATGAAATAACAAAGTTATTGGTGTGGGATAGTTACCTAACTTATTGTTCTTCTTCTTCACCAAAGCTTCACCAATTCCACACCTTCCTCCTCTCCAAATCACTCCAGAATTTTTCTTCTTCCTCCTCTCCTTCTCTCCTCCTTGCACAAATCGATTTTGATGAGATAAGAAATGAAAATGTTTGACTTATATACTTATTTGACTCATATGATATGTTTAAATGCTAGTCATTAATCATGATGTGCACACGTGTCTCGAGGGTCATCTCATGGACCACCTTGTCCCACTTGTCCCTCAAGTCATTAGTGAGTAACTCAACATTTAGACACCTTGTCTCTTGATGAGGTTATGCGTGTCTCGATGCACATCTAGTGAACCTTGTTTTATGTTCACTAACTATAGGCACATTTAATAGGTATGTATATGTGGCCACATAATAGCCATTAAAAGCATTTATAAATGTACATTTGAGCTCAAATAAAGTATGCTTAACCAGGTAAATCGCTACTTCGGTCCCACGTCGACACGTGACTCGAGTTATATCCCTACTCGTCTCAATACCTATACACCCATATAAATTGACTTAATAGTCTACACATATACAATACACTAGGCATACATCACAACAAAAATAAAATATACCTTGGCCCTTGCCTCGGTTAATGGATATATCACGGTGTGGGTCCCACATACCCTATTTAAGGAGTTATACTTGATTAGAGATTTTTGGGCCGTTACAATTCTTCCCAAATAATGAAAACTTCGTCCTCGAAATTTAAAATTTGAACTATGAGTTATACCTTACTCAAATAGGTATGGAAACCTATCTCTCATTTAGTCCTCCCTTTCCCAAGTAAGTTCTGTATCATCATGAAACTGCCACTTGACAAGCACTTTTGGGATAGACTTGCCTCTCAAGTTTTGTACTAATCAATCCAAAATTTGCATAGGTTATTCCTCATATGAAATATCCTCACTCGGGTCTATCTGGCTCAAATCTACAATCGGACGATCACCCGCTCTCGATTTAGCTAATCGAAGCATGGATATATGAAAGACTGGATGAACTCCTAACATCTATGGAGGTAACTCAAGCTTATATGCAACTTTCCAGACCCATTTCTTAATTCTGAAAGGTCTGATAAATCTCGGTGCAAGTTTCAATTCACACCAAACCTTTGAAGACCTTTCCGAGGGGAAACCTTTATATATTGTGACGGCCCCAAATTTCGAGACAAACCGGGCACCGCCATGTTGCCGGACACGTCACCAAGCCATGCCACATCGCCTGCACGCATGTCTATGACGGCCCGCGAACTTACACCTAATACTCCAACTTAGTAAATTTTGATGCTTAAATGATTATTTTAGCAAAATATACCAAGTTATAAAGTTATATAACTTAATTCATTTGTTTTGATTTATTTAAGTTATTTTAGTAGCGGAAGTCTTAATAGCATGCATATAATTAATTTAAACGAGTTATGCAATATTTAACAACCTATGGGGTGGAAACCCAGCAAAAAGATACCATGTATATCAGTTAAGGCGACAAAAATGTATAATGGATATCGATATACATGTATTAGGTAAAACGTCTCCCAACATTATCCCAAAAAGTATATATACGTAAATACAATCACCTACGAGTAAGGTAGTGGAGGCGCTCCAAATTAGAGGTAATCGCCAATCACCACATTCCCCCGGCTCGCCGTAGGAACTGCAACTTGCCACAAAAACAATGACAAGTTCCAGGTGAGTAAATCCCAGAGAAATTCAATTAGTATTCACAAGAAATCTAAGAAAAACGGCTACAATTCATGCATATAGAGTAAATGAACAGAAATGTAAAGCATGAATATAAGTCGTGAGATAACCAAGAATGTGGAACGCGAGTGTGGTGTATAGCTGTCGAGCCCTGGGACAAAAACTGAACCGAGAAGGCCCTGGGGGTGAGGAAATCAACACCCCCTCTTCACGGTCGAAATGAGGAACTCTGTGAGTCGGAAGGTAGACTTCCACCCAACGCCTCAAAAGAGAGGAAATCTGTGACGGAGGTGGGCCTCACGTCAACTCGCTCTCGAGATCATCGACTCGCTGAGAGAAATCTCACGCGTAGTCTAAGGTATGACCAACACCGTAGCAACAATCGGATTGTCATCGACGAGGGAGCCGGAAAATGGTCACACCGTCCCTTCGACCATACACAGACACACGCGGGAATAGAGTAACAATGCAAACTGAACTGGCGAAAAGTAATGTGAAATAAATAATTTACAGGAAAAATAAGTAAATTCTAAACTGACTTTCTCGTGGGTTTACTTACCTCGAACAATCGCAATTGTCTCTCCGAAATATCCCGCACACGCCTCGAGATACGTACCCGACACCCGACGATGGTAACCTAAGTCACTAGTGTCCAATTATACCAATTTAAGTTACTTTACTAAAATCATTCAAATCACAATTAAATTTGATGAAATAAGGCTCACCATGGCCTTCAAAACCATTTGAATCAATCGCGTCGTCGAACTCGTCAAAGTCGCCCTCCGATCGGTCAACAACGCCCCACCGCGCTGTTCCTCGCGTCGCAGACACACCACCATCGCTGCCGGCATCGCCGTCGCACCACCGTCGATGCAGGCGCCACTACCGCCGGGCCGGTGCGGCTTGTCGCTCGCTTCTTGCGCGATAGCTGATCGCTGCTTCTTCGCTTCTTCGCTGCTGCCGCGCTCGCTGCCTTTGCTGCCGCCATTCTTACGCCGCGCTTGCTGCCGCTGTTCCTCCTCGCTGGAGCCATTGTCCGCTCTCGCGACGCGCCGCTGATCGCGCTCGCGTAGCGTTCTTGAGCCGCTGTCCGCCTCGCCCGCGCCGCTGTTCGCCGCTGCTGCCGACTCGCAGTGCCAGTGCCCGTCCATGCAACCGCGCTTTCATGCCGCCGTCCATGCGGGCTGGTCGTTCGCGAGCTACTATCCAGCCGCGCTTCCAGTCCCGCCGTCCGCGACACCGTTCATCCGCGCCATAGCTGTTGCGCTGCCACCGTTTCTCGCCGGCGCGTCGTCTGTCGCTTGCCGCTGGGGAGCTCCGCCTCTACCGTCATCTCTTCTCTTAAACCTCTCATCTCCCACCTCTTTCTCTCTCTTCCAGTTGCTATCTCTCTCTTCCTTTCTCTTTTCTTTCTCTCTCCTATCCGTTTTAACAAAAAGATTTTTTTTATTATTATTTTTGGAGAAAATACAAAATAGCATGATGAGGGATGGGTTTGATGTGACGTGTGAGATGATGTGTGATGTGATGCGTCACTCAATCCTATACTACCCCGTACACTCGCGTTACGTGCACACCGCGACGTGCAAACTCTCGTCACTATTCGCGCACAACGCGACCAAGCGAAATTCTCGATTAACGCGGCACGAGTTATTAAATAATAATAAAGTAATTAAATACTTGCCACACAAAAATAACATATTTCCCGATTAGACGTGCCATAGATTTTTTCACGACGTCCACGTGGGTCTGAGCTTATAATATTAATTTGTAATTAGCCGGTTAATCGAGATTAATTAAAGCGGGCCGTTACAATCTTCCCAACTAAAAGGAATTTCGTCCTGAAATTCAAACTTAATCCAATCTCTACCTTAGAACTAGTGGGGTATCGTATTCGCATGGTAGACTATGTTTCCTCAATGAGGTCCTTCAAGGGAGAAACCTTCAAATAAATCAAATCATCCGCTTGTATGACCCCGTGCATCGAGGCACCATCCCGACTCAACTTGTCGGTATTATTTAATATCGTATAAGACATCAATCTGGTATTTACTTGAAAGCCTTAACTTAATTTTAAATCTTTAACCAATGAGCGACTATTATATATCATTTTAAGTGCTCGCACAAATCATGTTCTTTTCACATGTCGTTTGACTACAATTGGGCGCCCTAGACATATACGCTAACCTTTGTATCCAAATCTGGAGGTTATCGTGTTTCATCGAGATAAAGGTGCTTGCTAACTTGACGCACAAATAGAGCTTCCATGGTGATACCTTCGCTCTTCTGTCATTTCTGTTAGCAACCCTGCAACCCACCATCTCTGATTATGTCCTACCCGAAAACATATCAAGTTACTTGATCGTAGTGAAAATATTTTTAGGCACTTCTTCGTCGTTTTGCTTTATTATCATATTTAAGGTGTTCAAGCTTTTCTGCGATGCTAAACAAGCACAATTTTCCAATTGAACTACGCTCGAAACTCCATATATTTAACTTGATATAAAACCGTGTTTTAGATTCTCAAATTTAATTGAAACATACGTCCTCATGCCTTAGTTGTAGTGTATGCCTAACTAGGTCATACCTCTCGTATACAAGAGTCTAAAAGTGCAATAACTCGAATGGTAAGGTTGACTTTTGCTTCTCATGATTCTCTCAAGAGTCGTGCATGGATAGATTTTAGATCTGTAGACACTCCGCTTCTTCTATTTCCTACCAGGATGTCAGAGCTAATATTTACAACAATAATTAATCTACTAACTCCAACTTCATCTCTTGGACTTCCAGAGTTAAAACTTAACTCTCCATCTTTAATGCATACCTAGAATCTTCTGTTTCCATGTTTAAGAATCTAGTCATAATATATCACCTAAATCTTTCTTGTTTCGCCATACAACTATTTTTTTTCCTCGAAACGAATGACTCGCACGCGCTTAGTTCGATTTAAATCACTGAGCTTTCAAGGCTTTCCATGTCCCTTTAGGGCATTATCCCTAACGTTCTGCGGGTTGGGTCGGACTAATCACAAGTGCAAAATCTATTACGATTGAGTCAATTTTGGATTCGTGAGAACTTCGGAACAGCTCGTTCCTTAGGTTGGCTTGAGGTCATTTCGACCTTAATGATATTTGCAAACTCTATTTCGGCTCGTATTCCTGACTTGTTCCCAATCCAATAAGTGGCAGTGTGGCCCCACTGACCTCACGGACCGTGAAAAAATCATGGCACAATAGTGGAGTTACTCGAACTGCTATTTCTGCAAGACTACTCCCCGCGCTCCGCTCGGTAAAACTAAAGGAGTCCGTACTTGCTTTCATGTAGTTTTGAGTCATCTCAACACTATCTGCTTCCATAGAGTCTACTAAAAACCTATTTGTCCAACGTCTTACACATGTTCCTAATCGTCGATCTGACGATCACTAGAGTGGACTGTGTAGCGTAAGCTAGACAGTTTTTTTTTTTATATTTTTATTTTTATTTTTATTTTTTTATAGCTATCTTGAATGATTTTCTATAAGCTATATCTTACTCACAATGTCAACTATCGTACTACACACCTTATACGTGTCAACTCAGAAAAAGGTCATTCCTATCTTGTTGCAATATTCAAACTGGTGTCGTACTGAGCTAAAAAGTCATGGCTTACGTAAATATTCTTGGCAATTATCGTTTGACAATCTAAAATAGGCATCCTATGCCAATTTGGTTATGGTAACATCTTACCTTCGGCTGCCATGCCGAGAATAACATGTGTTGGCTCAACTCGCCTATCATGTGGCTAGGTTTAAAATGATATAACGTCAACCTCTCCAAACAATTATTATTTGAACTAATAATTAAATTTTGTGAAGGCCCAGTCCTACCTCGCCGGTCTCCTACCTCGTGGGGCTAATCCCACCTCGCAGGTCTCACCTAGAACTAACAATTAAATTTTGTGAAGGCCCAGTCCCGCCTCGCCGGTCTCCTACCTCGTGGGTCTAATCCCACCTCGCAGGTCTCACTCCGACCTCGCAGGTCGCTAGAACCCCTAGGTAGAGTGGGTCAAGACCACCCACTCCATCCACACTCCCCACACGCGTGGTTTTCCGCCCCCGATCTCTGGTCGGAGTCCTCGAATAAAATAGTGGACATGAAGTCGCTCGGTCCCAACTAGATCCATCGCAAAAGTAAGCAGGTATGTGAATCTATCCATGTATTGCGACATCGTCAGGCCACCCTGCCTCAGCGTCAAGAACTTATCCCTTAGTCACAGCTGAATCTCGATCGGGATATACTGATCATAAAAAATTTCTTGAACTCTGCCCAAGTACTCGGCTATCCGTGAGCGGCTGTGTGGGCGGTCCACCATACTACAGCATCTCCCCTAGGCATAAATCCAAAAATCCTAGCCCGTATGCCGTCGTGAATCCTCGAAAGTTCGTGAAGTTTCTCGTGTGAAATGATTCACTTTCCGGCTACCTCTGGGTCTCCGCCTCCATGATAGTAGCTTGACTGAACACGAACGAACTCCTTAATCAATTTCGCCTCAGCTAATAAAAACATCTGACGGTAGTGGTGACGACTGTCAGATGGTGCCACGATCAGTGTCGGTGCCATGACTGTAGGATGTGATCTCCTAGGATGTAATCAGTGTCGGTGCCACGATCAAAGTAGTCAATAGGTGTAGCGACTGCTGACAATATCTCGGTAGTCGTAGTCGTAAGCGAGGTCGTTGGAATAGTCGGTGTGACAACTATCTGCTTTACGGTAATGGTGACGACGAGTGTGGCAGGGGCCGCTATTGCCGCTGCACACGCTCGAAACAATCGAAGAATCTTTTCGAGCTGTAAATTACGGAGTGCGACCATGCCGCGCAAGGTCTGATCCGAGTTGACAGGTGTCAGGGCACTCGGCTGGCCTCCATATCGAATTTGCAAATCGCGAACGTGCGTATCAGCCTCGTATACGCATATATACGCATATATACTATTACACATCAAAATATATAACGTATAACATTCGACACTTCCCGTCCCATGTTCGCTTCCCAACTAAAGTTCTAAGTTAGGATCTTCGGGTTTCCACATCTAAATTTTGATAAGTTTTATTCGGTTGTATTAAACTTTTCCCTTAGGTTCGCCTGAACCTAAGCTCTGATACCAACTGTGACGGCCCCAAATTCCGAGACATACCGGGCACCGCCATGTTGCTGGACACGTCACCAAGCCATGCCACATCGCCTGCACGCCTGTCTATGACGGCCCGCGAACTTACACCTAATACTCCAACTTAGTAAATTTTGATGCTTAAATGATTATTTTAGCAAAATATACCAAGTTATAAAGTTTTATAACTTAATTCATTTGTTTTGATTTATTTAAGTTATTTTAGTAGCGGAAGTCTTAATAGCATGCATATAATTAATTTAAACGAGTTATGCAATATTTAACAACCTATGGGGTGGAAACCCAACAAAAAGATACCATGTATATCAGTTAAGGCGACAAAAATGTATAATGGATATCGATATACACGTATCAGGTAAAAAGTCTCCCAACATTATCCCAAAAAGTATATATGCGTAAATACAATCACCTCCGAGTAAGGTAGTGGAGGCGCTCCAAATTAGAGGTAATCGCCAATCACCACATTCCCCCGGCTCGCCGAAGGAACTGCAACTTGCCACAAAAATAATGACAAGTTCTAGGTAAGTAAACCCACGAGAAAGTCAGTTTAAAATTTACTTATTTTTCCTGTAAATTATTTATTTCACATTACTTTTCGCCAGTTCAGTTTGCATTGTTACTCTATTCCCGCGTGTATCTGTGTATGGTCGAAGGGACGGTGTGACCATTTTCCGGCTCCCTAATCGATGACAATCCGATTGTTGCTACGGTGTTGGTCATACCTTAGACTACGCGTGAGATTTCTCTCGGCGAGTCGATGATCTCGAGAGCGAGTTGACGTAAGGCCCACCTCCGTCACGGATTTCCTCTCTTTTGAGGCGTTAGGCTGAAGTCTACCTTTCGACTCACAGAGTTCCTCATTTCGACCGTGAAGAGGGGGTGTTGATTTCCTCACCCCCAGGGCCTTCACCGTTCAGTTTTTGTCCCAAGGCTCGACAGCTATACACCACACTCGCGTTCCACATTCTTGGTTATCTCACAACTTATATTCATGCTTTACATTTCTGTTCATTTACTCTATATGCATGATTTGTAGCCGTTTTTCTTGGATTTCTTGTGAATACTAACTGAATTTCTCTGGGATTTACTCACCTAGAACTTGTCATTGTTTTTGTGGCAAGTTGCAGTACCTACGGCGAGCCGGGGGAATGTGGTGATTGGCGATTACCTCTAATTTGGAGCGCCTCCACTACCTTACTCGTAGGTGATTGTATTTACGTATATATACTTTTTGGGATAATGTTGGGAGACTTTTTACCTGATACATGTATATCGATATCCATTATACATTTTTGACGCCTTAACTGATATACATGGTATCTTTTTGCTGGGTTTCCACCCCATAGGTTGTTAAATATTGCATAACTCCTTTAAATTAATTATATGCATGCTATTAAGACTTTCGCTACTAAAATAACTTAAATAAATCAAAACAAATGAATTAAGTTATAAAACTTTGTAACTTGGTATATTTTGCTAAAATAATCATTTAAGCATCAAAATTTACTAAGTTGGAGTATTAGGTGTAAGTTCGCGGGCCGTCATAGACAGGCGTGCAGGCGATGTGGCATGGCTTGGTGACGTGTCCGGCAACATGGCGGTGCCCGGTTTGTCTCAAAATTTGGGGTCGTCACATATATACAAAGGATTCATCGGTGTATGTGAGATCACCGCAATATCTGTCCGCATATTTCCGATGTTTGTCCTGGGCTCCTTTGAGTTTTTGATGAATTAGATGTGCCTTCTGCGTGTGATCAACAACAATCTCGGGCCCCACGGTCTCCCGCTCCTCTAGCTCAGCCTAACACAATGGCGAGCGACACAGTCTACCATATAAAGCCTCAAAAGGCTCCATCTCAATACTAGCCAGATAACTGTTATCATATGGAAAATCGCACAACAGTACGTACTCCTCCCATGATCCTTCAAACTCCAAAACATAAGCCCGCAATATATCCTTAAGAACCTGAATCAGTCTCTCAGTCTGCCCTGCAGTCTGAGGATGAAAAGTCGTACTAAACTATAAGCGCGTACCATACTACTCATGCATACTCTGCCACATCTTGGACGTATATGTAGCATTTCGATCTAACATAATAGTCACTGGTACCCCATACAATTTAATAATCTCTCGCTCGAACAGTATACTCAACTGATCAAACTTATAATGTGTGGCCACTGGTAGAAAATGAGCGGACTTCATCAGTCTATCAATAATAACCCAGATGGAATCATGTCTTCGGGTGGTCTCGGCAATCCTCTCATAAAATCCATCGCGATGTCTTCCCACGTCCACCTTGGAATGGGAAGAGGCTGTAGCAATCCTCCAAGTCTATGATGTTCAGCCTTTACTTGCTGACAAATCTCACAATTCCTAATAAATTTCGACACATCTGCCTTCATCCCAGACCACCAAAAATGTATATTCATGTCGTGGTGCATTTTGTCCCGCATGGATGAATGGTGAATCGAGAATGATGTGACTCATATAGAATCTCCTCTCTCAGCTCTGGTATTGACGGTATCCAAAGTCTACCCCTGAGTCGCAAACACTAGTCAAGCGTCTCCATCCAATCAACATAATCTACACTCTGCGCTAACTCGCTAGTATAACCTATCGATCCTCTGACCCTCTGACACTCTCTATGTGGACACAGTTTGTACTCTCATCTGCACGCAAATCTTAACTCGAGTTTCAGTAGGAACCTCTGCATCTCCAACAAATACCCTACTTAGTGTATCAATGACTACATTCATTTTCCCGAATGGTACTCCAAAGAAAAGTCGTAATCCTTCAAGAACTCTAACCATCTGCGTTGTCTCATATTCAGATCCTTCTATATGAAGAGATACTTTAGACTCTTATGATCAGTAAAAAGTGTGAATTTTTCTCCATATAGGTAATATCTCCATATCTTTAGTGCAAACACTACTGATGCTAGCTCTAAGTCATACGTCGAATAATTCTTCTCATGTACCTTCAACTGTCTGGATGCATAACCTACTATACCAATGCCCTGCATTAACACACATCTCAAACCTCTATAAGAAGCATCAGTATACACTAAAAATCCATGTCCAACTTCTGGTAACACTAATACTGGCGCAGTAGTCAATAATTTCTTCAACTGAGTGAATGCCTCCCCACATTCCTCAGACCACTCAAATCTCACATCTTTTTGGTCAATCTCGTAAGTGGTGAAGCAATTTTTGAGAAATCATTACAAATCGGCGATGATACCCCGTCAAACCCAAAAGAAATTTTGATCTCAGTAACTAACATCGGTGCTGGCCAATCCATAATTGCCTAAATATTGACTGGATCCACTGATATACATGCTGCTCCAACAACATGCCCTAGAAATTTGACCTTTGAAAACCAGAATTCACATTTACTAAATTTGGCGTACAGTCTATGTTCCCTCAACGTTTGCAACGTCTCTCTGTGGTGTTGTTCGTGATCCTCCCTCGTCTTCGAGTATACCAATATATTATCGATAAAAACTATCACGAGTCGGTCAAAAAATAGTTGAAGACTCGATGCATTAGATCCATAAATATTTATGGAGCATTGGTCAGCCCAAACGGCCTGACTATGAATTGAAAATGTACATATCTCATGCTGAAAGATGTAATGGACCTATCTTCATCCCTAATCCTTAGCTGATGATACCTTGATCAAATAAATCATCAATCCTCGGCAATCGATATTTATTTCTAATGGTGACTTTGTTCAACTGTCGATAGTCGATACAAAGTCTCAAAGCCTTAAAGTACCATCTTTTTTCTTCACAAAAAGGATGGGTGCTCCCATGGCAACATAGAAGGTGTGATGAATCCCTTTTGTCCCAATTCTTGAAGCTAAGTCTTCAATTCCTATAGCTCTTGTGGTGTCATCCGGTATGGTGGTATAGAAATCGGTTTAGTACCTAGTACTAACTTGATAATGAAATTAATCTCTCGCGGCAGCGATAAACTGGGTAAATCCTCTTAAAACACATCAGGAAACTCTCACACCACTGTTATGTCCTCTAGCCTAGGTCCCTGACTCTCTAGTACAGTGTACAGCGAAATCAACGCTTCCACCTCCTCACTAGTCACAGATCGACCTCTCGTACCTAATGTCCTCACTGAACTACCTGTATAGGTAAATTTCGGACGCCCTGGGATCTCAAATATCACTGTCTTACTAAAACGGTCGATATCGAGTGTGGTATGCCGCTAACCAATCCATCCCTAAGATCGCGTCAAACTCAAAAGTTCGATGACTCTAAAATCAGCAGGTAGCTCTACCCCATCTATCCCGACCAGACATCCCTTAACAACACTATTAGGGTAAAACCTATCATCAACTGCAGTACTCAAAATCAAATGTACGCTAAGAGTAATAAGTCTCATCCTTATGATGTCTACTATGTGACCCGCAATAAAAGATACGATAGATCTAGAATCAAATAATGTATATAAATCTCTACCGCAAATAGAAACCGCACCCTCGATAAGACCTCGCATAGCATCGACGTCTGGCTGGGCTACCATGTGAACCTCCTCTCGGGTCTATTGTACGTATACTACTGCTGGGTGTGGGCACTCTCTCACTATGTGTCCGACTTATCCACATTTATAGCATGTCAACTGCCTGTGTTGACCCTGCATTTGTGACCGGCCCTGTACCTGATACTGACCCTATCTTTACGGTCGTTTCGGCCTCTGTCTCGCATCTCGATATTCGTCTCTGCCTCAACCTCTGCCACCCTTCGGCTGGTGCAGTGAAGCTTGTGGGGCAGGAAGTGCAGGAACAACAGGAGCTGGTAAGGCTAGTCTAATGGGGGTGGCAAGGGAAACTTGCCTACGGAACTCTATCCTGAAGCAATAAATGATACCGGAGGCACAGCCAGTGGGTGAGTGGATGTCCCCGAACTCTGAGCACCTCTGTTCCATCCCCTTGCTCGTTTAACCCTCTGTCTCTATCTCTCATACTCCATGGCCTGTTCTGCAGATAACACTGGACCCGGTGCTCTGCCATCAGCAACTCTGCCGTAGGGCTCGTTCATAGATCTCGATAAGTGTCATCGCGCCTGAACTGACGACGTAATATCCAATATCGGGCCTAAGTCCATCACCGAAGTGGTATATATCCTCGAACTCATCTCTCACCAAGTCCCCAGCAAACTGGCAAAGATAATTGTATCTCCATGTACTGCATCACAAGCTCCTCTGGCCCCTGACTCAAATCCATGAACTCTCTCCTCAATCTCTTCATGATTGAAGGCAAAAATACTACTAATAGAAATTCGGCTTAAAAACATCCCATGTCTCAAACTCTCCGTGAGTAGCCACTGTCATACGCTACTACACGTCGGCGTCCCTCTCGAGAGTGTACGATAAGATCTATGCCCGAAGTCTATCCTCAATCTTCAGTATCCTATGGAGTTTCTCTTGAACCAGAATCCATTTCTTCATTTTCTAGAAATCTCGTATGCCATCGAAGTAAATTGGCTTGAGCCTGATGAAGTCTTTCACTAACTAAACTTCCACTGATATGCTAGAAAATGTAGGCATGGGAGACGATATTACCTCAGCTGTCTCCACCACTGGTGGAGTCACGCTATCGTGTTGCTAAAATTGCAGTCGGAAGTGTTGCCCGCCGGGCAATCGGTGTAGCAGTCGTAGGAGTCGATGTCGATGCCTATGGAGCAAAATGAGCGGTCATCAAAGTGATGATGAAATCGGTCATTAGCTATCCCTGAGTGGTCAGCCATCAGGGTCTGCAATGGATAACGAACACGAGTAAGCTTCTACATGACATAGCACACAAGTATATATATACATACAACAATTAACAAGTACATAGAAGAAATCCCCCATCTCACAGTCACGTACTTCCCAACTAATGGTTTCTAGGCAAAGGTCATCTAGTTTCAAAAAATAAGGTTTGTATTTTATCCATATAGGGCTCTAAACATATGCTCTGATACCAACTATGACGGTCCCTTCCACAAAACAGAGCACTGTCTGGCCTAATCCCGTAATCAAGCCTTCATCCCAACCACGTAAGACATAATTACGTATTAGTCAGCCTTTCATCCTTATATTCCTCCAAATACATGTACCGATATATTATTCAATTTAAAGTTAATTAAAATTCATTTATCTTTTTTATGTGATTTCATATTAATATGTAATTGAAAGATTATGCGGAACCTGTTATGATTCAAAATTTCTAAGTGTGGAAACTAGGAAAATACAGCATCACATGCATGTATATATATATATGAAACTATTCACTCAACCCAAAATATACAGTAAAGACATAAACAGTATAATACAACATAAGTCGAGTCGCACAAAATGAGTGAGGAGCGTCGTAAAACTGCTCAGAGGAAGTTGTCGATCTTCTTCTTCCCAGGTCTGCTACTGCTCGACGGACCTACACCCACCGTCACAAACAAGATGGTGAGTATAGTAATATTTAAGTAATAACTAGAGAATTCTATTCCATATTTCCAAAATAGACGAATGGTATTTAAATGCATGAAGTAGCGAAATACATTGTTGAAACAAGTAATGCAAGTAAATACCACAGTTAAGAATATGTAGAGACTGACATAGGCTAAGTCGAGATGATCTACGTAATGTCGGCTGTGAGAACCTATCACCAAACCTTTTCCACTACTATATGGAGTTGTGCTCAACATATCGCATACCCAAAAGCAGACTTGCGCTCTACGCATATACATCATCAATCTAAATCTTGTCGATCGCTTCGAGTCTCATAACTCGTGTGCTGCGCAAGTGTAGTGGTGAGTGCCAAAACCCCAGTAGACCCATGTCCCCGTGAAGCATGCATCTCTCGTGCAATGGACACTAGATCATCCCTACTTTAGTTTTCAAAAATAAATAATTCCAAATCTTTGTGATTCCAAAACTAGATAAGCTATAAAGCCCAAAAGAATAAAACATAAGTCTAATCAGATCCAAATTATCTCAATAGCATGTTTTTCCTCAATTCTTTACTAAAAATGACATCAAGAATAGGAATTGGAATCAATGAGACATTTTACAAAGCATCATGTCACAATATTCAATTATGAATAAACATAAGAACAACATGATGTAAGATTATAAATTGTAATGTCTACCAATAGACCATAAACCAATAAAAGTGAATGAAATGAAATATAAAATCCTCACAGCTTTACTTACAATTCACACGCTTGTCCTAGTCTATTTGATCCCTCGACACTCCGAAATGCGCGCCTAAACGCCCTGGATCTCCCCTTAGTTCCCTGGAGGTGTTTGACAGGTGTTAAAGTGTGTTTACACCATTATTGGACTTAGATGATTTTTAGTACTAGCTGGGTAATTGACGCGCTAATTTTGAACAGTAGCGTTTAGCGCGCTACCTTTGGATATTAGCGCGGTAACGCGCTAATTCATCTATCTAGCACGCTAATTAATATTAGAGTGCTAGGTTTTGGACCTAGCGTGCTACGTGCAGTAGAACCCATAATTCTCCACTTCAATTTTTGGGTTTTTTCCACACATAGGCTATGTTTTCAACTTACGGTCCCTCATACACATTACATGAGATCCCTAACACCTATCTCAATGTATACCAGCCGCCCCAACATCAAATTCATGAAATTACAAAATTAATGGTGTGGGATAGTTACCTAACTTGTTCTTCTTCTTCTTCACCAAAGCTTCACCAATTCCACACCTTCCTCCTCTCCAAATCACTCCAGAATATCTCTTCTTCCTCCTCTCCTTCTTTCATCCTTGCATAAATCGATTTTGATGAAATAAGAAATGAAAATGTTTGACTTATATACTCATTTGACTCATGTGATATGTTTGAATGCTAGTCATTGATCATGATGTGCACACGTGTCTCAAGGCTCATCTCATGGACCACCTAGTCCCACTTGTCCCTTAAGTCATTAGTGAGTAACTCAACATTTAGATACCTTGTCTCTTGATGAGGTTATGCGTGTCTCGATGCACATCTAGTGAACCTTGTTTTTTGTTCACTAACTATAGGCACATTTAATTGGTATGTATATGTGGCCACATTGTAGCCACTAAAACCACTTATAAATGTATATTTGAACTCAGATAAAGTACACTTACCCCGGTAAGCCGCTGCCTCAGTCCCACGTCGACACACAACTCGAGGTACGTCCCTACTCATCTCGATACCTTAACACCCATATAAATTGAATAAATAGTCTACACATATACAATACACTAGGCATACATCACAACAAAAATAAAATATATCTCGACCCTTGCCTTAGTCAATGGATATATCAAAGTATGGGTCCTACAATACGGGTCGTTGATTCTGTTTAAGGAGTTAAACATGGTTATAGATTTTTGGGTCGGTATAGCAACACACCTCTGTTGAGGGTTAGATCAGTGGGGGTGATCAAGAAAGGGATTTCGGAGTGATTCAAAGTAATCCAAAGGGATCAAACCATTGTTAATCCAGTTATCATCACTATTAGGTAAGTTGAGTTTGTTTTTTAAAGTTGAATTCGTAAATAGGTGATGAATTCTCGGTTAATTATGGTTGTTGATGATTAGAAATGGGTTAAGACCTCATTAGAGTCCCTCCTTGATGTTTTGGGGAGGTGTTAGATTTTGTTGTTAAGGTTTGGTGATTGAACAGGAGTTGCTGCCCAGTTCTCTACTAAAACGCTCGATGATGAAGCGCACTCCCTGTAGTAGGGAAGCAAACTCCCATTGTGAATTGTAAGGAATCCAATATGTGTACCATTCCTCACCAAATAAGGGAGCATGCTCCTACACTAGAAAATAGCAAAATTGTTGATCTTTACATTAAATTTTATGATGGTATATGGATTGGTTTAAGGGTTCTAAATACAAATAATTAGACCTATATTAACCTTAAATGGTTTGTGATAGGTTCTCGAACATGGAAGAAGGTCGAGAGACTCAAAAAGTTATGAATTGTAATGAAACCTAACCGAGGTAAGTGGGACTCTCATTCTTATCAATTATGCTTCGTAAATTATTATATTTAGTTCGTATAGCATTATGGACTGGGATTAAGGCAATGTAATATGATTTGACTATTTTATATGTTAAAAACCTTGGAGATAGTTGATAAGGTGGACCGGGACTGAGGATTGAAAATGTATGTTAAGAAATGGATTCTGCCCTTTGTCCTAATGAATGGAAAGGTTTGCCTAGAAATGGATTCCGCCCATGTATCTTTAGTTAGCCGGAGTTTTACCTAAGTCGTCATTGTCCATTTAGAGTTGGTAACTCAGTAAAATTAGAATAAACCTGCAAAATCCCTTGTCGATCAACATGTGGATTATGTGGTTGTATTATCGATTGACTAGAGAGTATGACACCGTAATTAAATCCAAATTATGAATTACGAGTACATTTGCATGTCACCTATCAGAATTGCATTTAGTTATTTATTGTTTATATCAATTTCATTGCCTGAGTAAATATGTTTTGGATTCATATTGCTATTCATTGATTTATTGATATTAGTTGCTAATTGATGTATTTATGAGCATCACTTACTAAGCAAGTTGGAGTACTTACACCCCTAAACATTTCAGGTTCACATGCTCGCGCTTCGGCTAATGACAAGGAGAAGGCTTAGGAGTTTATTAGTCTTCTTAGTGATGTAATGAACCTTCCTTTTAGATATATATATATATATATATACTCTATGAATTACATTGTTGTAATATAATAGGGTTGGGAGGTTTATAAACATGTTTTGATTTTAATAAACTCGCGATTTACGTATGTCATCATTATTATCGAAAAAGTCTTTAATTCTCCTTTAAGTGTACTTTTATGTATATTTCGATATTGATGTACATGTTGAGTTTATCAGGCATGAAAAGATAAGGATGTTGGCTCTAGTTAAGTCTAACTGGTGTACCGAGGCTTAATTAGGGTTTTAGGCCGAGTATCACCCTAATTGGGATAGGGGATATCACAACTTAATATCAAAGCCTAGTTCAGAGTGTAACCTTCTTACTTAAGAATAAGTAATAACTCTAATACAGCTTGGAATAAGAGACTAAGTTAATAGCTCTGCTACAGTTTGGTAAAGTTTACCTTGTATAAACCAATAAATAATTCTGATACAATTTGATATCAGAACCTAATAAAGATGGTAACTTGGAGTATGATAAATAGTTTTATCATGGTTTTAGGGGGAAAATGAAAATAAAAACATTATTACATGTTATTTGCTACACTTATTGCTATCTATAATATAGATATGATTTCCCTGTATTCTCTAAATGTTACCCTAATGCTTTTATCTCTCTTTCGATTTCAGAATATAATGTCGGATTAGAGAGAGGGTTCACATAGGCCAGGACCTTAGGGTAATCATGAGAATGAGGCTCAGAAGAAATCTAGAATGGAGCAGCAAATTAGCGAGCTTATGGAATCTCAAGTAAAACTTATGGCAAAGTTGATATCTTAGACGGGACCACCAGTTCAACAACCTAAGATTCAGCTTGCAGCTAGTGTCGAGGTTACCAGGACAAAGGGAGGAGTTGAGACAATAGCAGCTCTAACACAGCCAGTTATAACGTGGGTTCCAGTGCAAGAAACAACTCCCACAGTGCCAGTATTCTTAAAAGGCTGCAATTCTCAAAGCCAGGAAAGAATTTATGAAATACGATATTATGAGATTCTACAAGCAGTACTTTCCAAAATCAACCAGGAATAAGAAGAAGACGCAGTTCATATAGTTAAAACAAGGAGAGATGTTGGCATAATAATACGAGTAGAGGTTCATTGAGTTGAGCGAGTTCGCTCCAGATATGGTGGAATCAAAAGGAAAAAATAGACGTGTTTCTTGGTGGTCTTAACTACGAGATACGTACCATCCTCATACTAGCTATACATTTATCCTCGAGAGTGTGATGGAGGTGGAGGTAGTTGTGTTAGCTTGTCCACTAAGGACAGTGGTAATCCCACCATCTGCACCTTATTATTTGAGAAGTTAGAAGGCTTGGGAATTTGTCCATATTCAGCGGACTCAAACATCTAGGAGTAAAAGGAGCTAGGATTTTATCAAGTATCAGAATAAGAGAAGTACAATAGATGATTCTTCTTCTATGGCTCTAGTTCAGTTAGTTCCACAGGAAACTATTTATCCTAGCGCATCAATTGTTGCACCATCTATTTCACAGCCTTCATTGGCCAAACCACCTTTACCAACACCAGTAAAGTCAGGAGGTAGAGGCAGAGGAATGGGTCAAGCTAGTCCCAGATTGAGCAGTTCTAGCAGGTTTCTTAAGCCAATAGAGGATCTAACTGGCCTAGTATGATATGTTATAAGTGCAGTCAGTCATGCCACATGCAAAGGAATCGTACTGCTCCTCTAGCTTCTTCAGTATGCATTATTATGTAAATTGCAAATCAGTCTTACGCAGTGGCTCGGGTGAATCCTGAGGCTACGAGGAGGCTCATTGAAGTTATTTTAAATATTTTTGGTTGAGATATGCATATGTAAATTGATGTTGGTTCTACATTTTCTTTTATTACGGGTGCAATGGTAGATGAGTTGAAATTGAAACCTATGAGAGCTAGTACATTATTGATTTTGAGCATAGTAGTGAGTAAAAAAGTTTTTCCTAACCTGATCTGTGAGAGATGTGTAGTCAAAATTGGGTAGAATGAGCACTCAATTAATCTGAAGGTTATGGAGTTCCTGGAGTATGATGCACTGTTAGGTTTTTGGGGTTTATACATAACAAAAAATTCAAAACAATTTTGAAAACCCCCAACAGGATCAAAAATAAATTCCATTAAACTAGATCTATAAAAGTAAACCTGACCTTAATCCATGATTTCCTTCTTTGATTATTCAATCTCTAAGACGTTCAAGTTCACGTCCTCTATTAGAAATCTACACACAAACGATGTCCACAATTTGGAGTGCTAGCTCCAAGAGAGATAGAAAACGTTTTTCTTTCTCTCCCAAAATCCAGAGAACTCAAATAGCAAAAATAAAATCTTGTTTCATTTTAGGTTTTCAACCTCTATTTATATGTGTAGATAAGCTCACTTAAAAAATATATTCGTAATGCAACTATTATATTTAGTCAATTCAAGCAAATTACATAAACGCCCATATTAATAAGTTATCGTATAACAAATCGTAAGGGCTTTTATGTCATGAATTTTAGCTTATAAAATTCATTACTCTACAACAATTGAAATCGCACAAAGCCATTCTTTATGTGTTGCCCAATAGGTTCGTGCGATGTTAGTAGTGAACCAAAATCATTTTGGTACATAAGTCATAAGCGGTATCTAGCAACACATTATGACTACCTAAGTAGCATGAATATAAAAATCGACAAAACCTAATGAATAACATATATCATATACTTTTATCATGCGATATCCTTTAATTAAACATAAGGCATGGAAAGTTACCCTTAATATTTAATTGTACTAGTCTCGATCTTTAGATAAATCGAAAACATCCAAGTGACATTGATCATATCAATTCACATGGACTTAGCCATTATTAGTCTATTATATCGAGGGATCCACTTATATCCCTCTATATGAGAAGGACAAGCTATATCTCGATTACACACTTTCACACATTATTCATATAGTAACCAATTACAATCTTTATAATCATCCAGTTAAAGATAATGTTTGAATGTGTCCAATCACTATGATCGTAATGTTGAAGTCTCTGGTAATCTCAAGTCGAATGACTAAATGATATAGCTATCATGAGTAACACCTATGTCTAACCCATGTGGTGTTCTCATAGCAGGTTGGTTCAGTACCTTATTCCTTAACAAGTACTCATGATCTCGATTCATATCCCTATATGCATGACCATCAACCAAGATTCACACTAGTCTTAATTCATTATAGTTCCAAGTATAATGACCAACTAATGACATTTAGGATATTTCAACGAATACCTATAGATCTTATTATATGGTAAACATGCAATCACTTATAATGAAATAGCAAATAAAAATCTTTATTTTATTACCTAAAGATTATGAAATAAATAATGTTTTGTAGAATGACCTAAGGCACATGCCCCAACATGCACTTCTAGGGATGGATTGGTTAGCGGCATACCATGCCAGTATTAATTGTTTTCATAAATAGGTAATCTAAGATTCTTAACCTTTCTAAAATTATAGCCTATAAAGGCTATAATCCTTTACGACTTGGAACTCGTGGAAGAGAATCTACTCTTTGAGATTTAAAGGTTATGTCAGGGGTTATTACATTTGGAGAGCCTGGTCAGGAACTTAAGGTTAATGAGATACCAGTGGTTTATGAGTTTTTATAAGTCTTTCCATCTAACTTACATGGACTTTCGCCTTCATGTGTCATTGACTTCATCATTGATCTTATTCCTAGGACCATTCTTATATCTATTCCTCTGTACCATATGGCAATGAAGAAATTGCATGAGCTACAGACTCAGCTCGTGGAGTTGTTTCAGAAAAAGCTTATCTATCCTAGTATGTTACTTTAGGGAGCACCAATTCTTTTTGTGAGAAAAAAATATGAAACCTTACGTGCGTGCATGAATTATAGGTAGCTTAGTCAAATGACTATCAAGAACAAATATCCATTACCGATTATTGACAATTTATTTGATCAGTTGAAAGGTGCCAAATATTTCTCGAATATTGATTTGAGGTATGGTTATCATCAGTTGAGGATCAGGGATGAGGATATCTCAAAGACATCTTTCAGTACTCGCTCTGGGCACTTCGAGTTTACAATGATGGCGTTTAGACTCACTAATGCTCATGCTATGTTCATAGATTTTATGCACAGGGTGTTTAAACCCTATCTTGACCAGTTCAATATCGTGTTTATTGATGATATTTTAATTTATTCAAAGAATCAAAAGGAGCATTTGCACCACCTCAGGGATACTCTACAGACTTTAAAGGATAATCGATTGTATGCTAAGTTTAGTAAGTGCGAATTATGGTAGTCAAATTTCTCTGACATGTAGTTAATGATGAGGGCATATCTATTGATCCAACGAAGGTTGAGGCAATCCAGGATTGGTCTACTCCTACCACAATGTCAAAGATTCAAAGTTATTTGGGGTTAGCAGGCTATTACAATGATTTATTGATAGTTTCTCATATCGCTCTGCTAATAACTCAGCTAACACAAAAAGATGTGGAATTTAATTGGTCTGATAAGTGCAGGGCTGCCTTCAGGGTTTGAAGTGTAGTTTGACTACAATGCATGTTCTATATTACTTGAATTAGGTAGGAGTTAGTGATTTATAATGATGTTTCTCATTCAGGCTTGGGTTATGTACTGATGACTTCACTCTAGAGTACCACGTAGGCAAAGCAAATATAGTTGTTGATGCCTTGAGTAGGAGAATATTGAACAAACAGAGAGAATGTAGCTATTGCTAGAGCTTTTCAATTTAAACTTCTTGAGGAAGCTTCTATGATGATGATTCGTGAAAGTCCAACTAGCACATCATCAACTGAAAGTGCTAGTCCCAGATCTATCATTTAGTTCTTCTATGCTCAAGTTCAGGTTGAACTAGATATTATTCAACTGGTGGTTGATTGTCAGAAAGTTAATCAAGATTATTTAGTATGTCGGAGGTTATCGACTAGTGTGGATCATCCTAAGTTGTCAATTTTCAGTGATGGTGCATTACATTTTGAGGATAGATTGTGGGTTTCAACTCAAGATCTGTTGAGGCATGAGTTGCTACAAAAATATCATAGATCTCTTTACTCTATTCATCCGGGTAACATTAATATGTATTACGATATGAGGTATATTTATTGGTGGCATACGATGAAAATTGATATTTTGAATTCGTAAAGAGATGTGAAATATGTTAGCCAGTTAAGACTAAGCATAAAAACCTGGAGGGTTGTTGCATTCTATGTCGCTTCCTGAGTGGAAATGGGAGCATATATCAATGCATTTTATTTCTTGCCTACCTCTGAATCAGCGTAAGCACGATGCAGTTTGGGTTGTAGTTGATAGGTTAAAGAAGTTTATACATTTCTTCCAAATTCCATTTAAATCCATCTTGACAAATTATGTAAGATATACATATGTAAGGTGTTGAGATTTCATGGATTTTCAGTGTTGCTTATTTCGGATAAATATCTGAGATTCAAGTCCAAGTTGTAGGGTGAGTTGCACAGACAATCGGGAACTATCCTTAACCTCAATTCAACATATCATCCTCAGACTGATGGCAGATTGAGCGTCTGATCTTGGTGCTAGAGGGCATGTTTCGAGCTTGTGTCTTAGAGTTTAGAGGTAACTGGGAGAAATACATTCCTCCGTGTGATTTTTCTTCTAATAATAGCTATCATGCTAGCATTGGAATGGCACCTTTTGAAGCTTTGTATGATCAGCCTTATCATTCACATGCGTGTTAGGCAAAGGTTAGATATACATTTTTATCGAGGTCTGAGTTGATTCAAGACTATACAGAGAGAATTCAGCAGATTAGCCAGTGTTTAACTATGTCACAGCTAAAACCAAATAGATACACCAATAAACATCATAGGTTTTTAATGTTTTCAAAGAACGATTATGTTTTGTTGAAAGTCTCACCTATAAAAGGGTTGTATAGGTTAGGATTGTAGGGTAAGCTAGCTCCAAATTTTATTGGGTCGTTTAAGGTAAAAGAAAGAGTTGGTATCGTTGCTTAATGGTTAAAGTTACCTCCTCAGCTAGATGGTGTTCATAATGTTTTCCACGTGTCTACGCATCACAAAACGGAAACTCAGTTCACTCTAAGAATTGATTGGAATGAATTTGATATTTGGGAATACTTATCTTATAATTAGCAACTGGTTCAAATTCATGATTGTAAGACTCAATGGCTAAGAACCAAAGAGATTCTTTTGGTTAAGGTAAAATAGGAGTTTCATAGGGATGAGGAGCTAAACTGAGAACGAAAATCTTATATGAAAGAGCAATTTCCTTTTCTCTTCGAAACTACAAGTAATATTATATTAACTTTAATTTCGAGGACAAATTTTTTTTAAATTGGGGATACTGTAACGACCCATTTACCATAAGCTAGTGATTAGTGTTAACTCGAATTCTAATTAACCCAAGTTAGGCTCATAGTTAAGTTCGACGTAACTTGATTAGCGTGTCCATGGGTTTTGTATGATGATTTGTGTGACGTGCGATGTGTGTTAATGAATTTATAGGTTGTTGTATATTTAGGGAGATTTATATAAGCCTATAATTGGAAATAAAAAATTAATAAAAATTGTCGGTACACCAAGTACGACGAGAGGGTCGTGAAATGAATGTGAACACCTGAGAATACTCGTTTTGTGTTTGATGAATTTATCAGCGAGAAAATACGCGAGATGTATATATTTATATATAATTGATATATAAATATATATATATAACTATATGTTTGATTTGATTGTTATGGATCGTTGGATCACCTCGAGATGAGCAAAAGTGAAAGATTATGTTAAGATGTATGTCACTTTAGATTGTGTCACTTTAACACAATATTCATTTGATCAACCACAACATAGAGCGATGTGTGTCTTTAGGAAAATCTATATATGTAAATCAAAACTAACTCAAGTTTATCACTATTTGATCGAGTGAAAGGGAGAAGCAGTTGAGGGTTTGATCAGTGAGGGGGTAATCATGATAGGGATTTTGGAGTGATTTAACGTAATCCAAATGGATCAAACCATTATTAATCCAATAATCATCACTATTAGGTAAGTTGAGTTTGGTTTTCAAAGTTGAATTCATAAGTAGGTAATGAATTCTCTGTTAATTATTGTTGTTGATGATTGGAAATGGGTTAAAACCTCATTAGAAGCCATCCTTGATGTCGTTAGGAGGTGTTGGATGTTGTTGTTAAGGTTTGGTGATTGAACAGGGGTTGCTGCCATGCTCTCTATTGAAACACTCGATGATGGAGAGTGTTCAATATAAGAGGGAAACACACTTCCATCATGAACTGTGAAGACCCCAGTTGGTGGAGCGCGCCCCACCAAATGAGGGAGCACGCACTCACCCCAGAAAATAACAAAACTACGAATCTTTACATGGAATTTTCTAAGGGTCTAGGGATTGGTTTAAAGGTTCTAAATATAGGTTATTATACCTATATTAACCTCAAATGGTTTGTGACAGGTTCTCGAACACATGAGAAGGTCGAGAGATCTGAAAAGTTAGGAAACTGTAACGAAACCTAACCGAGGTAAGTGACTCGTATTCTTATCAATTATGCTTCCTAAATTAGTATATTTAGTTCATATAGCATTATGAACTGGAATTGGGGCAATGTACTGCAATTTGGCTATCTTATATGTGAAAAATCCCGGAGATGGTCATTAAGGCGGTCTGGGACTGAGGAGTACGGTTGCATGTTACTTATCAAAATTGCATTCGGTTATTTATTATTTATATCAATCTCATTGCCTGAATAGATATGTTTTGGATTCATATTGATATTCATTAATTAATTGATATTAGTTGATAATTGATGTCTTTACGAGCATCACTTACTGAGTAAGGTGGAATGCTCATACCCCTTAACATTTCAGCTTCGTAGGCTGGAACTTCTGCTAAAGGCAAGGAGAAGGCTTGGGAGTTTATTAGTCTTCTCGGGATGTAATAAATCTTCCTTGTAGATGTATATCCTGTCTAAATTACATTGTTGTAATATAACAGGGTAGGGAGGTTTATAAACATGTTTTGCTTTTGATGAACTCTGAATTTATGTATATCATCATTATTATCGAAAAAGTTTTAATTTTCTGTTGCGAGTTGATAAGTGATTATTTGGACTTATATATGGTATTAATTTAGTAGTATATTTAGTATAAATATCCCAAAATGAGCTCTAATTGATGGTATTTATGTATTTTCAGGTATATGTGGTATAAAAGAGGTAAATGGGTGAATTCACGAAGAAACGAAGCTAAAATGCATAAAATAGAGGTTTTCATCGTGGCTAAGATGTGTGGCGGTCTGGGAAATGAAGGTGTAACATGGGAAGATGAAGGCACAACATAGGAGATCAAGGAAAAGAAGAAAGTGAGACAGGATGGTCAGCGCAATGGTGGCGTCGTGGAGACAAAGGGGATAGCACCGGGACAGGCATGCACAGAGCCGAATCCACTAAATGGAGGATTCGCACATAAACTGGCCAAAGCTGTCACGGCGCCATGGGTTTGTACGTATAGCGTCGAACCACTTACATGCAGCACGGAGACTAAAGAAAATAAAAAGTTAGAGTTCTATTTCGTGTTAAATTGTCTAATGGGTTTCTAATTGTTTTCAAACGTTTCTTAGGAGTATAAATAGATATTAGAACATGGTAAGCTCACCAATTACCATAGATTAATCACCATTAGTAATAGTTAGCATGGATTTACTTTATTATTGAGTATTAAGAAGATTTATGGAAGAGAAGACATGGAAGACTCACATGTGGTGATTCGGGTATTGCTTTTATTGATTTAATAGAAGTTATTCTCTTCTATGTCTGATTTCAATGAACACCACTATGTGCATTTTTGTTTCAATGAAGTGCGAGTAGTTTATTGATCTTAGGGATCAATGGATCATATGGTATGAATGCTATGCTATAAACATGAATAGATTATAACGAGTAAAAAGTGCAATGGTTAGAATTTGTATTGATTATGAGCGTAATGCTATGAACATCTTGATCACGTGTTTGTTGATATTAGGTCTTAGAAGTTATCATGGTCATTGAAGCTTTTAAGCCAGATATGGACGGTACAACCGTAAAATATACAACATCGAGATATAGTAGTTGATTAGGGAGGCACGGATAGTAACTTAATTGGTTATGAATCTAAAGATTTAAAACATTAAAGAAATGTGGAGATTACGTTATTCACACCAATATGTGGAGTTATAGTTTGCACATTAGAATCTTTTCCGTCACAACAATGGGTTGAAGTGGATTTGAAGAAAATTTGTATATTCTAATTAGGCATCGCACACACATAATGAAGATGATAAAGTGAGTTGAAAAGCATAGTATTTCATTACCTTGGTGAAATTGTGAACTAAGATATTGATAATATAAGAGTTAAAGTAATTTACATTGTTTCATTATATTAGAATAGTTTGTTTATAAAAACCAATGAAAAAGGATTTCCTTATCAATTTAGTAATTTTGACTAGGTACATACTGAGTGCATACACTTTTCCTTGAGGACGATATCCGTAAGAACGTAAGTTGGACACATTATTACTACAATCGAGCCGTTACACTTACGGCCATGATCACGCATACTTTGATGTATCTTTTGATATCAATATACAGGTTGAGTAAGCTGCTACCTCTAATTAAGTATGGCTGGTGTATTGGGGCTTAATTAGGGTTTCAGGCTGGGTATCGCCATAATCGGGACAAGGGATGTCACAATATCTCTTTCTAAACAAGAGGGACAAATTATATCTCAATTAGACACCTTCACACATTATTCACATAGTAATCAATCAGAACCTATATAATCGTCCGATTAAAGACAACATTTCATTGTGTCAAATCACTATGGTCGTAATGTTGAATTCACTTGTAATCTCAAATCAGAGGACTAAATGATGTACCTATCATGAGTAACACCTATGACTTAATCCATGTGGTGTTCATATAGCGAGTTGATCTAGTACTGTGACGGCTCGAATCTCGATACAAACCGGCACTGCCACTTTGCCCGAACACGTCATCAAGACTACGTCACCACACGCATCTCAATGACAGCCCAAATTTTTATTGCTTAACTTACATGTTTTTCGATGCTTAGCCAATTATTCAACTTTTTATAGGAAAGTTTTAAGTCTCACTAGTAATTGACTTAGCATTTATGAACAAGAAAGAGATGGAGATATCTCTCTTTTACATTAAAGCCAAGTATCTCCTTGAGATTCTCACCAACCACATCCCCAAATCAAATCTAATGAATCTTATTTTCTCCATACAAACACCCACATGTGACACAAATAGTGAAAACTAGTTTAACCAAATTTATTCAAAAGCTCTACATTAAGTTTAAGGTCAGTTGTATTAAATCAAATCATATATCTTAGGGTAATTTAGTTTTATCTCATTAAGTTTAATTTAATTATCCACACTTATATAGCTTAAGATAAAATTATTTCTCATCTTATTTAATTCAACTAAGCTACACAAGTGTTTATTAACTTTGACTATCCAAAGCCATGTGTTATCACGCGCCCTAAGATAATACTCTCACTCGCAGAAACTCATGCAATGTCCTTGGCATAAGTCTTGAACTATCGCGCAATACATATATTTAAATATTTACGTGAAATATACATGCATTACGCCATAAATAACAAGTTACCTCACCTTTCGAGCTCGATGTGTTAACCGAGCTTAACACGTCAGTCTGAATTATGTGTTGTTAATCTCTAATTAGAGTGTAACTTCGATTTAATTAATTTGGGTCGTTAGAATCTTACCAACTAAAGTAAGTTTTGTCTCGAAATTTGATTATAAGGAAATTGTTTGGTCTGTTATCAACATGACAATTTTTTTACATGAAAGGCACATTTATCTTGACCATAACAATTGATTACGCCTCATTTTGCGAATTTCCTTAACATCCCACCAATTTCAATTGGCAAGTTCGGTTGCAAGTACTCATACGACAATGCCAATTTTTTCTTGAACTATTGAAACCCTATTGTTGGTTCCCTGACATAACCCCCAACAACTGTACTTGGAGTATCTATCGATCAAGATGAATAATGTTATATTGGGATGTAGGTATTTACTAATTTTAATTAGCGTCAAACTTGAACTCTCTTAGTCATGCATCTAGGTATAACTTAATCATCTACCTTAAATTCTTTAACTTGCATGAGTTGATCGTCAAAACATAAATCATACCCGCATTAACCTATTTAGTTGCATCACGAGATGACTCTGCTACTGCATGAGCATAGTCTCTAATCTGTCTCAGAGCGGATGTTGGCGATGTAATGTTATGGGGGCATTTCCTCTATATGTGCCCCTCATGTCCACACTTATAATAGATCAACGGTCATCTTGATCCTGTCGATGTCGCCTAACTAGGTGTCGATCTCTGACCCTGATACTAATGGCCTTTATCTCTACACCTTTGATTATAGGCATGCCTAGTTTGTGTCGGTTGAGGTGCTAGTCAGCTTGCTAAGTTGGATGCTAGTGAAGTGGGCATTACAACATGAGTGTCAAACTCCTGGTAATACTCCTACCCCGACCTTTGTCTCATTTGTTCTTTGTTTAGTACCTTCCTCCTCCTCCCACTACCATCAGACCGTGTACTCTGCTCAGCTGGCACCGAAGTGGTCAAAAACGTGGTGTCATGGCTCGAGACAGTAAGTACATCTCATGTGTTAAGGCCCTATCATATATCTGCTACAGAGTATGGGCTCCAATCAACACAACAGATCCAGCGATCTCATCTATCATTCTGATCCCTAAGTAGTGCACCTGGTCTTTCTCAGTGCATTCTAAGTCTCTGGCAAACTGTAATAGGTAACGTTATCGCTCCATGTATTGTATCACTGTCCTAGTGCCCTGTCTAAAACTTAAAAACTCATGTCTAAGCCTCGGCTAGACCTCTCTCAGAATGTATTGCTCTAGAATAGCTCTTGAAACTCTATTTAAGTGCTCGGTTCTAGGTGCGTCGCAGTGTAAGCAGTCCACCAGCCTCTCCTCTAGACAACTTAGCCTGAATACTCTCATGGGCATGCACTAACAACCACTTTCCATCCATCTTTGCGTCTCCTTCATAAAAGTAACCTAGCTAGAAATATATGAATTCCTTAGTTAGCTTAGCCTCAGCGGATAAAGAAGTCTCAAAAGTGAGTACCTAAACAGGCATCTGCACTGGTTTCACGACAAGAGTAATATCTGTAACTGATGCCGGAGGTGTAGTTTGTGCCATCACTCCGGTCATTAGTGTACCCTAAAAAATTGGGGTAACAGTCATCTCAAGGTTACTCAGGGTAAAAGCGTTAAAATGTCGCAATGGTCGCGGACTGAGTGCAGATCAATGTCATCATCTGCTCGAATTGTCGATCATGTGACGTGAATCTATCCGTTATACTCTGATCCATCTCGACAATGCATGTTGCATCACTCGTATGACCCCCAACAATCGTGGGTGGAGTCGAATATTCGTCCATATCGAATCTGTAGTTGCGAATGTGTTTTCGGATCAACCTTGTAATACGTATATATATATATATATATTATTACAATCAAGATATATCACGTATAATCACGGGTTCTACCCAACTAAGGTTTTAAGTCAGGATCTTCAGGTTTCCACTCTAGAGTTTGTTTGTTACATTTTTATCACGATTTCCTGATCCCTAAGTTCTCTCAAATGTAGGCTCTGATACCAACTCTGACAGCCCTGAATCCCGATACAAACTGGGCACCGCCACTTTTCTCTGACAAGTCATTAAGACCACGATGTCACCGCATCCATCTCGATGGCGGCCCGAATTTCTATTACTTAACTTACACATTTTCAATGTTTAGCCAATTATTCAACTTTTTAAAGGAAGTTTTTAAGTCTCGCTAGTAATTGATTTAGCATTTATGATTGAGTTGAGTGACTTAATAAAATTAAGCAATTATAAGTGCAGAAGCCTTAAATAGAAATAACAATAAGAAGTAAAAATAGTTTGTTTTAATTAATCAAAATTATATCCTAAGGGGTGGAAACCCGGTAAAATATACCTAGATATCATGCATCAAAAGTGATGGATACAAAAGTCATACATATATCAGGTGTGTCCTTTAAATCTCTCAAACCCTACAAAAATAAATATGATATATACCAAACACCTATGAGAGAAAAGCAGTCGAGGCAGTCCTAGAGGTAGTCGCCTAGCACCTTCTGGCGACTTGTCATAGGTCTGCAACTTGTTACCAAATAGTAACAAATTTTAGTTAGTAAAATCTAGCGGAACCCGTGATGTATTCATAAGAAATCAACGATAATAACTTAAGTCCATACTAGAAATAAATAAGAAAGTAAAACATCAACTATATGGAAATAAGTTAAGACTAGAAACAAAGATAAATCATGAATGCCAGAATAACGAAAAAAAAAAAAGGAATGGCCACTAAGTCTGTCTCTTTCGCAAGGCCGAGGGGTCAGTGATAGTGTCTGATCAGTGGACGCGATCATTCCTACTTACGGATGCCACACTACTCACTAGGTAGATCATTAGACGTTTCCGGCTCATCATGAAAGCTTTCGCAGCTTACTTGGTAATCCTCGAGTCATTTCCAACTCGTAATGAGTAGGGCAGTTCCGCTCGGTGGGGTAGGCTTTCGCGGTTTCCGGCTCACCACCAAGAGGAACTCGACGGGCTTAGCCCACGACATTCATTTATGGAATAAAGTATGTAGTATTGGAATTTAAATAAAAAATAAAACATAAATTCATGCATGGTTTCCTACTGATTTTACTTACGCACGATTACGCTATTAGTCAATCAAACTCCTCCTTGAAGTCCACAACATGTGTGCTCATCGTCGCTCGCGTCAAGTTTCGTCCTTCAAAGTCCCTCGACTAGTTTTCTTGACCCTATTTTCAATTTCAAATTATTTCATCAAATCTACACGTAACTAGATGCGTGAAAACCCCAAAAAATAATCGTGCAAAAATCTTAATAATTTTTTTGAATTTGGTATTCATTCTCATCTTTTTTAACCAACTAATTCAATTTTTTGATTATGTATATTTATATATATATATATATACATTATACATATTTATATATAATATATAATGTAATATTATGTACATATCATATATATATTATACTTTCATATTATAATATATATTGATATATATATATATATATATATATATTGGTTAGGGTAATGCTATTTGGACTCGTGAGTTCGGACTCAAAACTTTTTTTAATATCAAATACATCCTTGAGCAATTAATGAAACAACCATAATCAGTTGTAAAATTCTTATTATACTCCTCAAATATTTACAAAAATTTTAAAAACCATCCTATGAGTCCAGACTCATGAGTCCAAGTAGACTTATAGTATTGGTTAATATTTGAGACAAATATGATGCGCATCGTAATCCGACACAGTCGTGCGTTAAGACTCAACACCGACGCATCTCGCGAACAAATTGAATGCAAGTCGTCGGTAAACACGCGAGTGCGTCGCACTCCAAAGTGGCACGTGACCCGTATGACACGTGCGAATCAACTCGCAACGAGCGCAAAAGTACACTTTTGACTCGCCTGGAAGTGCGCGTGCATTGCGGCCAAAATAGGCAGCAACGAACCGCCTAAATGGGCAGAAACGTGCTGCCTTGGTTGCAGCAACGTAAGTTTCCAACCTTGGCAACTTTTTTTTCTGTTTTTGGGTTTTAAATAAAAATTTTTACTAATTAAATTTAAAATTATTCTTTGACTTCAAAATAATCAAAATAATCAAAAATTCCCTTTGAAATCCCATGAAAACCAAATTGGTGGATTTTGTCTTCTCCACGTGTCGATCTATCAATCTTTATCAAAAGCCCTTAAAAATTCTCTCCATATTTCACAATATCTTCATTTTTTCTCTCCTACTATTTTCACTCACTTGCAACACTTGATTATGAACAAGAAAGAGAGGGAGATATCTCTCTTTTATACTAAAGCTAAGTATTTCCTTAAGATTCACACCAACCACATCCCTTTATCCCTACACACACCCACATGTGACACAAATAGCCACACTCAGTTGAACCAAATTTATTCGAAAATTCTACATTAAGTTTAGGGTCAAGTACATTAAATCAAATCATATATCTTAAGGTAATTTTAATTTTATCTCATTAAGTTTAATTTAATTAGCCACACTTAGCTTAGGATAAAATTATGTTTCACCTTATTTAATTCAACTAAGCTACACAAGTGTCTATTAACTTCGACTATCCGAAGTCATGTGCTATCGAGCGCCCCGAGATAGCATTCTCACTCGTAGAAACTCATGCAATTTCCTCAGCGTAAGTCTTGAATTATCGCACAATACATAATTTAAATATTTACATGAAATATACATGCATCACGCCATAAACAAAAAGTTACCTCGCCTTTCGAGCTCAAAGTGCTGACTGAGCTTAACATGTCAGTACAAATTACATGTTGTTAATCCTTAATTAGAGTATAACCTCGATTTAATTAATTCGGGCCATTACAAGTACTTTGTTCCCTAACAGCTACTCATGATGTAACGGCACGCTTTAATTAATCCCGACTAACTGATAAATTACAGATTAAGATCCTAAGCTCAGACCCACGTGGACGTCGCGGAAAAGTCTAGGGCACGCCTAACGAGGTAAATTTTTTTATTTTGTGTAGCGAGTGTTTATTTTGTGTAGCGAGTGTTTATTTATTTTACTATTATTTAATAGTTCACGCCGCGCTAATTGAGAATTACATTTGGTCGCGTAGTGCGCGTGTAGTGACGAGAGTGTACGACGTCACGGTGTGCGCGTAACGTGGTGTATGGGATAGTCTGAGATTTAGTTGTCACATCACACATCCTATCACATCACATATCCAATCACCATACCTAAACCCATCACTCACGTTTTCTCTCTCTTCTCCAAAAAAAATAAAAAAAATTGCATTTAAACGGAAGAGATAGAGAAAGAGAGAGAGAGAGAGAGAGAGAGAGAGAGAGAAAAACAGACAGACATAGATCGGATAAGAGAGGGAGAGAGAGAGAGAGAGATCAGATAAGAGATAGAAAGGGAAAGAAAGAGAGAGAGAGAGAGAGAGAGAGAGAGGCCGCCGGGAAGGACAAGAAGAAGAGAGGACGCGGACGGTGCAGGCGGCGGCCCTCTGCGTCCCTCGATGTAGCAGCGGTGGACCAGTCAGCGAGAAGCGAGGACCAGTGGCGCGGACGAGTAGCGTTGCTCCAGTAGCGGCGGACCAGTGACGCGGACAGCGGCTCGCGGGCAACGTGGAGGCTGCGGACGGCGATTCCAGCGCCAGGAGGTGGCGCGGCAGTCACGGAGGATGCCAGCGAGGAGCAGGGAAGGGACACCGACGAGGCGGCCTGAATTCCGGCGCGGATGGATGGATGGCGACGCGGCTCTAGCAGCGACGCCGGTGAGAAACAGTGACGCCGGCGAGGAGGAGCGGCAGCGACGCGGTGAACGACGTGGAGCAACGGCGCGGTGGCGCATTGTCGGACCGATCGATCTCTGACGAGACACAACAACAATGGACTAGGAGGCGTGATTTCGACGAAGCTCGACGACGCGTTGGATTGCTCGCGAAGAAGACGAAAGATGTAGATTTTGAGTTGAGATCTCCATTGAAGGCCATGGTGAGGTTTTAAACCACATTAATTTCAACTACAAGGCTAATTGATAAATCTTGTGGTCAATTCCGATATGGTTTACTTCAAATGGCTTGGTTTTTATTTGAATGACTTAAGTAACTTAATTGAGAATAAATATGAGCCCTAAATGGTATAAATGGATACCAGGGACTTATGAGACTATAGTCGGGTATCGAACGCGTATCTCGAGGCGTGAGCGAGACATTTTGGAGAGATATTTGTGATTTTTTAAGGTAAGCAAACCCACAAGAAAGTTAATTTAGAATTTACTTATTTTCCTTGTAAATTATTTATTTCACATTACTCTTCGTCAGTTCAGCCTGCATGTTTACTCTATTCTCGCGTGTGTCTGTGTATGGCCGAAGGGATGGTGTAACCCCTTTCCGGCTCTCTCGTTGATGATGATTCGATTGTTGCTACGGTGTTGGTCATACCTTATACTACGCGTGAGATATCTCTAAGCGAGTTGACGTGGAGCTCAACTCCATCACATATTTCTCTCCTATGAGGCGTTGGGCGGAAGTCTACCTTCCGACCAATAGAATTCATCATTCGACCGTGAAGAGGGGGTGTTGATTCTCTCACCTCCAGGGCCTTCTCGATTTAGTATTTACGTCTCAGGGTTCGACAGCTATACACTACACTTGCGTTCCATATTCTTGATTATCTCACGATTTATATTTATGCTTTACATTCATGTTCATTTACTTTATATGCATGAATTGTAGCAATTTTCTTGGATTTCTTGTGAATACTAACTGAATTTCTCTGAAATTTACTCATCGAAACTTGTCATTATTTGTTGGTGGCAAGTTGCAGATCCTACGACAAGCCGGGGGAAGGCGGTGATTGGCGACTACCTCTGATTTGGAGTGCCTCCACTAGCTTACTCGTATACATACTTTTTAGGATCATTTTGGGAGACTTTTTCGCCAGATACATGTATATTGACACCTATTACACATTTTTGTCGCCTTAACTGATATACATGGTATCATTTTGTTGGGTTTCCACCTCATAAGTTATTAATTAATGCCTAACTTGTTTACATTAATTATATGTATGTTATTAAGATTTTCGCTATTAAAAATAACCTGAAAAGAATTAAAATAAACAAATTAATTTGTAAAACTTCTTAACTTAGCATATTTCGATTGAATATTAATCTTTTAAAACAACGAAATTTACTAAGTCGGATCACAAGACGGATAGTTCGCAAAACGTCATTGAAAGCTGTGCAGGTGACGTAGCATGGCTTGGTGACGTGTCCGGTGACGTGGCGGTGCCTGGTTTGCCTCATAATTTAGGGTCGTCACACATGATCTTGATTCTTATCCCTATATGCATGATCATTTCATAACCACCAATCAAGACTCGCACCAATCTTAATTCATTATAGTTCCTAGTATAATGATCGACTAGGGACATTTAGGATGTTTCAATAAACATCAATGGATCCTATTATAATGCAAATATGCAAACCAATTATAATAATGAACAACAAATAAAATCATATATTTCATTAACTAAAATAAAAATAGAAACAATGTTCATAAGATTGACTTAGCTCACATGCAACCTATGTCCATTTATTAATAATTTAGATTTGCATGCTAATTTAATATAATTTTCTAAAAAATTTAGGCCAAATTGCCCTTTTCACGTTTTTCAAGGCAAACCCCCACAGAAAGTCTCGTCCGATATTCTCACATATATATTTTTTTCATATACAACAACAACAACAACATAGCCTCAGTCCCAAATTAACTGGAGTAGGCTACATGGATCAAACTTTTCCATTGTGCTCGATTAAGTGCAATTGATGGTGAGCTTTACAAACCATTCAAATCCCTCTTAATTAATGCATCTCATGTTAACTTCGGTCTGCCCCTACCTCGTCGAATTTCTACAGTTTCTATTGAGTGGAGTTTTCTAGTTGGGGCATTTGTAGGCCGTCTTTGCAGGTGACCAAACCATCGCAACCGCCCTTCCCTAATCTTTGTATCAATTGGTGCTACTCCTGCTTGTCTTTGAATTTCTATATTTCTTATTCTATCTTTACGAGTTTTACTACACATCCACCTAAGCATCCTCATTTCTGCTAAGCTCACTTTATGTAATTATTGTTGTTTTACCGCCAAACATTCACTTCCATAAAGCATAGCTGGCCTAATTGTGGTCCTATAAAATTTTTCTTTTAACTTAGTAGGAACATGTCGATCACAAATCACCCCTGTTGCACTCCGCCATTTCTTCCATCCAGCTTGAATTCTATGTGTGACATCATTTTCAATGTTACCATCATTTTGTATGATTGATCCTAGGTATCTAAAGTTGTTTACCTTAGGAACTTCTACTTCCCCTAATTTTACCACTCCGTCATCTCGATGTCTAGTGTTTCCAAACTCACAGTGCATGTATTCAGTTTTCGTCCTACTCAACTTAAAGCCTTTAGATTCTAATGTATTCCTCCAGAGTTATAATTTCCTATTCACTTCATCTTTAGTTTCATCCACTAAGACAATATCATCAGCAAATAGCATACACCATGGTATATCCTCTTGAATATGTCTAGTTAGTTCATCCATAACTAAAGTAAAAAGATATGGGCTTAAAGCCGATCCTTGATGTAGTCCTATCGTAATGGGAAATTCTTTTGTAGCTCCTCCAAATGTCTTTATACTCGTTACTACTCCATCATACATATCCTTAATAGTGTCTATGTATCTAGCATGCACTCTTTTTTTTTCTAAAACCCACCAAAGAACATCTCTAGTGACCCTATCATATGCTTTTTCTAAATCTACGAATACCATATGAAGATCTTTTTTCTTTTCTCTATATTTTTCTAACAATCGTCTTACAAGGAAAATCGCCTCCATAGTTGACCTCCCAGGCATGAAACCAAATTGGTTCTCTGATATTGTGGTTTCTCTCCTTAGCCTATTGTCAATTATCCTCTCCCAGAGTTTCATAGTGTGACTCATAAGTTTAATTCCCCGGTAGTTTGAGCAACTTTGAATGTCTCATTTGTTTTTGAAGATTGGCACAAGCGTGCTTCTTCTCCAATCCATTGGCATCCGTTTTGATTTTAAAATTTTATTGAAAAGTTTTGTTAACCAAGTCAATCCGATTTCTCTTAAGCATTTCCAAACTTCTATGGGTATTTCATCTGGGCCACATGCTTTCCTTATTTTCATTCTTTTTAATGCCTATTTAACTTCTACAATTCTAATATTGCGTGTATAGTTTACATTTCTTTCTTGGTGTGGTTTTCATCTATTATAGTATCAACTTGGTCATCATTAAACAAACTATCGAAGTAACTTCTCCATCTCTCCTTAATATCCTCCTCGAGCGTTAAAACATTTTGATTTTCGTCCTTAATACATTTTACTTGACTTAGGTCTTGTTTCTTTTTATCTCTTAATTTGGCTAGCATATATATTTATTTTTCGTCATCTCTATTACCTAACCTTGTATATAAATCTTCCATGAAATTTGTTTTAGCTTGACTAACTACTTTTTTAGCTTGTTTTCTAGCTTCTCTATATTGATTGTACGCATTTTCAACTTGACACTTAGGTATTTTCTTATACATCTCTTTTTTTAAAGATATTGATGACAAAATATTTTTAGTCATTAAAACTACTAAATTTTTAGAGAAATTGTATTATATTTATTTATTAGCAACTTTTTTTTTCATTACAAATGATAAAAAGCGATAATTTAATTATTTTAATTTATTTTTACAATATCTGCAAAAAGTTTGTTCAAAAGATATTGATGACAAAATATTTTTTGCCATTAAAACCACTACATTTTTAGAGAAATTGCAATATATTTTATTTATTAGCAACTTTATTTTCGTTGGAAATAATAAAAAATCGTAATTTATTTTATTTTATTTTATTTTCATAACCATATTTTAGTTAGAAATATTTGGCCACTATTAGTATTGTTTGCAACTACTCTCAATATTTGGCAACAAAAAATGTACGTGTCATATGTATTTGGTTAGGGTCGTTCTCACTAAGTCTTGAATTAGCCTAATTCCCCTATTAGGCACCTAATTCATTCAATTAACTTCAACTTCAAAATAAATTTTATTTCAATCCTTGATAATGCTCCTAATCTAAATTTATATCCTTAAGTTAATTCAATTAATGATTTGTTTAATTGGACCAAATTGGGAAATCATACAGATTATTATATGTGTTTTTGTAAGAGTTTTGGTAGCACCTCCCCTAAAAGTTGTGTAGCATCCCCTATCCCAATTAGGGCGATACATGGCCTGAAACCCTAATTAAGCCCTGGTACACCAGTCGAACTTAATTAGAGCAACAGTATAGTCGTCCTTTATACCTCATTATCATAATATATTATATTGTATATCGAATAAAGAATTGAAAACACAAAAAAATTAAAAAGTTTTTCGATAAAACATATGCTATACAAAAAAGGCATAAATATCAATCGTAAAACCTTATCCTAACCTTATTCATTACAAAATATTAGTTCAATACAATATATAAATAATTGGGAAATCAATTCACTGTAGAGAAGACTATAAACTCCTAATCTTTTCTTTTCCTTACTTGAAGCGCACGTCCACAACCTGAAATGGTAATTGGGGAATGAGCACTCCAACTTGGTAAGTAAGTGATGGTTGTAAGCGTATGAACTATCAACTAATATCAATGATTGTAGATCTACCAATTGGATAAAACACAATACCATTGCAATATGATAGCATTAACACTCAATAAAAATCATGCCTAATATAAATCAAATATATATCAGAATATGCCAATAAATAAATAACTTAGTACACAATCACCTCGAACATCAAATCGGGAAAAATCCATATAGATTAATCAAAGTTATACTTCTATAATTGTTGTCAATAATAAAAACATAGATTCAGAATCAAAATACCACAATACACATTTGCAACCATGCATGTAATATTATTCTTCATTAGTTGTAATACGCAAATACAACTTGTTAAATTTGTTATTGACGCGTATGAATAGATTTAAATCATTAAGTTCATGATTCCTTTATTAAAACTATCTAGCAATCTAAAGTATATACATTTCTAAGGTTTTATTAGATTGACAAACTACTCACTTATGCTGGAAATAAATAACCCAATAATATAATTGAAAGACATCCTAAATAAATAAATAGCTCTTAAATAAATTAAAGATCTATTGTAGCTTTAAACATAGACTAAAACTAATAAAAGACTTATCGAATATGTGAAATAGGTTGGAAAGAGCTTTATTTCAAAGCCCTCTGGTCCTATTTATAGTCTCCTAAAATATACATATCCTATAAAAACGTAAAATCTTCATATTAATCTAAAAAACTTGTAATCGGCCTCAGCAATTAGTAAGTGATTCCTAAGTTGTACACAAATTGTAACGGCCTGAAAATTTGACTTGTGCCACGTGTCAAGTCAAGGTCGTATGTGGGACCCACTCATCGAAATACGTATGTCCCAATCCAATTTGAGATGAAAATGCTAATTATGCGAGGAATTCGATGAGCCGAAACACGAAGTGGGACGCCCCTCGAGTCGCGTGCCGACGTGGGACCCAAATAGTGGATCTAAGTGGTTTTAAAATGTACATTGGATATGTCGATAACTCAACTGTACAAATGTAAATGTTGAATGTACTGATAATGATGGATTGGAAGGCTGACTAGGTCCGCTTTGACCTTGCGAGACGGGCTCGGGGGTCCACGTGGGCTTACGCCGGGCGGGGCCCAATTTTTGAAAAATTGGGGCCGTCACACAAATCGTTGAGTTAATCATTGGATTTGGCTATCTGTGCTCCACTGATTCAACTAGCAATTTTTAGTATAATTTTCAATTCACTGAGGATTCATTAGCACTTCTCTGCTGCAAATTTAGGTGGTGATTTCGTAGTGTAAATGCAAATCGTTGGACTTTTTCTCCAATTGACTCTTTTGCTAATCTTCCTCTTTTCTTGTATTTCTTCATTTTCCTAATTAAATCATGAATTCATAAAAAAGAGAATACCTAGTTTAATATCATCATTATATCTAAAATATACATAAAACATGTCTAATTATTGACCGTTGAATTCCCGACATGCAATATCTTATTTGTCCATACATACACAAACTTTTCATTTTGACATAGCATAGTCCAACAACCTCAAGACTCCACCATAGTATGCCTCTATTTCCATAAGGCAACCATTGTAACTTGACTTAGTTTAGGACTACACCAAATTAATCCACATCCCAAACAAACTATTGCAATCTTCCTCCCTAGAAAATAGATCATTTGTCTTTGAAACAATATTCTTGTTCATGTACCATGAACAAAGTAATTGGGTAGCGGTAGGGATCAAATCCTCTACTATTGCAATCAAACACTAGTCTCTATCTATCAAAACAACGCTCAGAATTCGCCACCTATCCAATAATGACTTCAATTATCTAAGATACCATGCATAGTAAGACCAAGTCTCCTAAGCTAAAAAGACATGTGCCACTAGGAAGGTCATATGCCTCAAGATGACCCCAACAGTCTCAAGGAAAAGGCACTTGAACCGATTTGTCTTGTAATTGCAATCCATTATCAATACCTGAGGAAAATAGTGAAGGAGTTGCAATGAATTGGGGTGAGCAAAAAATAGATCCCTTACGCTATATGTGCCATGCGAAAAAAGCATGTTTCTTAATGTATTTGTGCTCATTCAATTGGTTGAGTAAAAGTTACATCTTGCTCTTCCCGTCAGCTTCAATCTTTCTAAACTTAGCCTTTCCATTGTAAATTCTCTTCATAACAGTCACATTTTCCTTATTCTTATGCTCGATGTTACTTAAAATATCCTCAGGCTAGGCACTAGTCTTGCTCATGTCCATACTATGTCTTTCTTAAGTACAGTAAGCCTACCTATATAAGAGTCCCTAATGAAAAAATTAGTGAAGCCATGGTTGTGTACCCCTCACACAACTCGGACATGCCACAACCTTTAAAGCTTATGCTTCACATTAATCTCAAACTGACATCCACATTTCTTGGATCCAGCTAGCTTTTTTTTTCACCTTAGTAATCTTATATTCCATTTTCTTTCAATATTTTCTTTGCCTTAGGAACTTTCACTCTAAATGCCTTATACCTCTCATAACCATTGAAAAGCTAACTCGCCTACCCTAACCAAGGCCACCTGAATCATACTTCAAAATAATCAGTACAAAACCACAACGCCGAGCAGTCTCTTGATCCTAAGCTACTAAATCCTCTATTTTCTTACATGACACATATGTTATAATGTTCATCATTAAGTCCAAGAAGGACCTAGTAAATGTACTTTTGTGTCACACGTAGCAACCTACAAGAACCAAAAGAAACAAAATTACTCAAGAACCTAGGCCAAGAACGAGATTTAGAAGAAGAATGAAGAATGTCAGAGGAACATGTCTGACACTTTAAGCATGAGTGTCGGCCTGATATAGTCAAAAAGAAAGTATGGGTTACGACTTACGTGTGTCATCACCATAGGTGACTTTTTGGTTGGCATTAACCAAAAGGTATTGATATCTTTTCAAGTTAATGGGTAGAGAATGTAATACACATCTTTGCCTTATTGGTCCACAGAGGATGAGGACAACAACCTTAAATAGAGGTTCTTCCTTAATGAGAAAACCCAACAAAAATCAGAGAAAAATACCTCTTCACCATCAAAATGGCTTCGTTTTGATGAATCCTTCGACATATTTAACCAACAAAGTCGAAATCAACAATAACTCAAAAGCCTTAATAATAAAAAATAATAAACAATAACATTCAGTCAAATGATGCCTTAAACACTCAAAATCACCTACTAAACGAGCATAAACAAGGAGAGAAAAGACTTATCGAGTTGATTACATGTGGAATCACGCGTTTTTGTTCCATCGGTCTTAAAAGTGTTAGGGGGTATTTCGAATGTCATAGTGGTGAAGGAGAAAAAAAGGTGGGGTTTGAGGAAGAAAATACCTTTTTATGAAAAGGAAAACAATTTCAATTCCTTTTAGCGCAGAATTGGAGCTACTTTAAAATATTTAAATGAGGTCCTCTAAGATACAAATGGGGTCCATTTAATTGCTCCCTTTTTAATAGCTTCGAAGAAAAATTGAATAAGAATGATCTTTCATAGTCGAAGTAGTTTTTTTATAAATTTGTATTCTTATATGTAATTGAAGGTGCCATCTCTTGTACTTTATTTATTTATTTAATCTATAATAAAAGTAAATATTCTATTCATGTGCGTTCTAATTTTTGTTTTTTAATAATTGCACTTACCATGATAGGCTTGAAATCAATTATATTTTCAAATTTGCTGCAGCAATATTTTTGATATAATATTATTTATTGTAACTACTCAATCATTAATATTTTCTATGTCTGCAACAATGTTTTTTGAAAAGATACAACAACAACATAGCCTCAGTCCCAAATTAACTGGGGTCGACTACATGGATCAAACTTTTCCATTGTGCTCGATTAAGTGCAATTGATGGTCAGCTTTGCAAACCATTCAAATCCCTCTTAATTAATGCATCTCATGTTAACTTTGGTCCGCCCCTACCTCGTCGAATTTCTACAGTTTCTATTGAGTCAAGTTTTCTAGTTGGGGCATTTGTAGGTCGTCTTTGCAGGTGACCAAACCATCGCAACCGCCCTTCCCTAATCTTTGTATCAATTGGTGCTACTCCTGCTTGTCTTTGAATTTCTATATTTCTTATTCTATCTTTACGAGTTTTACTACACATCCACCTAAGCATCCTCATTTCTGCTAAGCTCACTTTATGTAATTGTTGTTGCTTTACCGCCAAACATTCACTTCCATAAAGCATAGCTGGCCTAATTGCGGTCCTATAAAATTTTTCTTTTAACTTAGTAGGAACATGTCGATCACAAATCACCCCTGTTGCACTCTGCCATTTCTTCCATCCAGCTTGAATTCTATGTGTGACATCATTTTCAATGTTACCATCATTTTGTATGATTGATCCTAGGTATCTAAAGTGGTTTACCTTAGGAACTTCTACTTCCCCTAATTTTACCACTCCGTCATCTCGATGTCTAGTGTTTCCAAACTCACAGTGCATGTATTCGGTTTTCGTCCTACTCAACTTAAAGCCTTTAGATTCTAATGTATTCCACCAGAGTTTTAATTTCCTATTCACTCCATCTTTTGTTTCATCCACTAAGACAATATCATCTACAAATAGCATATACCATGGTATATCCTCTTGAATATGTCTAGTTAGTTCATTCATAATTAAAGTAAATAGATTTGGGCTTAAAGCCGATCTTTGATGTAGTCTTATAGTAATGGAAAATTCTTTTGTAGCTCCTCCAAATGTCTTTATACTCGTTACTACTCCATCATATATATCCTTAATAGTGTTTATGTATCTAGCATGCACTCTTTTTCTTTCTATAACCCACCAAAAAACATCTCTAGGACCCTATCATATGTTTTTTCTAAATCTACGAATACCATATGAAGATCTTTTTTCTTTTCTCTATATTTTTCTAACAATCGTCTTAAAAGGAAAATTGCCTCCATAGTTGACCTCCCAGGCATGAAACCAAATTGGTTCTCTGATATTGTTGTTTCTCTTCTTAGCCTGTTGTCAATTATCCTCCCCAAAATTTTATAGTGTGAATCATAAGTTTAATTCTCCTAGTAGTTTGAACAACTTTGAATGTCTCATTTGTTTTTGAAGATTGGCACAAATGTGCTTCTTCTCCAATCCATTGGCATCCATTTCGATTATAAAATTTTATTGAAAAGTTTTGTTAACCAAGTCAATCCAATTTCTCCTAAGCATTTCCAAACCTCTATGGGTATTTCATCTGGGCCACATGTTTTCCTATTTTCATTCTTTTCAATGCCTCTTTAACTTCTATAATTCTAATATTGCGTGTATAATTTACATTTCTTTATTGGTGTGGGTTTTCATCTATTATAATATCAACTTGGCCATCATTAAATAAACTATCGAAGTAACTTCTCTATCTCTCCTTAATATCATCATCGCGCGTTAAAACATTTTAATTTTCGTCCTTAATAGATCTTACATGACTTAGGTCTTGTTTCTTTTTATCTCTTAATTTGGCTAGCCTATATATATATATATATATATATTTTCGCATCTCTATTACCTAACCTTGTATATAGATATTTCATGAAATTTGTTTTAGCTTGACTAACTACTTTTTTAGCTTGTTTTCTAGCTTCTCTCTATTGATTGTACGCATCTTCATCTTGACACTTAGGTATTTTTCTATACATCTCTTTTAGTCTTAATTGCTCGTTGGACATCCTCGTTCCACCACTATGTTTCCTTCTTTGGAGGTCTCAAGCCCTTAGATATACCTAATATGTTTGATCACACCCTCCTTATGCAACTACTCATTTCTAGCCACATTGTATTAGCATCTAAGTCAAGATTCCAAACATTTTCCTTTAGTATTTTTTCTCTAAATTCTACTTGTTTACTATGTTTTAGATTCCACCACTTTATTTTAGGGTCGCTAACTCTTTTGTTGACATTATTCCGTTGTGTTAGCTTAATATCAAGTAATACTAACTTATGTTGGTAGTAAGTGCTTCACTAGGTATTACTTTGCAGTCTCTACATAGTTTTCTATCTATTTTTCTTGTTAAAAGAAAAGTTATTTGACTCTTGTTATGACCACTACTAAAAGTAATTATATGCGACTCCCTCTTCCTAAAACTAGTATTTGCTAAGACAAAATCATATGCTGAAGCAAATTCTAAAATTGATTCTCCTTCTTTATTACTATTACCGTAACCAAAACCTCCATGAACTCCCTCAAACCCATCGTTACTTACCCCGACATGTCCGTTTAAATTTTCTCCAATAAAAATATTTTCATCTAATAGTATACTCTACATAAATCCATCCATATCATCCCAAAACTTGAGTTTGATGCTCTCGCTTAATCCTACTTGTGGTGCATATGCGCTAAGTATGTTAATTTTTTCGTCTCCAATAATTAATTTAACTAGAATCAATCTATCCCCCATTCTTTTAACATCTACGACCTTATCCTTATATTTTTTTTCATATAATTTTATCAATTTCTATTTATTTGATTCCAATATATTTTTTTGGAATTTTTCCAATTTTTTCGAAATTTTTCCAAATTTTTCTTTCATTTTTCTCTTCTTTTTCTCTTTTTTTTTTATAATCACTAGGAGATGTCATAGGGGCAAGACCCTACAATTCCGTATGGATTAAATCCAATACTTGTATAGAAATCTTATCACACAACTTATAAGGAAGTCATTAATTTTACCAACTGGACAACGTGAACAAAATTTAGAAGACATAACTTGTCAAACGACTTTCTGGGCAAGACGACCAGGTCTAGCATGCCATTAAACACATCGAAAGCAGAAAGAGGTCCAACTGAAGTTTTTGGAGTGCCAAAGAATCTGTATAGGCCATTGTGAAGGACACCTTGAAGCAGAACTTCCCCTGGTATTGATATCCTTCATCAGACAAGGATCATGAAGAAAACCAATCAAAACATTATTGTCTCTAGTTAACTTACACACACTAAGCAAATTCTTTTTAATGCTAGGGACACATAGTGTATGATCAAAAGATAAGTTCGAGGTAATAATGGGAATTAATGCGGAACCAGTGTTCGTAATTTTTAAAAAATGATCATTACCAACCATTAGAGATTGATTACCTCCATATGACAACTGAGATGAATCAAAGGTAATATAAAATGACGCTCCACTATCCATGTATCAGGAGATGCCAAGAACTGACTCAACTGCATCGAAAAATGAATTATCTGCCTGAGGAAATGGAGAGAAAGGTCTTGGAGAATGAGGCTACATAGGACTAGATTGTCGTCTCGTGTATTTAATATCAACTCTGATATCGTGATGATAAACAAGAACTCTTGTAACCCTAATAGGGTTAGAGAATGAGAGAGGATGGCGACGCGGTGAGTCCTTGCTCATCGACACTCACAAGAATCTATAAGGGCCGCTAAGGGCACCCCACCATTTAATGAGGGCACCCAGTTAATGTGGGCACAAACTGTTTTACCTGGGGCACCCAAAAATTAGTCCCGAACTACCAAAAATACCCCCTCGTGCAAACCCCTGAGCACCCCACCACCCTCGTGCAAACCCCTGGGCACCCCACCACCCCTACCACCACCACCACCCTCGTTCACCGAACTCCTTGTGGAAGAATTCATTTGTTTTGAACCGACCAATGAGAGGAATGCCCGAAATCGTGTTCTTCGTCCCTCGCCGTGTGTTTCTCCTTCGTCGTTCGAGTTTTCTGCATTTTGTAGGGTCCGGTGTGTGAGCCGATTTCGTCTCCAAATTAGGGCTCGATTGAAGATCGTCGAATTAAGTTACATTTGGTAGAGTAGTTGTAATGTGTGTGTGGCGATTTTTTCAAATGTAAAAAAATTGGGAAATCGTGGTTCTCGGCCACACAGGCCAGAGACTGTGTCAACTGTCTCGGCCTTGGCCGAGACAGAAGCTAATATTTTCGAGAACTCGCAGTCTCGGCCACGAAGACCGGAAGAGTTAACTGCGTATCGGTTGTCCACTTCCGAGAGGGTCTCGGTAGGCTCGGTCGTCGTAGGACGAGAGTCAGGCGAAATGGTCAATCCATCTCGATGGTGTACAATCGAGAAATTGAAATAGGACTCGGTTGTACACGGTCGATATATTGGAATACTTGTCGGTCATGGGTGACCGAAAATATGGGTTGTTTCACGAACCTGCTTGACCGAGACATCAGAAATGGATGAATTTGAACATTACAGTTTGAAAAAAATTGGGAAATCGTCAAACTAACAATACAAGATTGAAAATCCATCGCGACAATTTGCACCGAAACTTAATTAATTATAAATCTCCGTAACATTCAAACTGACTCTAAAAAGGGTCCATCCATAAGCAAACAACAATCAAAACACAACAACAATCAAAACACAGCACAACATTTGCATATACATAGAACATTCGGACGAATTGGCAAAATTTCTAAATGTTTAGCCGTCTAGGTATAAGCTTTAACCTACGGTGTATCTAAATCTACAACAGGTATGGTGGCTTCATGATCAGCAGTTGCAATGGGCGCGATGTCTCGACAAACGAATCCATCTCGCCAACCTTTGGCGCAGTCCTCAACGTACCGATCCCTCGATGGATATAAGGATGGCAACGGTGCATTCACACGCAACTGCACCTGTCAAAGTGAACAGTAGAACATAGAAGATATTGTCACAAACTCGATTAAGGGGGAAACAAACCAATTCACAAAAAATCATAGAACTTACCCTAACCCAATGGATATTCCTTTCATTTGCCATTGCAATGATAAGTATATTGTGCAATGACGACGTTGGAGTACTACGTAGAGGTAGGAATGTGGAGGCACTCCCGTGCGAGAGGTTGACGAGAATGACATTGAATGCGGTGGATACTAACAATCCCATGTCTGGAAGTGTCAACCATTCTTTAAAAATTTTACCGCTTTCCCCTTCCCTACTCTCTGAGCCAGTCCCTAATATGTCCCAGACCTCTCACAGGCAATTTTCACCCTTCCCCTGCGCTTAATGCCCCCGGCATCCGAGCGCTTCGTTACTAACACAAACTTGTTCTCGCCACCAATCATTTGAAGCCATGAAATAGCCGCTTCTCGAGAGGAGAATGGCTTAGAAGGTGTAAAAGTTTCCTTGTAGTCTGGAAAATTACTAGATAACGGCATCACCTGCAATACAAACAGTGTAACATTATAATCAACCAAAATGTACAGCACAATCACAAAAAAACCCAAAAAAACAGGTTCTCGGTTGTACAGTTCCAAAACTTTCTTCAGAGTCTCGTTTACGTACGACCGAGAGTTACCCAGTACTCTCGGTCGTTCCAGACTGTGACCTACGTGAAACCTCTCGATCCTCTATGACCGAGACATTACCATACATCTTGGTCCTGCGAGGCCAAAACAATCGCGCACCCAGACAGAAACTTTGGATAACCGAAAAAAAAAACACAAAAAATTTGCAAAATTACCTCAAGGACGACCTCCTCTGGCACCGAAGCATTACAATCCTCCATTATACAGTGGAAACAACTTCGGATTTGAAGAAATTACCAAACCCTACGTTGACAAACAAAATATCATTTTCACTGTTATACACAACTAAACAGTTCTGAAAAACCCGAATATGGTTGTCAAACATTATTACCTCGTTGTCGGACGAGCAAGAATCGATCAGCTCTTCGCCAAACGCAATGTGGCTGTGGCTTTGTAGTTCAAGCTTGCTGGTGGGGTGCCCTAACTCCTTGTCAAAATGGTTTGTGGGGTTTAAACCATTATATATATACAGGGGCAAAATGGTCTTTTCCATTTTCGCTGGAATTTTTACAAATAAGTTGGGTGCCCTCATTAAATGGTGGGGTGCCCTTAGCTGCTCTCGAATCTATTTTTATCAAACCCTAATAGGTTAACAGTTACATAAGAACCACAGCTCTGTGATCATCATTGAGATTAACACCTACACACGTATTACATCACACGTTTGCACTAATGATACGTGTCCCACATACAACTCATTACACTTGGACCACTCGATACTTATCGAGAATACAAACTATCAAATTACTGCATACTCAAAATCAATGTAAGTGGTGATCACTTGGATAATAAACTACATCGAAATTAGGCTTTTTTTTACGAATCATCGAAATTAGGTTAGACCTTTTTTTTTTTTTTGGTTAAGAATTAGGTTAGACTTTATACAACTTTTATAGCACAAACGTTTTCCTAGTATTCAATAAAATATTTCTAGAAACGAGTATAATTTATACCCTACTTAATTATATACCTAATCCAATCAACCCCTTCAACTAGCCAATTGTCTCATCCAAATTGGAGTTTGACTACACTACTCTATCAATGACCCAATTTCCAATCCCTTCAAATCTATACTTGTGATCCAGAAGAAGTGAAGAAATCAGGGCAGGTGTGCCCTACAAGCAAAGAAGCTAATTGGGCTTAAGGAGAGGTGACCTTAAGTTTTGGGGACCAATAATACACACATGGGGTTGTCCACAACACGGCACTGCACTTAATCAAACAGGGACATAAGTGCATGCCCTGGCACTGAGGCTCCAGCAGTCCTTAAATGCCCAACACATTGATTTTCCCTGCTGTGATTATGAAGGCCGTTTCAATCCCCCCAAAACTGACATCCCAAACACTTCTCTTGTGAGCACTATCAGTCTCTTTTAACATCCTAGACTGAATTATTTTTGCTCACCAAGATTGAAAGTACTCTTTGAATGATCAGAAACATGGAGCTCATGAAGTCAGTCCTCTCCATTGCCTTTGTTTTGGCTCTTGTTCTTGCTGATCACCCAATTCAATCTCAAGGTCTTCAACAATTTGATTTTCTTTGGTCATTTTAGTTGTTCGTGTTCAAAGTTTTTTTTTTTTTTTTGAGATACATGTTCAAAGTTTAATTAGTCGTTCATGAGTTTTACTTTTTTTTTTTTTTTAATTCTTCTCTTAGGAGGATCCCATATGGTTGATTCCAACACCGATGTGTATGAAATCGATTACAGAGGCCCAGAGACGCATTCGTTTGTTCCTCCGCCGGATCGATCGGGTGGCGGAGGTCCTTGGATTCACCATGAAACTGTCATGGCACAGCACAAGCTCAGGGGTACTCCAAGAAGAGATCATAGTTTTGGAGACAAAGTAAGATTAACTATAATCAATTACATATGAGTAAATTTGCTTTGTATAATCATTTATGTCTTGATTTTGCTAATGGGATTTATGTTCATGCTTTGAGTTCTTGATTACTTATTTTGTTTAATTATTGTTCTTGTAGGGGAAAACCATCAATGGGTAGACATGAAAAGAAGGCTTATGGAGCTTTGGTCAGCTACTTGAAGAATATGTACTAGAGAGTTATATAATACTATGTGAACATATAAAATATAGATGTCTTAGATTAAGTGTATGTTTAATGTCTCCTCTTCTTTGTATAAATGAAGGTTGTGTGGATGTGTTGTTGGAAGTATATGGACTATATATTTCATAAATATATGTGTTTATCTTCATGAGAGCTAGAGCTAGTTCCATGGTCATTGGTTCTAAATTCATATTAGACTAGGAGAATTTAAAATTAGTATGGGAACCAAAGTGAAAAAGATAACAGTATATGGCTACATTGTTTAGTGAATTCTACAGTTGTGTACACAGCCTCAAAGTGCATGTAGATGAGGGATCTATATATGTTATCAATTGGTAAATGGAGTTTGTTTATGTAATTTTTTTGTGGGTCGATTTTCTCATGAAATAAAATAGTTTTCTACTGAAAAATGAAGTGTTTTGCTCAACTAAAGGGAATTGCAATTAAGGATAGATAAAATTTGCATGAGGTTGTTAGATTATCTTTTCCTAATTAATCTCTATTATATGTGACCCATATTATGTTATTACGTACTTCATATTTTGGGCCCACAACTTGATGGTAGTTTGGGCATAATTGTTTTGAGTACGGGGTTTTAATTCCCTCCCCTCTCTCTTCAAATTAAACGGACCCCAATAACTGTAAAACAGTTATTGGGATATGATTTATTTAAAACCGCATTGAGATCTCGCCATTAAGGTCAAGTTGTATTACGGAAGAAGGCAGAGAGGGGAAAAACATCTTAAGTTTATTGGCAATGGAAGGAGGTATGTTTATATTTTATGATTTATGATTGAATTAAAAGTGTTGTATAGATCAGAATAGACAACATTGGTATCAGAGCATGGTTGAACACTTTTATTCTTGATAATAGTTTCCGCATTATTGTTTTAATTTTGATCGACATTATTGAAAATAATTCTTGAAGTCGATTGTTCAATTAGGGTATAAAAGGGTATAAAAGGTAATTTATATATTTTAAGTTTTACCTATTCCGGTGCCGAAATTGTTAATTTTGGATTTCGGCAAACTTCCCAATTTCGTTAATATTAATATTAATATTAATTTTCGTTGAATGCATGGCTTACTTGGCCTATTTTTTAGGTTAGAAAATATTTTATTTTCTGTATATCCACACAAGTGTTGGTAAAGTCTACGAATTTAGAATATGTAGATAAACACAAATTTGGAATTGATGTAGATGTCATGCTTATCATGTTGTTTATAGTGGTATCAATGAATCAATGATATATATTACATGATATTTATTGAAATATCTTATGATTACATTGAAATTAAAACACTTACGTTGCCTTTATGTATCCATATGATATGCACAGTAACATGATATCAATCGAATTTGTGAAATATGTATATTTGTTGCTGACCGAATTTGTTGCTGACCGAATTCGTTGCTGACATATTAATGTATGTATGCATATGATTGTTATGCATGTATGCATATGATTGTTATGTATATCTTGATTAAAATAATAATAAGAAAATTAAAGTATGCTTAATTAAATATTTATTTAACGAAAAGCTTGTTAGTCACCAAAGTGGCCTAGCTTGAATAGATGATAAATATTTAATTAAGACCAATTAATTATAACGCTAGGAGGTCACCTAAAGGTGGACCATTGCTTATAATTAATGAAACTTAAGAGATTTATCTCCATACTTAATTAAAATAGGTATGTTTTATCCAAAGATATCTTACTTATTTTCCTAAGTATGATTGATTGTCTATGAAAGTATGCTTATTGAGAATTTGATATAGCATGAATTATGTATTAAAGTATCACCCAAAGGTGAACTTAAATACATAATAAAAGTATTGTATGTCTGAATCTATTAGATTTAACTCAAAGCATTAATGTGAATAATTTTGTTATATTTGCAGCATCCTCTAATATGTTTGCCTTGGGTAATATGATGGTTAAGTTCAATGGGCTTAACTACAATGATTGGTCTGAACAGATCCAGTTTCAACTGGGTGTAATGGACCTTGACCTGGCAATCATTGTAGACGAAAAGCCCGCGGCCATTACTGAGGCCAGCTCCGAAGAGGAAAAGTCTTTATATGAGGCTTGGGAGCGGTCTAATAGGCTAAGTTTGAATTTGATGCGAATGACGATTGCAGAAAATGTCAAACCATCTATGCCCAAGACAAGCGATGCAAAGGAATTCATGATCCAACTAAAAGAGTACTCACAATCGGACATTGCTGACAAGTCCATTGTGGGAAGCTTGATGAGTGAGTTGACCACTAAGAAATTTGAGTGGTCACAACCCATCCATGATCATGTGACTAGTATGTCTAATTTGGCAGCGAAGCTCAAAGCTATGGGTATGGACGTGAGTGAATCATTTCTGGTTCAGTTCATTATTAATTCCCTTCCCCCTGAGTTTGGTCAGTTCCAGGTGAATTACAACACCATAAAAGAAAAATGGAACTTGCAAGAAATCAAGGCCATGCTCGTACAGGAGGAAGGGAGATTAAGGAAACTGAAGGGTCACTCAGTTCATCTCACTATGCATGATGGAGCTAGCAGCAGCAAAGCTATCCCAGGAAGGAAGGACAGGAAGAAGGACAAAGCCCCAATGAAAGTCCATGAGGGTCGAATCCATAAGGAGCTGAGGTGTCACTTCTGTAGGAAGAGTGGGCACTTCAAGAAAGACTGTCCGAAACGAAAGGCATGGTTTGAGAAGAAAGGTATACATTACATTTCTGTATGTTTTGAATCAAACTTAATTGAAGTGCCTAATAATACCTGGTGGCTTGATACTGGTGCAACTACTCATGTTTCACATATTATGCGGGATTCCTTTCAATCCATCCCATAAGTTTTAACCGAAAAATTCTTATTTATGGGAAATGAATGAAGGCACGCATAGAAGGGATCGGGACTTATAGATTAATCCTGGATACCTGGATACTTTTTGGATTTAGAAAAGTGTCTTTATGTTCCCGAATGTTCAAGGAACCTTGTTTCTCAGTATCAAGATTGGATTGTGTAGGTTTTAATTTAAAGATTGGAAACTAGGTTGTTTTAGTTTATTTAAACAAAAATACTATTATGGTTCTGTATTTTAATTGACAACTTATATCGTTTCAATCTTGATAGTATGTTTGTTGAATCCTTGTTTAATGTTGAGCATGTTATTGGAAATAAACGTAGTGCACATGATGAGTGCTCGCTTTTCTTTGGCATCAAAGATTAGGTCACATATCCAAAGAAAGAGTAAAGAGGTTAGTGAAAAGTAATATCTTACCTCAATTGGATTTTGTTGATCGGGATGTATGTGTGGATTGCATTAAGGGAAAGCAAACCAAACATATATCAAAACATCCTGCCACAAGAAGCAGTGAGCCTCTTGAATTGATACACACCGATATTTGTGGTCCTTTTGATGCTCCATCTTGGAGTGGTCAAAAGTATTTTATCACCTTTATTGATGATTACTCACGATATTGTTATCTATACTTGTTGCATGAAAAGTCTCACCAAGGACATTTTAGAAGTGTTCATTAATGAGGTAGAAAGGCAACTTGATAGAAAGGTAAAAGTGGTGAGATCTGATAGAGGTGGTGAATACTTTGAAAAATATGATGAAAGTGGACAATGTCCAGGTCCATTTGCAAATTTCCTTAAAAGTCGAGGTATTTGTGCGCAATACACAATGTCTGGTACACCTCAACAAAATGGTGTAGCTGAAAGACGGAACCGTACTCTTATGGATATGGTTAGGAGTATGTTAAGTTGTAACACTATACCTTCATCATTGTGGATGCATGCCTTAAAGACCGTTGCATATCTGCTAAATAGGGTTCCTAGTAAATCAGTTCCTAAGACTCCTTATGAACTTTGGACTGGTAGGAAACCTAGTTTGAGACATCTTCATGTTTGGGGATGTCAAGCAGAAGTACGGATATATAATCCACATGAAAAGAAACTTGATGCAAGGACTATTAGTGGTTACTTCATTGGTTACCCTGAAAAGTCTAAAGGGTACATATTTTATTGTCCTAACCATAGTACGAGAATAGTCGAGTCTGTAATGCTCTGGTTCATTGAGAATGGCCAAAACAAAGGGAGTGAAGAACCACGAAATGTGGATGTTCATGAAATACAATTGAAAACTCCTACATCTAGCATTTCTCCTCAAATTGTTGTTCCTCTCGTTGTATCAAGGTTACGCAATAAACCCGGACAACAAATCATTGTTCCAAATGAGGAAAATGAACTTATTGTTAATGAACTAGCTAATAATGCACAAGTTGTAAATGATCAAGTAGAACCACAAGAAATAGCATTACGAAGGTCTATAAGGACAAGAAGACCAGCGGCTTTCAAATGACTATGTGGTTTATTCACTTGAACATGAATGTGATTTGAGCATTGACAAAGATCCAGTCTCGTTCAAACAAGCCATGAAATGTGATGATTCTGAAAAATGGTTTAGTGCCATGAAAGATGAGTTGAAATCAATGGATGACAACAAAGTCTGGGAATTAGTCGAGTTGCTCGAAGGTGCAAAGCAAGTTGGTTGCAAATGGGTCTTCAAAACTAAAAGAGACTCACATGGCAATATTGAAAGACATAAAGCCGACTTGTCGCCAAAGGTTACAATCGTAAGGATGGCATTGACTATAAGGAGACCTTCTCTCCGTTTCAAAGAAGGACTCTTTAAGAATTATAATGGCTTTGGTAGCTCATTATGATCTCGAGCTTCACCAAATGGATGTGAAAACCGCCTTTCTGAATGGAGACTTAGAAGAGGAAGTTTACATGGACCAACCCGAAGGTTTCTTGACCACAGGAAAAGAAAACTTGGTGTGTAAGTTGAAGAAGTCAATATATGGATTGAAACAAGCTTCCAGACAATGGTATATTAAGTTCAATAATACCATTACATCTTATGGTTTTATAGAAAACACTGTTGATCGGTGTATATATATGAAGATCAGTGGGAGCAAGTTTATTATATTGGTCTTATATGTTGATGACATTCTTCTTGCTGCGAATGATGTTGCTTTGTTACATGATGTAAAGAGATTTCTCTCTATAAACTTTGAAATGAAAGATATGGGTGAGGCATCCTATGTGATAGGAATAGAAATATTCCGTGATAGATCGCAAGGATTGTTAGGTTTGTCTCAGAAAGGATATATCAATAAAGTATTAGAGAGATTTCAAATGGACAAGTGCTCTGCAGGAACAGTTCCAATTCAGAAAGGGGACAAGTTCAGTTTAATGCAATGTCCTCAAAATGATTTGGAACGTCAAGAAATGCAATGCATTCCTTATGCGTCATTAGTTGGGAGCTTAATGTATGCCCAGCACTTGTACTCGACCGGATATCAGTTTTGCTGTTGGAATGTTGGGTCGATATCAAAGTAATCCTGGAATGGATCATTGGAAAGCCGCAAAGAAAGTACTTAGGTACTTACAAGGCACCAAGGATTACATGTTGATCTACAAACAGTCGAGTCATCTCGAAGTGATTGGGTATTCTGATTCAGACTACGCCGGATGTGTGGACTCGAGGAAATCTACATTCGGTTACTTGTTCCTATTGGCTGGAGGAGCAGTTTCATGGAAGAGTGCGAAGCAGACTGTAATTGCTACTTCCACTATGGAGGCTGAATTCGTGGCATGCTTTGAGGCCACTATTCATGCATTATGGTTGCGGAATTTTGTGTCAGGACTTGCTATTATTGATAGTATAGCTAGACCTATAAGGCTATACTGTGATAACTCCGCAGCAGTTTTCTTTTCGAAGAATGACAAGTATTCAAAAGGTGCAAAACACATGGATTTGAAGTACTTGTCTGTCAAAGAAGAAGTGCAAAAACAAAGAGTGTTGATTGAGCATATTGGTACTGATCTGATGATAGCGGATCCGTTAACTAAGGGATTACCGCCTAAAACGTTTATTGGCCATGTTGAACGTATGGGCATTATAGACAAGTCCTTGTTAACATAATATTGTGGTATGTATACATACATTTATAATTGTATTGCTCATATTATTGTCATGACACTTGTGAATTCTATTAAAGCTTTGTTTTTGCTTATGTACTTGTTATCTTCATTATATTTCAGAGAGATAACATTATAGTTAGAGGGTTGAATTATCCTTATTAAAGTTATACTGGGTTGAGTTGATTGTGATACATGGAAGGAATCATGTCGATTAAATGACTTGTGACCGCCATGATCTAATCATTTTAATTCAGTGAAAAAGTGATTTGATAGATTCAATAAAAGTGCGCAATTATATTTTATTTTGAATCATCAAGTTATAACATGGGTCAAGTGGGAGATTGTTAGATTATCTTTTCCTAATTAATCTCTATTATATGTGACCCATATTTATTACGTACTTCATATTTTGGGCCCACAACTTGATGGTAGTTTGGGCATAATTGTTTTGAGTACGGGGTTTTAATTCCCTCCCTCTCTCTTCAAATTAAACGGACCCCAATAATCAGAAACAGCTTATTGGGATATGATTTATTTAAAACCGCATTGAGATCTCGCCATTAAGGTCAAGTTGTATTACGGAAGAAGGCAGAGAGGGGAAAAACATCTTAAGTTTATTGGCAATGGAAGGAGGTATGTTTATATTTTATGATTTATGATTGAATTAAAAGTGTTGTATAGATCAGAATAGACAACAGAGGTTACCAAGATTGAGATCCTAATTAGCTATGTTTGGTGAGGTCTAACAAAAAGTTTTTTAAAAAGAAGAAGCCTCAATCCTAAATTAATTGAGGTCAACTGCATAAATTAATCTCTTTTACACAGCTTAATTCAATCCATTTATGACTGGTTTCAAAATTTTGTAAATCATTTTTAATTTTATATGTATTATACTCTAAAGGATAAAAGTATTTCCTTCTGAAGCGATAAGAAAAAGGAAGTGCTACTGCATCCATTTGACAAATATGTCTCTTCATTTAAATCAACGTTATTTTTTTAGAAGTATTATAGTAAAATAGAAAACTCAACAAAATTCTTTTATAAATTCTCGAAAAGTGTACTTCCGACGCATATTAGTAAAATAGAAAATGTTTTTTTGAGGTAATCCAATGCATCATCTCTTAAATTCCAACCGAACCGTCGGCTTTGATACCATGCAAATTTTGGTATAATTCTTACAAACAAAATAGTTTGCCACCGCATAATGAAATTAAGAAGCAACAAAATTGTACTAATTCCTTATCACATCTCCAAACATTTTGACCATGTTCTCATGTGAATTAATAAGAGGTAAGGTAATCATAAGCACTAAAATATCAAAAAAAAAAAAAAACACAAACACACGCGCGCACATTTAGGTGTGCACTCGATTATTTTCCTTAACAAATTCACTTGAACAATTCGAGCAACCGTTACAAATTTCCAATATAATTTAATAAGTTCTTATAAAAAAGAATAAATAATATGATAAGTGATATGTATCGAAATGTGCATCATCATATTCGGTGAGTAAACATGGCTCCAATAATGAAGCCCAACTAGAGATGTAAATGGGTAGGGGAATACCCACGGTGATGAAGATTTACCCTGACATGTATTGGTATAACGATTTTAAATGGGGACGGGGTAGGGATGAGTATAAAATCTCGTGTCCACATGGGTATGAGTAATAAAATATATCTATGGGGACACTCATGGGGAATCCCTATGAGTAGGGATACCCATCTACCCATGGGTATCCCCATATATCAATTTGTACACCATATAATATTTATTATTTATACTAGTCGATGAGCACGTACGTTGCACGTGAGGGAGATATTAGATGTTTTTCTTAAAGTATTATGTTGGAATAGTAGATAATCTTAGTTGGTGAGCACGTACTCTACACGTGAAGTGTAAATAATTACTTGAAAAAATAGATGTGTAACTGGTTTACAGGTATGGAAACTAAAATTCACCACTTTTGTAGGAAAAGGAAACTGTCTACTTTTAGTTCATGGGAAATAGAGAACCGTGAGGAGAGAAGGAAAGAGAGAACCGTGATGAGAGAGAGAAGGTGTAATGAGTGGAAGAGAGAAACGTGGAGGAGAGAAAAAAAAATCCTCTAAATCCCACTTTATTAGGAAAACTCGCATATTAATTTGGACTTATCAATTAAATTACAAATTTATCCTTAATTTTAATTATTTCTATCAATTAAATATTACATAATATTATATAGTTTCTACTGCTACATATAACAAAAAACCTCTTAATGAGATTTATAATTTTAATTTATTTGGTTAATGAATAACTATAAGTTTTGTTTTGAATTGTTTGATACTATATTTATATTTTAGAATTTTAGGATCAAAAGTACTGAAAGAAAAAGGATCAAATGAAAAAAATTGCAAAATCTTATTTAATAGAATCATCCTAATTCTTTTTGGGGGGCCATTGGTATTATTGACTTTATATATCATCTATATTTATATATACATGTTATGAATTTGTAAGTTATTGATATTATCGATATTATTGTTTCTTAACTCTTAAATGAAGAGAGAGAAAAAATATACATTGATCATCAACTACACCGAAACTTCAATCCTTTCTGAGAAAAGAAAACTTCAACCCTTAATTTCAAATTCTCAATTCTCAACATACGTGGATCAACTATATGATCAAACTCTTTATAATATAAGATTTGTTGGAATTATAAGTGTTAACACTTAGTAGTTATAATTTTTATTGCACGATAAGTTGATTTTTTTTTGTTGGAATTTCAACAATTGTGTTGTTTTGTATATATAATTTGACACCTTATTTGTTACAAAATTCTTTTTTAAGAATTCCCGCGGGAATCTCCGATGGGGAATGAAATTGGAAAACTAACAAATAGTTTTCATCTCCAAAAAAATCTCCATGAAGATCTCTATGTGGATCTCCAATAGGGAATGAGATGAGATGGGCAAAACATTTTACTCATGGAGATTCCCCATACCCACATGGGTTTGAGGGGTATGTGGATATGTATAAAATTTTATCCATAGATGGATGTGAGTATGGTATGTGTGATAAATTTTTTAATAGGTATGGGTATGAGAATGAGGTTCCCATCCCCTACTCTACTCATTTGCATCCTTAAGCCCAACCAAGCCTTGCTTCTAGTACCAATTTTTTTTTTAGTTTTTAAAATAGTTTTGACATATAATGAGCAAAAAACTATGTATTTAGAAGTAAAAATATAAAATATTATTTATCTTATTAATAAAAATATCAATATAACTGATAAAAAAAAATAAAAATAAATGGATTGATAGCAGAGCTTGGCAAGGGCTTTAAAACTCGGACCGCTCGACCTGGCCAAGTCTGACTATTAGTCCAAACCTACGTGATCCGGGTCGAGTTGATGACTACCCGAACCGCGTGAGGTGCACCGTCCACCTGTATGGCCGTATCCACTCCAATAAAAAACAATAGATTTCTCATTCCTTGTTCGTTCGTTCGTTCGTTCTCGGAGAAACAAAACTTGACTCATCGATTCTCCATCTCTGTGAGCGATTCAGATCTCACGCTCGTCTCCTCTTCGATCTCTGATCTGTGTGATTGTTGTGGGTTTCAATGGCGAATCCAGAAGAATCGAGTCCTCTGTTGAGCAAGGAAGCCGACGGAGATGCGAAGGAGAAGCAGAGAGAAGCGCCGACAAAATCCAAGGCGGAGGAGCCAGCTCGGATCCTCGACGATCGCGGCGGATGGACGGCGGACGGATTGCCGTTAGGGCACGTCAGCGTTGTCGGTGAGCCGGTGGCGCGGTCGCAGTGGAACTCGAGTCTCTTCGCTTGTCTTGGCCGGAACGATGAGTTTTGCAGCAGCGATCTTGAAGTCTGTAAGTTTTTCATTTTCAATTTCTAGGTATTCTCTCTCGTTCTTGTCTTCATTATTGTTTATTCTTTGTTGAGAAGCGTTTGATTATGAATTTTAGGGTTTTTTAGGGTTTTGAGATGTTATATAGTGTTTGATGATTGATCTGATCATAGAGATTTGCTATTGTTGATGAAGAATGGAGAGAGAATGGCATGTTCGTTTGTGTTGCATTTTTATGTGTCCTCTTTTGTTGTTCAAGCATCAAGTGTTTTCCTTATTAAATCTTGATTCTAGATAGTACGAGAGACGATCACTTTACCTGCAATTGTTGGCTCTGTATGCGAAAGCGAATGGAAGAATCTAGCAAATAGTATTTCCATGATTTTCGTTAACTGAAATATGGAATTAATACAACCTACATGTAATAAAGCTCATAAAGTTTCGCCCTTCATTGATCTTCTGCAAAACTCTCATGCCTGTGTACAACTATATGCTTGAATTAGAATGTCTTTAAGCTTAATTGGTTTTCTTTTATGTTTGATGCTTGACAAATTATTGCAATTCAAAAGAATTGATAGTCTTACCCTGAGAAAAATGCTTCCTAGGGAGAGAGAAAAGGTTGCGTGGAGAGAGATTTGAAGAGGTGAGAAATACTTAAGTTGATTGTGAGAGAGGACAAAATGAACCTTCTTGGACTGACATAAATTGTACAACTTTCTGGAAGTATAGTGAGAAAAACTTCTGAAAAACCAAAAGATATGAGAAATACAATCATTTAAACAATGTTTGATCTTATCAAACTTTTTGCAAATGCTTAATTTGTATGGGCACAGGTCTGATACCCGCCGGGTGTTTCATACCATATGCTTAGTATGATTTGGTTGTATGTTCTGTTCAACTATCTAATACTTTGATAACCTGACCAGGCCTACTTGGAAGTGTGGCTCCATGCGTGTTATATGGCGGCAATGCTGAGAGACTAGGGTCAAGCCCGGGGACTTTTGCTAATCATTGCCTTATGTACTCTGGCCTTTACATGATCGGAAATTCCCTGTTTGGTTGGAACTGGATGGCGCCATGGTTTTCGTATGTTAGCCGAACTGCAATTCGCCGCAAATTCAATCTAGAGGCAAGTACTAATTTCTTGTTGAAATTACACATGTTTTTAATGATATTCTTATTGAACTTATTCCATGTTTTATAATGATTTTATTTTGTTTGTTTTTTTTTTTTTTTTTCGAAATCCGGATATGCTTTATTTCGCACTTCACCTTTTCCAACGTGTATTACCAATTAACCATATGCTGGACATTTACAATCTTCCAAAGCATTGTAAAGACTGGTTACTAATTTTTCGACAGGTAGCAGTTAGTTAATTAATCATGTGTTCAGAATTTTATTCATTAGAAATTCTTGCTAGAGCGAAATCATTTGAAGCTGCTAAAAATCTTCTGTTGAATGTCAATTTTGGAGGTTAATAGAGCTAGAAGGCAATTAGTCGACACTGCCTTCATTATGTAGAAGGATGCATTGGGAGAAGTTAGTGAAGTGGGAGTTCCTTTATAGGACCTTGGGTTATGAAATCCTTAAATTTGCCAATGAGAAGGTTTGTATTTAAGGAAAATTTTGGGATCACCATTATCGAGTGGAGAAAAAAATTCTTGTTGAGTTTTGATTCGTGATATTGAGTTTGATCTTAACATACTGTATCTCTACCTCTATCTTTGCTACTTGGATCTATCTCTATCTCTGCTATTTAAGGAAAATTTTGGGTTCTATCATTATTGAGTGGAGAAAAAGAATCTTGTTGAGTTCTGATTCGTGATCTTGACTTTGATCTTAACATACTGTATCTCTATCTTTATCTCTACTACTTGGACTCTCCTCTTTAGGGTCAAGTGTTTGTGTCGACAGGACGTGTAGGAGAAAGTCCAAAGCAGAGAGGAAGATATAGGGCAAGGATTGAAACCAGGGAGCCCCTTCATCTTTTGTTCTCTGTACTATCTCGATCTCCCTCCTCCCCCTCCTCTCTCTCACTCTCACTCTCACTCTCTCTCATAAGATTTCTCTCACGCAACCCCTCTCAACTACATACACACTCCGCCCCACACATCTTTGTACACATAATAGGAAGCGTCCAACATAGTCTCAATCCCAAATAAATTGGGGTCGGCTACATGAATCAAAATTTTCCATCGTGTTCGATTAAGTGCAATTGATGATGAGCTTTCCAAACCATTCACATCCCTCATAATTAATGCATCCCATGTTAACTTTGGTCTACCCCTACCTCGTCGATTTTCTACAGTTTCTATTAAGTCAAGTTTTCTAGTGGGGGCAGGGCATTTATAGGCCGTCTTTGTAAGTGACAAAACCACCATAACCCCCTTCCCTAATCTTTGTATCAATTGGTGCTACTCCTACTTGTCTTTGAATTTCTATATTTCTTGTTCTATTTTTACGAGTTTTGCCACACATCCACCTAAGCATTCTCATTTTTGCTACGTTCATTTTATGTAATTGTTATTGCTTTACCGCCCAACATTCACTACCATAGAGCAGGAAGTGTCTGACATGTTACTAAAAATAGTTTTCTTATTTAACTTTGTATTAAAATTGTTATGTATTATTAAAAATCAAAAGAAAATATTTAAAACATAATAGGATTTATCCATGTCCAATTACTTTGGCCGAGTCCCCGAGTCCTTAAAATTAGGTAACTAGATCCAACCTCTAGGCACGCACCGAATACCCATACTCAAGTTTGATTAATGTAGGTTTCCATATAAAATTCCTTCACCAAGTGCATAGAAATTCAGAATATGATGAGGTGTTCGTTCGGCTAGTCTTCCCTCTTGGAAAACTCATTTCCTTAAGTATCTTTCCATAAGATAAAAAGGGAAATGGTCTCTATAGTTTCAAATTTTGAAGAATGTTTCCATATTGGTAAACGTGCCTATGTTGTATTTAGTCTAGATATCTCTTTTTTTTTTAAGGAAGAAATTATATATGTGTTATATATGAAATAATAATATGATTATGTAATACAAAAGTGAGGACAAACGGTCCCAACAAACTCACAATGGGTAAAAATACAGCCTACATGTAACTAGGTAGTGCTATACAACCTCAAGTATGTACTATCTATACTCATAGAACACTTCGATCCATTACAAGATTTGTGGAGCTTGCTATCCAGTTCTTCGTGTGCTCCCAAATGGAGAACCGATATCGAGTTTTGTTCTAAAAAATCCTTCTATTTCTTTATAACCAAATGAACCGACATGTTACAAAAAAAACCATCTTAAAGAACTCTTTATTCCTCCTACGCATATCGGGTGAAGGAAGAGTAAAAAGTCCTTAATTGTGAGTCCAATATATCTTGCCTTGTGTGAAGTAATGCCAATGTTGCCATACATTCCTTATGATCGAACAAGTGTCGTGGTCAACATATTCCGCATTACCAACACAAACTGTAATATTGGGGTGATAAGTTGGAATGGGGTTCCTTTGTAGCAAATTTGATGTGTTAATTTTGTTTAGTGCTGCTAGCCATCCAAATCAGTGGTTGCAAGACGTTAAGGCGATGCCTAGGCAATAAAAAAATATTAATTTAGAAGCCCCCGAAAAATTAATTAATTATTTTTAACTCCCTATCTGCGTATTAATACTACTACTCACTGTCTGTTTACTACATTAATAATAATAATAATAATAATTAATATTGAAGCTTCGTACTTGTAAGTTAAAAAAAATTAACAATTTTTTTTTAAATGGCGCCCTCCGTCCTAGCACCCTCCGTCCTCACACCTAAACCTTACCACCACCACCATCATCACCACCATCCCTCCACTTTCCGACCACCTTCGACCACCACCACACATACCACCAACCACCCCGCCGTCTATGATCCCCCCACACAATCATTCCATCCATAAGTGCACCCTCTCTGCCGTTTGCTAACACTTACCCCCTTTTCCCAATTTCACGACCGGGTACCTTGAAGAGCCATTAAGAATCCCCGCCTCTAGCAAACGGCCCCCCATATTTATTATTACTCCTAACTACCCGAACCCAATCACATTCAACACCACATGGCGCATGGGAACAACAAATATCCCACCACCCCCACAACTACCTCCCATGTCCCCCATGTCCCCAGGCCCTCAACGATACCTCCATCCATAAATCACACCCCAACCACACCACTACCCACCACTGGTCCCCCCGTCAGCCATCATAACCCAAGGATCCCCATAAAAAAGACTACCAAAATGGTCGGACATCCTTCGAGATACCACAAAACAACCACCTATCATTACAAATCCAAGACTAGCCTTGAACACCGAATCGACAGAAACTATTCTCCGTTCGTGGGGAAGGGGGAGGCTTATGGATCACAGAAAAGTCAAGAAAAGCCACTTTTGCGATGCGGCTCAGTCGAAAGGAAGGCGATCAGATCAGTCGTTCAGTAGAGGATTTATCCTCAAATGGGGAGAGGGAAGTAGACGTTCTTTCCGTGGAGATGATACGTCCACTATCTTTGTCGAAAGACTTTTCAATGCTGAAGGTCGAGTCATCAAAATATGGAAAACATCAAAAGGAAGACAACAAGCCCTTTTTGTCCCTGAAGGATACCAGGGCAAGGGTTGGAAAATTTTCTATTGCTCGATACAAGAGCTCATGGGCAACAAAATCCCTTTTCTTCCTCCAGAACCATCGCCACCTGTAACTAGTAGAGAAAAGAAGAATGAATGGGACTGAGCCATAGCATGCACCGACGACAAGGGAATAGTTATTTGTGAGGATGTCGAGGAGCAGGAAACGATCTTGGCTTAAGGTAGGAAGGCGGGCAAAAACGTCTATTTATACCCTCATTTTGGGATCAACAAATCCATTGGAGAGAACCAATGTTCGAATGTAGAAAAGGCTGGCTACAAGTGGAAGATCTACCTTTCAACATGTGGGACGAATCTTCTTTTGGGCGGATTGCTGCCCACTATGGGGGGATCGTCGGTTCTCATATGAGTGTATCAGAGGAGGGGCGACAAAACCTCTTGGTTAAAGTATATGGAGTTGAACATTCTTTTTACCCAAAAGCTCTGGTCCTCCATCAAGACCAACAAGAGGTCCATGTCTTAGTCTTGTCGGCTTCTTCTCCGGCCAAACAAAAGCCAAAATCCACATCCCAAGACGGTTCCCAAGGGAAACCTAGACGTGCGACACGTGGTACTTCACAGAGTACGACTGCGGTCCCACATGATGCTAACCCTACACATGAACCTCCCTCGCGCGCCATAAGAGGATTTTCAAAATTCAAAAGACCCGAGTATAGTTCATTTTTGCACGCATGTGACAAGGTGATGGGAGATTTGGACCCGAACTCGCTATCCCCGGCCCAAACTCCCCCAAATCCAAAATCATCCAGAAAGCTGTCAAATAACCTAACAACAAGGTGCTCAAAGTTAGTCCGCCTATATGAACCCAATTCGGGTGAAACCCCCCAAAGCAAGGGAAAAGGGGTTTGGGTGGCCTATGACACGAAGCCTCCCTCTCTTCCCTGTCCAAGCCCAACACAACAAGACTTAAGGTCAATCACAATCACAAGGGTATCCAACTGGCGTGGTAGATCTAGGATCCGACGTCGAATCTAGGAAAATGGGAGAACTCCAATTGAAATCTCCAAGGGAACTGTGCAATGCTCGGAGACGGGGAAGAAAAAGCAACACAAAGGATCCTTGTCGAACACACGCAGCGAGTTGGAATCCGAAGCATTGGACCAAGAAAGTGAAAATGAGGAGGATGATTGTGATTCGGCCCAGCACACACCTTAAGATTCGAGACCTTCTTGAGGATGGACATGCCAATATGGACTCGAAAAATGAAGACGGCCTCGGCAATCAATTGGAGCAAGTGGGCCTAGATCATTAATAAGAGGTATTAGGCGCTTTGATTTCTTCTTCCCTTGACACGGAACATCGTTTGCAGATTGCAAAGGTGGCAGAGGAGATGATAACGGGTATGGAGGAGTTGGGATTCATGTCCCAAACTGACAAGCCTATCCTAGAGAGTATGGCCAGCCTAAGCATTCGCCCGAAGAATCTTGCTCAACCCTCTGATTGTAGCGACATGAATCTTGATGACCCACAACCTCTGAAAGAAATACCAATACCACAAAATTCCCTAGCTTGGGAAGAACCAATCATTAAACAATCTGAAAAACTGCAGAATTACCATAACGAATAATGGGAATGAGAAACATATGCACAACTCATCAAAAAAAGGGAGTGCTGATCGCGAGCGGAGGAGGCTTATTTTCGAAGTCAACTATTCCACACCAAACAGACGGGGTTTCAGTGGTGCATAAATGAAGCTCATATCATGGAATGTAATAGGGCTTGGATCGGATGTAAAACAAAGGGCAACAAAAGAAATATTGAGAAAGCAGAAGCTGGATATTGTCATTCTACAAGAAACAAAGAATAGTGAAATCTCAAGGGGCTTAATTTCAAGAATCTGGACTAATAGATACAAAGAATGGTCAATTCTTCCTTCCGAGGGCTGTAGGAGGGGGGTGTGGTGATCATATGGAACTCAAGGCAATTTACAACATTGGGGAGTCTTTTAGGCCAATTCTCAACAACACTACATCTAAAAGGGGAGGACGAAAAGGAATGGTGGCTTACAGGAATATACGGGCCTACAAATCCAGGGCTCCGTGATGAAATGTGGTAGGAGATCGCAGAAGAATTTAACGAGCCGATCCATGACTTAGAGCTGGTTGATCCACCTTTGTCCAATGCAAATTACACATGGTCGAATCTAAGGGAAAACCCCGCATGTAACCGCATTGACAGATTTCTCATGTCACAAGAGTGGATTGCCATGTTCTCTACACCAATTCAATCCATTGCTAACCGGCCCACATCTGATCACTTTCCAATGTCTGAACACAAATATGGTGAGGTGGGCCCCCCCACCTTTTCGGTTTGAGAACGTGTGGTTAACACAAACGGGATTTAAGGAGGCCTTGAAAACATGGTGGGAGGGCATTTAGGATTGTGTAAAGGAGGGCACAATATTCATGAGGAAATTAAATCAATTGCAAAGGAAAATTAAAATATGGGACAAGGCTGTCTTTGGACATGTAGGAATGAAAAACCAGTCCCTCCTGTCCAAGATTGAGAAACTGGATAAAATTGCCCCGCATATATGGGACAAGACACTCAAAGAGCGGCTCGCGGGTCTAAAGACAGAACTCGATCACATACTGTTACTGGAGACACGTATGACATCACAAAAAGCCAAAATCCAATGGATTAAAGAGGGAGACGCAAACAACGGGTTTTTTCATCGGCTTCTCAATCAACGAAGAGCCAATAACTCCATCACATCCATTGAGAATGCTGATGGACAATTAGTAAAAGAGGGGAGAAGAATCAATAGCATCATCACTAACCATTTCAAACAAATTTTCTCAACTGCAAAAATCGGTCAATGGGAAATCAAAGGCATAAAATGGGGCTCGATCTCTTCAATGGAAGCCAACACCCTGGAGGTCCTTTTTTTGGAAGAGGAGGTATGTAAAGCCATTGCAGAGTGCGGGGGAGATAAAGCTCTAAGAGTTGATGGTTTCTCAATGCTGGCTATCAGGAAATGCAGGTTGGGGATCCTCAATAAATTTTACGAGGACGACATTATTGACCAGAATGTCAATGAAACATTGTTTTGCTTAATACCAAAAAACAGTAAAGCAAGCAGAGTATCGCACTACAAACCTATAAGTTTGGTCTCATCGCTTTACAAAATCATATCAAAAATCTTGGTTGGCCGTCTGCGGCATGCGGTTCACTCAACAATTGCGTTCGAGCAAGGCGCTTTTGTTGAAGGTAGACAACTTGTGGATTTGGCGTTAATGGCCAATGAAGCTGTGGAAGACTGACGAAAGAGGGGGCAAAAAGATTTCCTACTAAAGTTTGACCTCGCTAAGGCTTATGACCATGTTGATTGGCAATGTCTTCACTATGTTCTTATGAAAAAAGGCTTCGGGGTTCGATGGCGTCGATGGATGGCGGGCTGCCTCTCATCCGTATTTTATTCCATCTTAATCAGTGGAAAACCTCAACCAAAATCTCGAGCAAGAAGAGGCCGAAGGCAAGGATGTTCTCTATCGCCCTTCTTGCTTATCATTGTAGCTGAGTGTTATCTAGGATGTTGGAACAGACAAAGGCAACAGGGGTCATAGAAGGCTTTCGCATTGGAAGAGAGAAAATCCACCTATCCCATCTTGTGTTTGTTGATGACACTCTGCTGTTCATAGATCAAAAGGATGGCCAAATCCAGAAATTCATGGAAATTGTTGAGGGCTTTTGCCTAATTTCAGGATTACAGCTGAATAAGGAAAAAAAGTGCACTTGCGGGGATCAATGTGGGCGATGAGACAGCGATGCAAAAAGCCAGTAGTCTGGGATGCGCGGTTGGACCCTGGCCAATTAAATATCTAGGTCTTCCCCATGGCGGATCTCCCCGTCCTCTTTCTTTTTGGAATCCAGTTTTGGAGAGAATTACATGACGCTTGGATGGTTGGAAAAAAGCCTATTTATCCAAAGGTGGAAGAGTCACTTTAATATCATCCATGCTTGATGGAATCTTGGTGCATTACATGTCTATATTTCTACTTCCATCTGGTGTGGCAGATAGAATTGAACTGCTAATGAGAAGGTTCCTTTGGGCGAAATATGATGAAAACTCCACGACCCTCTGGTGGCGTGGAAGGAGGTTGTACGTCCGAAAACCATTGGGGGGTTGGGCATTGGAAAATTACACTTGAGAAACATAGCATTGGCGGCGAAATGGCTTTGGAGATTTCCAAGGGAACAAGATACACTATGGGCAAATGTGATAAGAAGTAAGTACGGGCATCATACAAATTTAGGGGGGGGGGGGGGGGTGGAACAATCCACTTTTAGGGCACCTTGGACCTTCGTTAGCTCTTTAAAACTCCGTTTTATCTCCCTTATAGCAATAGAAGTGGGAAATGGAGAGAACATTTGTTTTTGGTCGACCTGTGGCTATCGCAGGTTCCTCTTTGTACCAAGTACCATCCTCTATTTGAAATTTCAAAATAAAAAAAGGTGACGGTCTCCTCAATGGCCGAACCTCTAGCAGATAGCTCCGACTCCACAATATGGATGCTGGACTTTGCAAGACTCACCAACCAGGAAAGTGAGGATGCTATTTCTGTCCCCGGAGAACTGGAGGGAGTTCAAATCAGGCCGAATGTGGCTAATAAAAGAACTTGGCCGCTGGGATCGGAGGGGAGATTCACAGTCAAGTCAATGTTCGCCACACTATCGGGAGTAGGTCACCAGGCCAATTTTCCCTTTTTCAAGACTATATGGAAGGCTGCAACACCAAACAAGGTGAAATTCTTGTGCTGGTTAGTATGTAAGGACATGATTAACGTGGGGGAGATCCTCTTAAGACGGTAGCCAACTTGTTAGCTGTCTCCCCACTACTATCCACTGTCTAAGAACAATGGGGAAACCATAAACCACCTTTTCCTTACATGCCCAGTCACGCAAGTTCACTGGAACAAAGTGTTGGCAGAAATGGGGGCGACATGGGAGGACCCAACATACATATTGGATACTGTGGGATTCAATCAATTTTGTGTCAGGCCAAAAGTAAATCATGTGGAAATACGTGGCACAAGCGATCATCTGGCTTACTTGGTTGGAAAGGAATGCAAGGGCGTTTAATGACAAAAGTAGGACTGTGGGAGAGACGTGGAATCTAATCAAAAACTCGGAAGGGATATGGCTCCATGGAGACCATCATTTTTCGATGTGGGATCGCCCCTCCTTGAAATGAGATCGGAGTGTGCTTCTTCATGATTGAGAAATCATGTTTCCAATAGTCTTATGTTTTGTATTTTTGCTTTCTTTTGTTTTTGGATGGGCAACCAAGACATGGATGGGAGAAATAACCTTATCTATAATCCCGTTGTTTTCAAGTGTTTTAGTGGTCGTAGTCTAGATCAGCTGGGATTCCGATATAGTCTTGTAAATCGAAACCCGAGATGATTGGGCTAGGGGTACATAGTCCCCTACTGTATTTTCTATATATTTCCAAATTAATAAAATATCTCATGGTAGCATAACTCCCTTGACTTGAAAAAAAAACAATTTAGATATTTTACTCTTGAAAAAACATCATAAAAAGTTAGGGAGAAAAAGGAAATGTATTTGTAAAAAACTAAAAACTATTTGTAAACTATTTTAAAAAATTTATATATTAAAACAACACTTTTTTTTTCCTAATTTTTTTTAAAGTTACTGTTCATGGTGAACAATAATTACTCAAAGAAGACGATTAACAGTTATAGAGGCCATAAATGGACTCCGCGACCTCGGCGTTTAGGTCGCAAGGTCATTTCTGGCCTTTGCAAAGAGGTCGCGGAGGCCAGTTGAGTTGCCGTAGGTCAAAGGAGTCGCCGAAAGTACATAACTAGACCAAAAAGCGATAATTACCTTCTTCAACTTGTCGGAAACAAATTGAAACCATGTCGGAGACGTGCCAGAACCTTGTCGGAACTTTCGCCGGAGATCGAAAAGTTGTTGGAAGGGATGGTGGTGGAGTGGATAAGGTGGTGGGGCAACCGTTGTGGTGGGATAGAGGATGAGGATTCTATTAGGGTTAGTTTATATATATAATAAGACTCCTATACTTTTATAAAATTTATAAAGACCTCCCTAGGCGTTTTTTGCCTAAACCGCCTAGGCGTCACTACAACCACTGATCCAAATACCTTTGGAAGGAACTTGGGTTTTCTAAATAAAATTTGCTTGTGGGAATATAAGTCAAGTAGGGTTGTCAATGAGTATGGGAATAAATTATCTACATGGATAGAGTCGAGTACGTTACCACACAACTATGTCCTCTCAAAAGGGTGCAATGCCAACATCAATTACGTTATGATCTACATGAATAAAGTCTCTATATATATGTATATATATATATATATATATATAGGGTTCTACTACCATGTGAAGCACAAAAAATACCCAAGTCAACCATTGGATTCTAATCCAACACATTAACCTATAAGTCATAAATGCATAAAACATTTAATGCACAACACATTTTGAGGGGTTCTCATGACATGAGTGTATATTTGGGCTCCGCTGTTATATATATAGGTGATTCTACCATGGTGATAGGGAAAAATCATCTTGCATGGTAATTTTTATTTTTAACCATTAGATTTCAATCCAATCGATAATATTTCTTAGTACTTGTGCACATATTAAAGCGTCATTAATGTAGCTATCAAATTGACCATTGGATTTAAATCCAATGGTCAAGAATAAAAATCACCATAGATGGTGATTTTAAAAGATCACCATAGATGGTGATTTTAAAAGATCACCATAGTAGAATTTCTTTATATATATATATATATCAATATATATATATATATATTATCTTGCTTAATTTCTTTGGCTCTTATTGATGATTCTAGGCTTGACTTCTTTGTTCGCATCCGAACTTCATGCCCCCTGTAAGACCATAACATGGTGGTCTGCAAGACCATAACATTGTGGGTGGTTGGTGGCTTGCAGCATACCTTTAACAAAACTTAGAAGAGATACATTGCGAGTTGCTTTTTGTACTTTAGTTGGGTGTTGCTTACATGCAAGTTAGTGAATCCTTGGGCCACTTTTTTTTTGTCCTATGGTCGAAGTAGGATCCTTTGCAGGACTACGCCTCTAAATCTCTAATTTATATTAATTATAAGTCGTACTTTATCCTAGGGCTACACTTGGTAGATTGATTAAGCAATTGGGCAATGTTTTGTGATGTGTTTGTTAGTATCTTTCTCTTCGTGATTGATTTCATTTCTGTAATTCTCATGATCTTTTCTCTGTGGGAACTTTTTGGGGGTTGGAATTAACTACAGTGCTCTTGTGATTGATTGTGCTTTGATCCTCCTACAACTTAGTGATTACTCACGAGACTTCGTCACAGTTACTGTCACACTTGTATTTCAATTTATTTTCTCCAGCTCTCTTCAAAGATGTTTTACAATATTTGCTGCATTACTCGTGCATGTGAATTAGTCATAATTTTTGTTAAGAGGTTTGAATTTTCCTACGCCCTAGTATTTCAGGTGGTTAAACCCTATGAAGATTATTTATGAACTCAGCATTTCATTTCCAACTTCAAACTAGGTTTGCATTTTAAAACTGACCCTTTTTTTGTTTTTTTTTGTTTTTCGGAGTCCTGGTTCATCAAGCCTGTGTCTTTTGTTATCGTCGCGTTGCTTTAAATTAGTTTCGCACCTTTAATTGTTTTGATGAATGGTCAGTGTTCTGTTGTCAGAGAAATGCGAACCGCAACGTTTCATGCTGGTGTTGGTTTCATCATTGAATAAAGTATTTTTTTGGTTGTTGTAGGACTATGGAATATATGTATTTTATTCTAGGTACGAAGTACTTTGGATTGATGTGAAATATAGGGATACTGCAATAAGGGACCTGTTTCGTTAGAAGCCAATTATGTGACTTGAATAAATGCACGTTGTACTGATATTCAGCTCCACTTGCACCCTCTCTGCAACCTGGAGAGAACTATGGTTTTTCTTACATTATTTTATGCGATGTAAAATTAACCAATCTTAATTTGCTGCATCTTACACTGCACTAATAGTTCTCTTGGTGTAACTCTGATGGGCGTTGTAAGAACAGGGTAGCTGTGAAGCGCTGAACCGATCCTGCTGTGGGTGCTGCGAAAGCATAATGGTGGACGAAGTGCAACGAGAACAATGCGAATCGGCGTGCGACTTCATGACCCACTTCTTCTGCCACACATGCTCCCTGTGCCAAGAAGGACGTGAACTCCGCCGGAGGCTGCCTCATCCAGGGTTCAATGGACGCCCCGTCTTAGTCATGATCCCTCCTCCAGAGCAAATGATGGCCCGCGGTGGAACCTGATCGCCTCTCCTCACTAAATCCCATACTTCCACACTGCCTACTGCACCATATTCGATACCAAACATTGCATAAAAGTTGTTTGATAAGACATTGCATGAAAGTTGTAATAACATCTATATAAATAGTGGGGCTGATGACTATGAATTCGGAAAAAGCAAACTTCTCTACATGTACTATAAACTAGCAAGAACAAGATATATTATTGAAAATAGTATAATATGTTCGATGTAGAATAATCAAATAAAGCACCCAACGGGTGTGGCAAGCATTAAGGGACTGATTAGGCAGATACTTGGGTTTGATTCCGAACCGTGGCAGTGGAGATTGGTGCATCTGTACAGCTCTCATGGGATTAGTATATAGTAGGGGGCCATGAATATCGACCCTGCTAGAAACAATGTTCCCGTCACATTGGGCATAGGAGTATGGAGTGTGTGATATACCTTGAGATGTGTATTCATATTTATCGAGATATATCATGAGTCTATTAAATTTTTAAAGTGGGTTACAAAAGTATTTTCCTTTTTCTTCTCTATCTTTAGAACAAATGAGTGTAGCAGAGGAGAGCAGTTAATGACGGGAGTGGTGGTTAGTTGGTTTCTCTATGTATAAAGAGGAGCGAGTCAGAGGCCGCGAGTGTTATCGAGAGAGAGATGACAAATGAAGAGGAGGGAGTTAGAGGAGAGTTGTTGGACATGCAGAAAGCCGAGAAGTCTGTGTGGCTGATCAGATGCCCTGCTCTCGTCTCTCGCTCATGGAGCTCGCACACCACACACACCGACTACCTCTCCTCCTCCTCTCCTGCAATCGCCAAGGTTGTCGTCTCCATCGACCCTCTCCGCTCCGAAAACGACAACAACAACAACGACAACAACGAAGACGACAACAATAACGGCGACTCTTCCTCTACTCAGGTATTCGCTCTACCTAGGTCTTCTGATGTCAAATGGAGACTCAATGTCCGCTTTATTCGATTCTTTAATTCTCGATTGAATGAATGTCTCTGCACTGCCAATTTGTTCTTGGATTGATGAATATTACAGATGATTCTTCTGTTATGAATTTAACATAGCTTTGGCTGGGTTAATCTTGCGTACTCGTTTGTAGATTCTGTTTTGGTTGAAGAAATTAGCGGTGTGGAGTGATGTGTAATTTGATTAGGGTTTTAATGGCACTTCTTGTGATTTTAGGCTTTAGTGCTTCAATATAGTCATGAATCTGTTAAATGGCTTTGTATTCATGAAATTCGGATACTATCTAGCTCACTGGGGGCATTAACAACCTAGCACCTTGGCGATTATCCTTGCGAGTGCGCTTTGTGAAGTTCGAAAAAGAAAGATGATTTATATTTCGAATTGAACTGAGAAAATTGAGCCAAGAGAGTGGTGAAACGAAAGACAAACTTGATATGGAGCGGTTGTAATAAATAAAATACTATTGAAAATCATGAAACAAACGAAATGTAACAACTCTGCAAATGATGTAGCAAAGAACTAAGTGAATTTGTGTGAAAACCACTAGAGAACTGAACGATATCAATACTCCATTACTTCTTTAACTTTTTTATTTTTTTATTTTTTTTATAAATATATGCAACAATGCTTTATGATAACAACAAACAAAGTCTAAATTTCAAATTAGTCGGAGTTGGCTACATGGATCAGATGCTTCGACCGGTTTTACAAAAGAAATCCTATGTTTGATTCGATATATTTAACATAAGCAATGACTAAGCATCATCATCTCCTCTTTAAAGCTCAATAGTTTCTTTCCTTCAAGTGACCTACACTCCACTTTTTACTTTGTCCATGTAGCATATGAGTTTCATGGGGTTAATTTCACACATGGTCACTAAACTTTAGATGTTGTAACATTTTGATTACTAAACTCCACTTTGTACCAAAAAAATCATCAAACTTTTTGAAACGTTTCAATAAAGTCACTCCGGTCTTTTTCCCGGAGTCAAAAAAATGATGTGGCGCTTACGTGACATTGGTAAGTTTAGGATTGATATCAGTTTGCCTCAACATCCGTATTCTCTCATCTAGATGCGCATCTAACAATCTTTATTAAGTGTGTCAAAAATAATGTTGCCACACTCACAACACAATTAAGAACTCACAAGAATTCATGGAAAATATTATTTGCAAGAGGCATGAAATGGATATTTTGAACCACTCTTTCATTTTTATTTCCCTTTTCTACTACGCATAGATAAGTGAAAGCTAAAGAATTTTTTAAGATATTAAATATCAAATTATCATTATTTACACATGCATTGAAAACTTCATTGAGTTTTCATTGTCCAGTCTGTACCTTACCTAAATTAAGCAAATCACCTACACATGCCTTCTTGCATTATCAATGCTAAATGAAGAACCAAAGGTTGATTGTTTGACGAAATATTTCAATTTTTTCCCTCCACTGTCGCATTAACAAATATAAGGGAAATCTGGAAATTGGTCTGTCTTATATTTCTTTCGTTTTGTTTGACAAAAAATTTTAGATTAATAATGATAAATTGATAATAATGGTGAAGCTTACAAGTTCGGAATGTCCAAACCTCTAGAATATAGGTGAATTTTTTAATTTTAATTTTCATTATTTTTTTTAAAAGAGAATCAAGCAAGTTAGTCAATGCCTAATGGTAATGCTCTTTGAATTGCCTAAGAGTGTGGTGTCATTTTTGTATAATTGAGGAAATTGAGTTTAGAAGTTGAACTCTACATTTCTCCTTGGATCTTTTTTATGTCTCAATCAAAATATTGAACTTATTAGAAATCTTCAAATTTTGCAACCACTCACCCTTCTTTTGGCATTCGAAAATTTATTGGGCTAAGGTAGTAATCTCATCAGAGTTAAGGATGACCTTTTGGACTCACCTTTGAAAATATTACTCCGGAACATGCATTGACATTAGTGAGGATATTTTTTAACAAAATATCACTTTATGTAACCTTCTTTTTTGGTACAACTTTAATTAGAAGTTTTTTTGAGTTTTTTTCTTAATTGTCAATGTGTTTACATTGTGCCCAACATTTGCATTCACAACAATGATACTTACCCAGATAGTCATCAATCAAGCAATTCATGCCTGTAATAGTTCTTCTAGCCTTTGTTGGCATGTTAAAGATGTGTGGCAAAGGATTGGATCATTAATGTTATAGCTAAATCATATTTTTATGACTGCACCTTTTCCTCAATTATGGCAACAAGATCTTGCATTCTACCCTTCTTCCTGTGCTCTAACCTTTCTGCAGCAAAATCGCTTTCAATGATATGTGGAGATTTAAAGAGAACCTCAGGCCATGTGGACCATAAGGTTTAGCCAAAGGCCTATTTGTTCCTGAGTTTCAGACATATGTTGAGGAATGAAATTGACAATTGTGAACTCAGTCTATTATGACATAACGGTCATAGAATTAGTTACCTGTGAGGTAACTCTATGTCCTCATATTTCTCTAGAATGTTTTCCATTAAATTGCATCTGGCGCCTAATTTTTTGTGTAGCACCTAATTTAATGTGCAGCAAACACGCTAAATTGTATTAAAGATATTTGATTATGTTTGGCCGCATGCACTCCAGTCCAATTGACGTAGAATTGATATCCATTGTCATTGATAAAGTCTTGCGACTTATTGGTATAAAGAATATTTACTTTCCAATGTGGCTTTATGTATATAATCTTTTATCTTGTAGGAATAAAGAATGAGTTGTTATTGTTCTCCAAATCAGTCTTCTTAGAGAATTTATGTTATCTATTTTTTATACATTTCTCAACTTTTGATCAGTTCATGATGGAATTGGCTGGGACCGATTCCGAGAATGTACCCAAGTGTTTCTCTATGGATATGTTTAAAGACTTCGTTCCAATGTGTGTTTTTTCTCAGACAAATCAAGGTGAGATTCTCATTCTTAACTCTTAAGTATTATTGGTTTAACGTTTGAGATAACATCAAATGAGTTGTAGGCTTAGCTACTTGTCAGAATTGTTGATTGGCACTAATCTACAATGGGAGATAAATGTTTTCTTTATCTTTCTTTTGCGATACTATTATCTGGGTATTGAGCAATAAGGCTTGCTTGCTAGTTGGTTTAAAGCTTTAAAGTTGTTGATATCGTTTCTCTTCAACCAGACTACCTGATGGTAAAATCAACTTTATATTTGCCAGCCCATTTGTTCTTGAGAAATTCATCTCCTAGAGAATGTCTCTCTTATATATACTGCACAATGAAATGAAGTCATAGCTTGTTATAGGAATATAGGATGTGTATATTAAGGCTTGCAAAAGTGTTACTTTTTGAAGGTTGATTTGGAGACTCTTTGGAAAATCTTTTTGTTGATTATGATTTGTCGTGATTGTTTTAAATTTTGGTTGATCTTTCATTAATTCAGTTTTAAATCGAGCGGAGTGGAATAGTTTCTATTCATGTAGCCGACTCAAACTAATTTGGGATAAAGTTTTTGTTGTTTTTGTTGTTTCATAAATCTGGATGGGTGAATTGCCGACAATTTTTTTTTTTTTTTTGAGAATCACCCCACTTCAACATCATCATCTCTTCAAGGAACTAATGTGTCCTTATCTCTTGCCTCCCTTCCATCCGGTTAGTAAGATCTAAAATGTATACCATTAGTTTTAAAAGAGTTCTTTGTTTTGCAAATGCATTGTAGTATGTTTATCCACTTCGATTTTTATTACCATCTATTTTTGTTTGTGATTTGTTGTAGTACTAATCTAATGCAAACGCTTTTTCATTGAAATCGATATCATTTCTTTTCTTTTCTCAAGGTTTCTATTCAATGACAATGCATGTGGTGTATGAATTGCATTGTATACATGAAATCTTGATTTTCTTCTCTTTATTTGATGATTAAAAGCCTGATATCTTCGTCTTAGATGTTGAATGTTTAAAAGAATATTCTTTTGAAGTTAGTGTGACTGGAATATCTCTTCATCAGTTGATTACTGCAAAAGAACAATCTACTAGTTTCCTAAAAGTTCGACCTAAACTCGTTCCTTCTTTTTTTTTTTTAAGTTTTGGGACAACTGAATCTGGTATTGAATGGTATCAACTGTCGAAGCTAGAGAGTTGACTCAAACTTTTTTACTTGGGCGACTTCTTAACTAGTTTCCGCATACAACCCAATTAGTTGTTGGTAATGTCCTCAAAAAAAAAAAAAAAAAAAAAAAAAAAAAATGGTTGCTGGCAATTCACCCGAAGTATTTCTCTTTGGTTTCTTAACTCAATAGAATTAAATTTGCATACATAATATGCATTCAAAGAGCTGTCCTGGACTATTAGCATGTCAAAATCTTGTACGTTATCCGATGTAATCGCCATAGGGCCTATTATATAAGAATTAGACTTTGCTATATGTATAAGACATAGTATATTGATGTATTAGGGTTTTGGTATAAATGTATGTAAAGCTACTTGAGTAGGTCGTTTTTGCCAAATAAATTAAAGGATAGACTTTAGAAACCCTGGATTGGGTGTTTGTGACTTGTTCTTCTTTTTTGGTTTGTTCTTTTCTTCTCCTCCTTTGATCCTCTCTAAATCATTATCTCCCTTGGAACAACTTAGATAGTTATGTGTGTAATGAGATGCCTAGGTAATGCGGTGCCTAATAATTGTTTAGGTCTAGCTCTAGCAGTCGATGTAGCTCGTAATATAAATGCATAATACTTTTGTATCTAATAATGATTATCTAAAGCTTAGAAACTTAAGCAAGAAACTGTAGATCCCAAGGAAATAAAATTTATAGAGTAGCAGTTGCCTCAGCACTAAGCAAAGCTGGTAAAGGTCTCTTAAGAAATATTTAGAAGGTCGATGGGCTTTGTATATTGACCTGCTCTCAAATAAAAAAATCGAAAGACAATAATTCTAGTAAAGCTAGATGGAAGGCTCAAATTGTTCCATCCAAGGAAAGAAAATTCGATAAAATTAGCCGAAGTTTAGGCAAAGTTTATCGAAGTTGAAGGGATCGAAACGAAGTTCACGGGTACTTTAAAAATTACAAAACTTCTCCGAAGTTTATGTTCAAAATTGACAACATTGATATAAATTGATATGGATTGCTAAAAACAAGGAAAAATTGCAAACATTCGGTAAAAAAAATAAAATATGTGTGTATGAGACGAAAGGGTTGAGGGTTGTAATTGATGGTGACATTTAGAGGTTATTGAGAATTTGAGAGTGGCTCACTTTTGTACAAACATCTCTACTCCAATAATGCGATCCCTTGACTTTGCATTAGGATTCAATGTATGCATCGAGATTTACTTTTGCACACACATCTCTACTATGCTTTGTGGTTTTTTTTCAATCGATGCATAATGTCAAAAAGTGGATTTTTTTTTCTTTAAATACTGACCCATATAAAAAAAACATGTTTCATAATTTTAATTTTACTTATGAAAATGTGCAATTAATAAATGGTTAGAGAATCAAATTAAGTGTAACTATTATCACTAAAAAGTAGGGGTGGGGAAACCGCGGTTTGGTGGTGAAAATCATCAAACTGCCACCAAACCGAAAGTTCACGGTTTGGCCGTTTTGCAAACCACCACCAAATCGCAAACCTCAAAACCACAACCAAACCGACCGCGGTTTGATCGGTTTGGTTTTTCGGTTTTTTCGTGACACATTTTCAGCAAAAAAAGTCGCACATTCCATACAATCCCATCAACAAAATATATGTTCATACATGACCATCCACCAAAAACACAATAATGCACACGAACTCAATCAAAAATAAGATCATTTTGAAAGTTAAAACAACAAGAAAAGACTTCAATTTTATTTCAATACATTCCAAGTTTAGGAGTGGTTTTTGCGATTTTGTGAAATGCAATTTTTTGTAAATGAAAACCACCACCAAACCGTGGAATTGCGGTTTTCAAGTTTTCTAAATCACCCCCCAAACCGCAAGTTAAAAAAAACCAGACCAAACCATGCGGTTTGCACGGTTTGGACGGTTTGAGCAGTTTTGTGGAGACCAATGCCCACCCCTACTAAAAAGTGATCTACCATACAGTATGTATGACTAGTGTCAATAAAATTGACTTGAAACCATTAAATTGTAAATTTTTTAGGTATAAATGCATAATTGTTTTGACATCTCATAAAATGAGTTTTAGTTTATTGACCATTTAATAAACATTTCTTAAACTTCACTAAGTTAGCGAATTTTTACCAAAATTCTCCATGTCAAATTAAACTTCTCCGAATTAATTCCGATTATCAAGAGGGTGAATTATGAGGCGAAATCGAAGTTTCGATCCTTGGTTGCATCTAGGATTTTCCAGCAGATAGAGAGAAATGTAGCAAGGGCAGTAATTGGAGAGTGGTAGAAATATCAGGATTAGCAAAATTGGATTGATGATGGTTTATCGTGAAATTTTTGGACAAGGACAATTTTAGTAAATCTTACAACTGAGAAGGATACCATATGAAGATTAACAAAAACCTTAAATATCAGATCATGTACCTCAGGATGATCAATTCCCATAATAATTTGTCTGAGCGTCTGATATCCAATTTTGTTGTCTTTCAAAGAGCTTAAACTTGATTATTGATTGCTAATATCATGATGCCTGATTATTGACTATCTAACTAACTGATAAACTTCAAGCAGTTTTTACTACAAAATCACCTTAGTTCGCTGTGTTTTGTAGGCAAAGTTTCTGCAGAGGGGAAAGTGTTGCACAAATTTGACATGAAGCCTCATAATCAGCATATGAGGGACTATGGAAAACTCTGCCGTGAGCGGACAAAGAAGTATACGACCAAAAGTAGACAGCTGCAGGTTGTACTTTATCCTTGTTTAATTACTTTCTAGTTTCTACCATATATATTTTCCCTTGTATCAGGAAGGTTCTTACATGTCATTGTTTTCTTGCTTTCTTGGTTTTAAGGTTATCGAGAATGATCGCGGTGGGCACATGAGACCAATGCCAGGGATGGTTGGTTTGGCAGGCTTCAGCTCCAAGGCACTCACTTCCCACTATTACTAGATTCTTTTATTCATTTATCTAGTTTGGACAATGTTTTTTTTTTTTTAGGGAAAAAAAAAGTTTGGGGAGTGTTCTTAACTACTGAATACAATAATGAACTCATTAAATGATATTTTTTTCTTATCCTAGTTGTGTTGTTTCTATTCCTTGAACAGGATAAGAAGAAAACATTGCAAATGAAGGGTTCAGACACCAAACGAACAAGAAGAGACCGTGGAGAAATGGAAGCAATAATGTTTAAGCTCCTCGAAAGAAAACCAAATTGGACGCTCAGACAATTGGTCATGGAAACTGACCAACCTGAGGTATGTGATTCCGATGTTCTATAATATTTTCTAATCATCGTCCCTTGCGACATTTTTTGTCAATTTGACATGAAATGTTGACTATCTACTTCCTCTGCTCTAAAACTTTGTGCAATATTTTCAGCCTTCTGTCCAATGCTCTTAGAATAACTGTCTTTCAGGTTTTCATTCCAAATCATCTTTCTATTTGTACACTTTCAATGAAACAAATCTAATGTTGATTGTCATGAAAATGCATCAAGGCATTTACGAAGCAGTTAGATTGCCCCGCCTCCTAGTTTCATCCTATGGGTTTGTCGTGAACACCTATCCAAAGCCAAACATAATGGGATAATGGTAGAATTCTATTATGATCTGAAGCAAAGCTGCTTGGACTTGCTTAGTGTTCAGACTTTGCTCCTCTTTAATCTTCTTTGTGTTTAGGGTTCTCCAGGTTTTATAATTCCCAGGGCACCTATTTAGGTCGTTAAGTACATGAAACGCGCGGCATTGTTGTTCAGGATTGATGATGTTACTTTCATCTTCACGAGTTCTGACTGATTTAGGGGGTCTTTTTCCTCTCTTGCAGCAATTCCTCAAAGACATGCTCAAAGACCTCTGTGTCTACAACAACAAAGGCCAGAATCAAGGCACCTATGAGCTGAAACCCGAGTACAAAAGATCAACTGAGGAGACGGGTCTGAACTAGAGTTCAGACCGTTAGTTTTCTTCCTACATTTCATTGTCGATGGCCCATTCTAAAGTTGGATAGACTGGTGCACGCTGCACAGGAATTATGTAACAATTTTGAAGCACCTTTGCTATGCAGCATTCCTACCGCTTGCATGCAGAGTTTTTGATTGTAATCGTTTCCCCACAATTAATAGTCTTTTGCGCAAATTTTTTACACCTAGTTGGGTCAAACATTATAGCATCAATGACATTCAAATTGATTCAAGCTTTCTTTCACATCACTTGCATATGTTGCTATCCATTTTCATTTGAGAATTGAACCCACGAAAATAGAATGCTATGGCTTTTGTACCTTAACGACCACCTAGAAACAGAAACAGAAACATTTATGAGATCAGTGTCACCAAGTTCGTTCATATGCATGATAGTCTAACATTTTTAAAGTCGAATCCGATGAACATCTGCAACGAGGCTGAAATTGTATCTTAAAAACAGGCAACTCACATCAAGGACGCGGAAAATCTCAATGCTGCAAATGAACTTTAAAGACTTGAGACATCTAATATGGTTGGTAAATGTTACCACCCCTACTCTCCTGGTGCTGAGACGCCTTGCTTCAGCTTCTCCCTCTTCATCTTTTTCTTGGAAACAGGCTTCTTCTTTCTTGGCGGGAGGTTCTTCTGAGCATAGACATAGAGAGCATAGTTCCCTACAAGGAAAAGTAGCACTAGGCCAACAACGACGAGCAAGACAATCAAACCTGGATTGAAACCCTTTGCTTCCGCATCCTTCATCACATTTCCCTGTCAATTCATGGCATAGAGATCCCATAAATACGCATGAAACGAAAAGTGAGGCACAATCCAACAAACAATTGTGAAATAGATACCCGCGCCAACCAGGTGTTAGCCTTAACGGTATGGAAACCAGTAACCACCACCTCTTTAAGAGGTAAGAAAAGTCACTGTGGTCTCTGTTCTGTGGTGTGCTTCTGTTAGTTTAAGTTAGTCCTCTGTGTACATTAAGAGTTGGCTTAATAAATAATGGTGTTTGTCATGCTGCTACTATAATAAGATGACAACGGCTTATAAATCAAAATACATAAATCCCCCACCGTCCCAACACAACAACAACATCAACAACATAGCCTCAGATACACACCCTTGCTCATTTCTCACTACAACCAGGGCTCCAATGCAACGCGTCGCTATGTGGGAAAGTCCCAACGTTTATATGTGTTTGATCTATTTTATGAAAAGTGACAAGTTTTATGTTGGTTGTCAATCTATCACAACTCTCCTCTATTTTTCAAAAATGGAAAATGGGCTTGGGGTCTCCCTCCCCCACTTTTCGAGTATGAAAAATGAGTTTGACACATCCCTTACCCATTTTTCGATAACCTATTTTTCAGCATGAAAAATAAGCGTCAGAGTCCTTTATCCGGACTTGGGGCCGACTATGGAACCCCTTAATATGCCAGGTCATTTTTACATATAATAATCCTAATTATTTTAAGATAAATTCTACAATTGAGCCCAAATATATACACATGTTATGAAACTCATTAAAATGTGTTATGCACTATATACTTTGTGCATTTATGATTATTCATAGATTAATGTGTTGGATTAAAATCCAATGGTTGTAAATGATGTTCTTATGACATGGATATTTTTATGTTCCCAATCCCATGGTACTAGCACCCTTGTTTTAAATATCTAAAATTTACATAAAATACAACTTGTTAAACATCATGCACTTCTCTTTCTAATTTGTCTCTCATGTGGTTAGTTAAGTTTTATCGTCAGGTTTTGTCTTCTTGTTCTAACTAGTGTTTTCAAAGGGGCAAGGTAGAGGGTTCTAGGCGGTTTTGTCTCGCCTAGCCTAGGTAGAGTAAAAAAAAATATTTTAGACCTCCTTAAAATAATATAATTTATATAGAGACCCTTTTTACTTAGACTCATTGCCTTCCTAATTAAGAACACAGATCCATATTTTAATACAAGGAGCAAAAGGAAGTGAGAGAGGGGTGATCATGGAATCAATTTTATTACTTTTTGATTCAATGATTGATTATCAAAAATTTTGAGAAATTCTTAGTGCTAAGTGGGTTAGGTTAAATAAAAGTTTGTTTTGATATAAAGAGGTTTTATAATCGCAATGAAGCATTAAGGATCATCTATGGAATCATCAAGAATATTGAATAACATGAACATAAAAGCATAACTGAATCTATAGCTTCAATGGTTGATTGGTTATGTAGTTGATTTTCCAAACCAACACGAAACTCTAGTTGAAAACCCTCAGTATTTCCCAATGCACTCTTTTTGGGATGGGGTATAAAAAATAATCAGAAAACATTTGTGTGGTCTTGGGATCATAATCGCTTTATATAGAGTGACTAATAGGTAACCTAATCCATATTTCATGTTTCGTCCATCATGAAACATAAAATACTCATTATTTATTTGAATAATCTGTAATCTGAGTGATCAAAACAAAATTTGTTTTTATACAACCTTGAACAAATTTTGTAATTATGAGTTGCATTAGTAGCATGTGTTGCTACTTGCTTTTATACCTGCTGTAAATATGAGCAGCATTGCCATTGCTCATATTGCAGCATCTTAGAAGAATTACCAAAATGCACCATAATGGTTGCCAAGCCCAATGGTATCAAAAGAAAATAGAGAAAATGGAAAAGACGAAGAGATGAGGCAAAGATCGATAAAAGAAGTAAAAAATTTATGAGAACACTTATGGCTCTTTCTTCTCTTTGAATGTAGAGTTTAAATGCAAAACGAGATGCATGTAAATTCAATATATATTGGCATAAAAAAAGTTATAAAATAAAAAATGACTTTCTAAAATATTTGATAGAAAAAAGAAAATAGATAAAGTTAAAAGACTACAAATTCGCAGACACAAGCCTTATTGTGTATGCCTCAAAATGTTAGTACGCTTCACAAACCACCAGTTGCAGCTTAAGCATCAAAGTTTTTAGGAGTGCCTATGCTTTGAGGCTTATGCCTCAAAAGCTCTTCAAGCTATAATCCTCAAAGTTAACTCTAATCGAAGAACTATTTGGCATAAAATTTAGAAACAGAAAAGTTTGCAAAAATAGCCTAAGTATCTAGCTACCTAAGACATCTTATAAACAATAGTCTTGTGTTTCAAGAACCATGATGAATCCCTATACACAATACGAAGGAGAACGAGTAGCAAACACAGGAAAACCTCAAGGTGCATGCACACTCAAATCCCCATGGATGTAAGTAGGTACACAAGAAACGTAGGGGGGAAACAAGATTTATGGGCTTTCATACTCATCTATTACGCTTTATTGGCTTTATCTTGTCCCTAATGCTACCTTTTACATAATATCCATATCTTGCATACATGAATAGTGGAATACGCAAGTTTATCGCAAGTAAAAGTGATGAGATGTGTTCATAGCAATAGGTAGAATTACCTATATATGGATAGCATAGTAATTTGTAGAAGATGGTAGAGATCTACATACAGAGGTGTCACGAAGTACGGTGGATAAAAGGATTATAAATCTCTCAATTCTCTTCTCTTTATTATTTTTGTTCTCCCTTTCACTTGTCTCTCAATTCCCCTTCTAGCTTCCCTGTGCCTGCTTCATGTGTTAGTTCTTGGTTTTAGTTTCAACTTTCAACTGGTTCAATTTCAACAAAAAATCAGATTGTTGGAACCATTTTTCTAGACTTAGATATGATAGTATTGTATTATATATATGACGCAATTGGATCTCAATATTTGCCGCATATTTCACCATCCCTAGCAATAGCACCTCTAGGAAAATGAACATTCAAATAGATCATCATCAATAAGTTGTGCATTAAAAGGGACCACCTTCATGAAACACAACAATTACCAACAAGTCAACAACTAGTTGGTCTGAGTCATATGGAATTCGGTTCCCCTTAAGTGAGGTCTCGATTTCAAGTTTCATGGATGGCGCAAACTAAGTTGAGTGGGTTACCCCCTCATGGAAGTCTAACAGTGCCCAAGTGTAGACCAGCCGAAACGGTTGGCATATCTATGTTGCATGTAGCCCCCGCTTCAATTGAGGAAGTCAACCGACAAAGACCAATATTGGCATAGTTCAAACTTCCATTTTCCAAACTTTGCTTAAATAACTCAACAAATTCAAGAGACGTAAATGCTTTATAAACTTTTTTCATTTCTTCACAATATTGTTGCTTTCTCATAATATCTAAAAAATGATGAAAAATATATCAAAAACACAAGATTAAATAGCCATCCATTTAATCTGCAAACAGTGATTAACCTTTAAGTAGATATCAAATAAAATTAAGTTTGGAGTCTATTTTCAGGGAAGGGGTTTCTTTAGGGGCGGTGGAGATTTCACACAAAAGGCAAGGTTGAAATGGGTTTAAAAGTTATAGAGTGTTGCTATTTCAACTCATTCAACCATTCTTTCCACCCAATCTAAAGTAATATTTTTTCGCTAGAATACCCTTTGAGACAATGGCTACATTACCCTCGTCCAAAACTAACCCACATATCTTTGTCCACTCGATTCCCAATCCTTTCCCTCTTATTCACCTACTTTTCATCATCGTGCACCGGGCAACAAACGTCCCTTCCCTTCTTAGCTCGCCCACATTTGATCGGTCATACCAATAAAGGGTTTGTTTCCTTACTATTTCAAAAAATAAAATGTTTGGCATGCAATGTATAAAATTGAATGCGTCTTAATTGAAGGGTTTCGAACAGGGGTGGAGGCTCAGCTTTCCAACGTTGAATGACACTTGTCCGACACGCAATGTGAACAAAACGATCACTGATTAGAGATAAAAAAAAAAAAAAAAAACAAAACAAATTAGCATTAGAAAATGGTGAAGAGAATTGTGAGATTTTGGAGGTTTTTTTTTTGAAGAATAGATTTTGGAGGTTTAATTGTGAGCACATGGTGACATTGTGAGAGTCAAAACCTAATAGAACTAGTTGAAGCGACCCACTCGTACCATCGAAGCACTATAGGAGACTTGAAATATCCCTATCAACAGTTGATCAATCTTCTACCCCTCACACATTCATGCGATCCATCAACAAGAGAACTCTCAAATTGACAACAAAATCAGCAAATCATACAAGCTTCAGACTAAGGCAAAAAGAGTGAAAGCAAGGGTGAGCGTCGAACAACACGTATGAGCGATGAAAAACAAGATTGGTTTCAATAGAAGAGGGAGGGGGTGGGATGAGGAGTCAATTGCCAGATGGTGGGGAAGTTGATTCAATGCGTTCAAATTGGGTTAAGAGGTATAAGGCTATTTTAGGAATTCAAATAATATTGTTGGGAGGGTTTATAAGATTTTAAAAATTAATTAAGTAATTAATTTAAATTGGGTTGCAAGAGAGGTTGGATGGGTCGAAATAATAGCCTTCAAGTTATAAGACCTTTGCACTAGAGTTAACAAGGATTACACGACAATCACAAAAAAAGGGAAAAAAATTTATCTAAGTGTATTTTTGAAATTGTGAAATTCACACAATTCAGCATGATCAACTGCAATTTAGTGTGTAAATCACATGGTTACTAATCCAAAAATGCAATCCTAATCTTTTGGCTATGACCCGAATCGTGAATCGTGTGATTTAGCGATTTCGAGTTTCTTGAGTCATAATTGAGGATAAGGAATATTCCCGAGTCGATGGAAAGAAATGTTGATATGTGTTTGAGACGGAAGGTTAAAAATGCAAAGCTTCTATCACAGTTGTGATGGCAATTGTCGTTACGACCATCTCGTACCTTATAGAAGCTTAAGTCATCTACATGCTACAAGGTTTTGTTCTTTCCATGGGACTCATATATGATTGTGATCTTTTGAGGCTCCAAATATGTTGATCTCAAAGATCTATATCAGATTAATATGGTTTTGAAGACTATTCTAATCTCAATGTCTTCAAAACCAATCGCTACATCTTTGTCTCATGAGTCTCTATCCCCATCCTAGGAAGGATTAAAATGAGAGAGGAACGACATAAGATCAGATGATTTTGGTTTTATTTTATAGACTCAAATATAAACAGCTAAGAATTGAACATCAAGCACATGCATGAAGAGGACCAATAAGGTCTATTATGAAGCTGAGAGTTTGAAGAGATGGTAGATTAGAAGGATTGGGGATAAGATCCTTAAGTATCACAAGAGGGATTCTTGGTAAAAGGGTGGAGGCATTGGCAAAGGTCTAGATGTAGGGATTGAATTAAGGGAAGCCACTTTCATTAAAGAGAGTGTTGATGGAATGTAAATGTCTCATCGAGTTGATGTAGATGGCGTGAGAAACAAAAATGAAGATGGTGGTTGTGAAGTGGGGAAAGGAACCTGGGGAAGCATAGCATAATTAAAGAAACAACTCTCAATGGAATCCAATTATTAATGGAATTTAAAGAGCGTCCTTTGCATCTCTCCAAAAGATAGCTTGGTTTTGAAAGATCGAAAAAAGAAGTTTGCTAGACGGCATAGCACTCATCATAAGTACCCGCAACAGAAATCCCACCTGAAAAGTTCAAACTGAGAGATCCCGATCCCCACTTCCTGAGGCGTAACCCAAATTTCGCTATATTGCCCACTATAACAGCAATATGCATGTCAGAAACATTGATTGAACTCCTCCATTTCTTCTAAAGCATACATCTTTCTTCATAAAAAACCAGTTATGACGTAGAATCATGGATACCTTTACACCGGGGTCTCACATGTCTCGTGGTTTCGAACAACGCAATGCAACTAAAAACCTAGAATTGCATTTGGGGATCAAGCCAGAGTTACCTCTATTACAATCCCTACTGATCTATCAATCCATTCATCTTTCTAACGCTTTCGATTCTCAAGATCCAATTTTTTCAAGAGGATCGGTACAGGTCAAACATGAAAAACATCAACTTTTCCAACCAAAGATTAATAAAACATAGGGAAAGTGAAATCAAAGAAAAAAAAAATTGCAAATCGAGAGATCGGTAGAGAAACGAAAAAGAGTTACCATTTGCTCTACCTTAGATTCGTCAGCCATTACCGAGACCTAGAAACTCACGACCCCCAACCGAACGAACTCTGCACTCAGAAAACCAAACATCACACCGAATCAAACCCAATTTTCATACAAAAACATTGGGAGGGGATCGATCTGTAGTACCTCTGGATCGAGGGTTTTAGAGCTCAGGCACGCAGCAGCGATGTGTGGAGTTGGTGGTTGGGTGATTGCCCAAGTGGCTAGGGACTTGTTCCCTTATGCGAGGTTTCGTTTGGAGTATCGGAAAAATTGATTGAAAGAGCCACCGTCGTATGGCTCGGTGCGATTTATGCTGGACATATCATAAAACACAATTAAAAAAAAAAAAAAAAAAAAAAAAAAAAAAACAAAAAAAAAAAAAAAAAAGGGCCGCTAAGGGCACCCCACCTATTAATGAATGCACCCAGTTAATGTGGGCACAAATTGATTTACCTGGGGCACCCAAAAATTAAACCCAAAATACCAAAAATACCCCTCGTGCAAAAAACCCTTACACCCCACCACCACCACCACCACCACCACCACCACCACCATCACCGAACCCCGAGCACCCAACCACCACCTTCACCGAACCCCGAGCACCCCACCACCTTCACCGAATCTGTTGTGCAAGAACCCATTTGGTTTGAATCGACCATTGAGAGGAATCACCAAAATCGTGTTTCCGTGTCTCGCCTTGTGTTTCTCCTTCGGTTTACGGCTTTTTGCGGTTCGTAGGGTCGTGGTGTGAGCCGATTTCGTCTCCAAGTTAGGGTTCGGTTGAATAGTTAAAGAAATGGGAATTCGCGGTTCTCGGCCACACGGGCCGAGAGGCGTGCTAGCTTGTCTCGGCCTCGCATGGCCGAGACGAAGCTACATTTTTGGGAACTCGAAGTCTCGACCGCATGGGCGGAAGAGTTCACGGTGTCTCGATTACGCATGGCCGAGAGTACTCTAGTTCTCTCGGCCGAGACATGACGAGAGCTACAATTAGTGGTAGGTAATGTGGTGTCGGTGGTGTACAACCGAGAATGTGCTCATACTCTCGGTTGTACACTTTGGCGTACCATACCGTGACCTAAGTACACCTCTCGATCCTTTAGGGCCCGAGACATCACCATACATCTCGGTCTGCGAGGCCGATACAATCGCGCACATCGACGAAACTTCGGATAACCGCAAAAAAAACACAATAAATTTGCAAAATTACCTCAACTTCGACCTCCTCTTTTTCACAGTAGCAAGATCTGATCCTCCATTATATAGTGGAAACAAGTTCGGATTTGAGCAAATTACCAAACCCTACGTTGACAAACAAATAATCATTTTCACTTGTTTTCCACAACTAAACAGGTTCTAATAAACTATCATATGGTTGTCAAACATTGTTAACTCTTTGTCGGATGATGTCAATCCGCAAGAATCGATAAAAAGTCGACAAACGCAGTGTGGATTTGTGGTTCAACCTTGTGGTGGGGTGCCTTTTTTTCTTTGTCAAAATGATTTGTGAGGTTTGAATCACTATATATACAAGGGCAAAATAGTCTTTTCCACTTTTGCTGAAATATTTACAAAAACTTTGGGTGCCTTCATTAAATGGTGGGGTGCCCTTAGCGGCCCTAAAAAAAAACGATGTTATGCACCTAAAAACTGTGTGCCACGTCCCCAAATGGCATGTATCAAGAGGTCAAACTAACCGTGCAATTTACACATCACATCACACAATTACTCAATGTCATATAATAACCATTATAATTTAAAAGATGTTAGGGCATAAGCAATGATGTGTAATAATTTGCCGCATCATTGATCGACTAAGAGCATCTCTAATGGGATTAAATTGGGGTGGAAATGAATCCACCCATGATACAATTCACATCCAACTCAAAAAATGCTCTTTAATTGAATCATGAATTCATAATGTCCATCTTATTTGACATGGAATCAAAGTAGAGGGTGTCTACTACAATGTTTACTTCAAGACACGAAGTAGACATTGTGGTAGACTGCCACGTCAACATTATTAATACATTTAAATTTTTTATTTTTTTCAAGCTTTTATTAATATCATACAAATTGAAAATAAAAGTGTTAATTCATCAATCCATAGTCTAAATCCACACTACCATTGGAGATCATTTTAAGAGGTGAATATCTATCTAGTGCCACATAGGCTAGACATCCTCTCCACATCCATAATGTGGCACCAATCCATGGTCTAAATTCATGTTACCATTGGAAATGCTCTAACTTTTTCTCTACTACACTTATTTCCACTATAATTAAATACTTTTGTTACACACTTAAGGGACCCACACTCATTAAAAAAATTTTAAAAGGTGATTTTTCTTTTAAAAAATGAACTGTTGCGGGCCTTACGCGTAGCTTTTTGCCCGTGGGGCTTGCCCACTCAGCGTTCATCCGCAGACGAATGTGAGTGGATTCTTTGCGCTCCCGTATGGGGAGCGCAAAGAGTCCTCGTGTAGTAGACGGCACGTGGCACCCACTACATTGTAAGAGCATCATCCCACCATGGATGCTCTTAGAGTAATCCACTTTGGACATCTACTTTGGATATTTAGTAGGCTCAAGTGGATATCCAAACATGCGATACACTTCAAGGCGTGCATGTAACCCTTCGAGATATGCGCTCACACTCCTCGAGGTGTATCACATGGATGGACATCCACTTAGGCCCACTAGGTGCTCAAAGTGAGTGTCCAAAGTGGGTTACTAAAGCATTTTCCTTATAATTTATAACAACCACAACATGCATCCCATGAAGGCTCTATTTTGTAAGCATAAACTAGCTTATCAGTTATAAGTTATTTATAAGCTACTTTAAAAAATAAAGTGTGTTTGATTAGTAGATAATTTTTAATAAGCTTGTTTAGATGCTAAAACTTGAAATGTTATTAAAGTTTTGGTTCCACATTTACCCTTAACTAGTCGGCATCTAGAGCTTTGCGCATGGGTAAGACTGTGTATCAAACTATTCAAGGAAAATAAGTTTTTTGGAAAAAAAAATGTAAAAGAATTATTATGTAATCTCCAATATGAACTCAAAGTCAAGAACAATATCATCCAACTTTTATGTAAAACGTTTTGGAAGAAATAGTCATCATCCAAAGTCTTTTAAAGATGAAAATTGATAGGGTACCACGAGATCTTCCTTACCCATACCCAGTTTATGATACTAATGCATGTACTTCGCGCAAACTTGTAAACATGAATACGTGAATATGAATTTTCATAACCAACTCTAACCCTGATATAATTGCCAAACTCTTTTGTTTAGAGATGTGAATTCCCTCTAAATTTACTGTACACATACTCGTCTGTCTAAACCTAATGATTATAATATGCATATGAACGCATGTACATGATCCTAACCTTATTAGAATTATCACACTTTTATGATGATGTAAACTAATAAGGTACCCGAGAAATCTTCCCTATTTATGCATATGAACACATTTAAATGGCTCTAACCCTTTGAGAATTACCAAACTCTTTTAAAGATGTAAACTAATAAGGTACCTGCGAAAGCTACCCTATGTGTACTCGTCCCAAACCCGATTATATAAATAACCATACTTAGCCCTAACTATATTATAATTATCAAATTTGTAAAGGGATGTAAACAGGTAGGCTATCATCTAAATAGACCCTACTAATACCCATTTGTGATCATCTTGCCTTTGATAAATGATGTCTCATTCATCTCTCTAGAGTTATTTTGACATATCAATATATCGTTCAATTACTTTGTAGAAAAAAAAATTGTAGCAACTCAAATTTTTAACCCTTGTTTTATCCTTAATGATGATCATTAACCCGCGACGTGGGACCTCGTCGACGATATGCGGTTTGACCTTAACATGTGGCTAATGTATATATTTTAAAAATATAATTTGATTTCTTCGTATGTGTGTGTATAGATTACTAAATCGCTTTTTCTACTTATTTTAAGTGTCGAGACGCAAGCGGGGAAACGGTTCGAGATGTATACGAGCGTGGGACATAGGTAGAGAGTGACATGGTAAGTTTGTCAAATAATTATGTAACAACTCAATTCAGTAATAGTGAATTTGTTCTTAACTGAGGGTCACCGACCTCGTGACGTGGCTTGACGACAGGTGCACCGTTCGACACTCGGCCGAGAGTCGAAATATTTTTTATATTTTATGTGATGGATGCCTAGTGCATGTGTGTATGTGTAGATCATCAAATCACTTTCAGATACTAGTTATAGACACCGAGATGCGAGTGAGGACATGCCTCGTGATGCGTGCAAGCATGGAAATCGAGCAGAGAGTAATTGATGAGTTTTAAGTCCATGAGATTTGTGTCAAGATTTGTGTTAGTGTGTATGTGTGTGTAAGTGATGATAATGAGATGATTATGGGCCTTAGATTTACATAGAGATGAACCATTAACTAGAGATGTAAGGTTTAGATGTTAAGTTTAAGCCTATAAATACATCCCTTGTTTACAAAATATGTAAAATCAAGCAACGAAATAACTAAAATTCTGAGGTGAAATATTTGCTGGGATTTTAGTATTCAAGGGTTCAAGAGAGCTAGATTCAGCAACATTATGATCTACAATAAGACTTTAAGATCAAGAACCTAGATGAGCAAACCCACTAATATGCCTTAATTTTCATTCGTGCATATGAGATTTAAGTCATGAATCATAAGGCTTTTGATAAGAAAATGAAATTGAATTCATTTTCTATTACTTTTTCTCAATTTGAAGACACAATTAAAGTTTCAAGTTTAAATTTAAGCTTTTAAGATTTTGATCAAAATTAGGGTTTCTACATAACTTGAAGTCTGAAATTTTGATCTAATTAAAATCCCTATTTTTATAAACTAATGATTCATCATGAAATCTCACTAAATCTACTATATTTAATTTTTATTTTTGGGTAATGAATGAGTTTGTTATGAATTTTTACAGGTTCATGAAGTTCTTGAAAACAAAAACTGGAATTTTGCATGTTCCTATTTTGAACCAGCCATTGTAATTTAGCCATACCCTTCTCATTTTAAATCCAAATTGACTTATTCTAGTGGCATTGGAAAGCTTAGCCATAATTCTACAACTTTGATCTCACGCACCATTTGAAGATTTGGATTCATTCCTATTCAAAAGTGCTCTGCAACTTTGATGATGAATCTGAAATTTTTGGGTTTCACAATTTTAATAATGTCTTGATGTTTTAAGCATAAATCCCTTATTTTTATTAGAATGTGCTCATATTTTAGTATGACGTTTTTAGGTATGTTTGTAGTCTTCATTAAAAAAAAGTCATGATTTTTGAAGCTATAGTTTAAGAAAAATAAAATTTTCAAGTTTGCTGGTCCGAATATAAAGCTTTTTGGAGTGATTATAGTAAAACTCTCATATCTCCCGCATTTCTTATCGAAATTGCTCAAACCTTATAGTTTTGGAAAGTTAAGATATAGCTCTTAAACTTCTCTTAGTATTATAATACATAATTTAAATGTTTTGGTAATTGAAATCAACTTACAAATTGTTGCACCAAAACTGTCTTTATTTTAATAAGATAGATTTCGACATAAACAAATTATTAAGGGGTCTGATTTTAAAAATTAAAATTTTAAACTACTTAATCAACCTAAAACACATTAAATCCAATTTTTAGGACACATTAAGAGCTTAGAGAGGACTTACATGGAGTGGAATGCGAGTTTGGAGTGGTTAAAAGCCGATTTAGGCTACAAATTGCGTGTATTTGAGGTAAGTAAACCTGTCGGGCATTCATTTCCATTTCAATTCCTTTTATTGTTAGAATACATTCACTTGGACTATTTTTACTGTTTGAATCTCCCGATTCCATGACATTTATCGTAGTATTGGCTATGTTTAGTATAAGTACTTCATTTCTAATTTTGAATTGTTTCACTGGCGTTTCATTCCATTCGTTTTTCTTATCTTAGTTTGGACTCTTTGTTGTTGTTGATTTCCGGACTTGTGTGTTGTGAACTAGCATGTTATTGTAGTATCATCTGGTATTGTTCACCTACATGTTCATACATTTGTGTGTTGGCCTTATTTGGTTTCATATTATAGGATGGTGTATAGTGTTTGTGAGGTAGTCTACACATTCGGGTCCCCTGATTCTAGGACTTAGCGAATCATACGAGGTTAGTGTCCCTAGGGATGTCGAAACTCCTTATTGGCTGATGTAACATAGCTCACGACCAAGTATATAAGTTAATGTGATGAAGCTCATAGTTGACCGAACCTCGATTTGTGTGACTATCCAGTATGTTCCTTTTGGCGTATTTGATACCTATTTGCATACATGCCTTTTATTTTTCTTTTGTAGCTATCGTATACTTTCAATTACCATTTCTTTTATATTTAGAAATGTGAATGAATGGCTATAGGATTTACTTATTGGGATTGTCATCTTTGGTAACAATTGCAGATCCATCGAGTAACAGATTGGGGAACGAGAAAATCGTCGACTAACTCTAAGTCCTCGATGACTGTTTGCTACTTTCTTTTATAGGTCTTACTTGCTTATATTTATTACACTTGTCTTTTACTTGTTTTGGATTTTATATTGGGTTGAGAGACTAGACTCCCCGACAGATGCATGATATTACCTTAATTCTTGCCATTTTTAATATACATACATAAGATCAATTTCCTGGTTTCCACATATAGGTGTTTTATGAATGCTTTCACAATCTTATTTAAGACTTTCGCTAAATTATTAAAAAATATTAAAAGCTTTAATTAACTCTGAAGATTATGAATAATGAGAGATGAGTATCTTGAACATAAGTTACGAGAAGAATAAGACAAAAAGCTGACTAATACGTTATTAAGTCATATGTAGATTAGATTAGGCCAGACTGAGTGCTGATAATAGGTTTTGGTCATCATAATTGGTATCAGAGCCAATGTTCTTGATAAGTATCAAAACAAACTTGAATAAAACACAAACTTTAGAAATGGAAATAAGACGATCTGAGTTAGAAACTTTTAGCTGAGAAACTGATTCTCGGCCGTGATCGACTTGCAAAGCACTATAAGAGATCAACTAGAGGGCGAAAATGGTAGCACCGATGATAATCAACACTTTGTCATTGCAGACGATATACGACATTAGACTAACATAGTCACTACTTAGGGATAATAGTTGACTGAGCTCCTCGCTTTGATGCAAGCATATTTGGCTACACCAGCTCCGATAGAAAACAAGAGGAAGATGAAAAGATGTGAAGGACATAAGAGATGGAATGAGGAACCCCAGGGGATTTTGATCCGTGGCACCATTCACCATGACTATGCCTCACTTATATAGTCCTCAACTAAACCTACAACACTAAGCATACTTCCATTCATATCACCGACCATTGTGGTTCCGCTTGTCGTAGTGCCCACTTTAGCTAGCTGACCACCTTATATAGTGCATACATTACATCAATATCAACAACATGGTATCGAAAACAGAGTCGAGGTAGCAACATTAGTCCACATGGACAAATAGGCAACATAAATCTAGAGGCGCCGATATAAAGACATGGGTCGACACAGAGCCATGTTGTTACAAATGTAGTAATGGGAGACACATCATACACAACCGCCCATGACTAGTGAGTATATCTTCTTTGCCACATCTAGCAAGACTAGCACTACCACTTTCATAGATTTAATAGGTCACATCTTGTTCATGAAATTGATTTTGTCAAATCTAAGTGTTCAGATGGGTATGTTTTTGAAAAAAAATTCATAACAGAGATCTTTGAAAAACCCATTCAATTTTCTATAAAGAATCACTGCTTTTGGTTTAGAATTGATCAAGATCAATTGAAGTTTCATTGTTTTCTTGAACAAAATTTGAGTTTTCATGTCAAATGCATCTTTAATTTCAATTAGTACGATGTAAATTATTGATAAAGTTATTCATCCATGTTATTTTTGAAGTGGTTGTACCCCATTGTGAGAGTTTTGGATGATAGGGACGACCTAAGTAGATTAGGAAAAACCTCAAATCTCGATTCGCATAAATGCAACTGTCAGCTCATTAGCGCTAATAGTGCTGATTAGCGAACTAATGAGGTTGCAAGCGGGATATTTTGACTAGTTTTAGTCAAATGATCGTATCTCCCTTGTTTAACTCCGTTTTTGACGTTCTGCATATCATTGGAAGGCTACGAGAGAGGAACAATGTAGAAACAATAGTTTTTTAAAATTAATTTTTCTTGGTTGAAAATGAGCTAAAAGTTAGGGTTTATGCATAGGCGCAGTTTTTGAATAGTGTTTGAAGTCGTTTTAGTTTTGATTAGTCTAAACACTTAATAAGGGATGAAAACACACCTAAGGCAACTAAAATTGACACTGGAAACATAGGAATCGATTTCGTAGCATCCTCTATCCCGATTAGGGCGATACTTGACCTGAAACCCTTATTAAGCCCCGGTAACCCAGCCATACTTAACTAGAGCCAATAACATCTCTATTTGTACTTGATGAACTCAACCTGTATATCGATATCAAATAAATAATTTAAAATATACGCAGTGGAAAATTTAAAACATTCTCGATAATTAAATGATATACAAAAATATAGAGTTTATCAAAAACTAAAACCTTGTTTATAAACCTCCTAACCCTGTTTATATAAAACAAATTAACTCACTCAAACAATGTATATATATATATTCACGAAGGCTCATAACATCGTAGAGAAAACAAAAAGACTCCTAAATATTCTCTTTGCTTTTTTTCTGAAGCGCTAGCATGAGAACCTGAAATTTTAAATTTGGGGTGAGCACTCCAACTTGCTTAGTAAGTAAGGATTCACATATCCATTAACATTCCATATAATAACCAAGAACACTTTGCAATAATAATATGCACCAATGTTAACTAACAAGATTATTATAAACATATAATTCAATAAATAGCAGATGCAAGTCCAACTGCCAATGGCTATTACACTATGATTCCCATTTTATTTGTAAAACTAGGGTCGATTACCTATTGATACCATTAATGCTATTGCTAGACCAACACATTGGTCGATGTTCTATCAGTTAATCCATTAATGTCCAATGGCTCTATTTGATGTAATCCACACCTTATCAAATTGAGTAGGAAGTTACATACAGGCCAGGAAGATAACCCATCTCATATATAACCTGGTTTCAGTTCCAAGAACTTACTCTCATGAATCACATTAAACACTATTTTCCATTTATCAAAACCATCACAGTGTACATAATCTCCCATTCAGCCATAAACTACATATACTAAGATAGCCAAACAACATTGATAAATAAGCGAATCTATACTTACCTCGGTTTAGGTTTCCGTTAAGAGATTTCTTAACTTTTAGGGTCATTCACTCTTCCCCGGTGATTCAACACCTATCACAAATCATTTGTGATCAATATAGATCTAATACCATATATTTAAAACCCATAAGTCAATCCCTAAGACCTAAAAAATCTAACCAATTTACAGCAAAGTTGTTATTTTCTGGGGTGGGAGCGCACTCTCTCACTTAGTGGAGTGCGCTCCATCAGCTGAGTTCATCCTAAATGATGAAGGGAGTGCGCTCCACCCTGTGCTGTCTTGAAAGTAAACAGGGCAGCAACCACTATTCCATCCATAAATCATCACAACAATATTAAACACTCTCAAATACATCAGGGAAGACCTCTAATGAGGTATAAATCCATTTCCAGAGCATCAAACATAATAATTCACAGAGAAATCATCATTAATTATCAAATTCAACTTAAAACTCAAAACTAAACTCACCAGCAGTTATGATCTCTTTATTCCAGTTGTTTGATTTCCTTAAATCACATTGCAAATCTCCCCTAAATTGATTCCTCAAGATCAGAACATTAAACCTTCAGCTGCTCTCTTACTCTCAATCAATTATGAGGATACGTTTAAAGGTTTTAGTCTAAATATATGGATTTTCTCGAGATATGCATCGCACTATCTTAAGGCTAATCGAATGATTGATGTGCTAACATGACGCCTATAAAATGACACAAATGTTGACACCATCAACATTTACCTCATCTCGAGGTGATCTGACGATCCATATAACTCAAACCAAACTTATAATTTTTAATATATATTTATATATCAAATATATATATGAATATATATGTATACCTCGTGTATTTTCTCACCAATAAACTTGACAGACATGCCTATGAGTATTCTCGGGCGTGCGCATTCATTTAACGACCCCCTTGTCACACTTGGTGTACTAGCTATTTATTGTTTATTTATTTATTTTTCAATTATAAGCTTGTATATAAATTCTCTTTTATACTACAACCTATAAAATTCATGAAACATTCCAAACAAACACAAACATCGTACAAACCCACGCACATGCTAATCAAGGTACACTAGACTTAACCATGAGTCTAGCTCGGTTAATTATGATTTGAATTAACACTCATCACCAGCTTAAGGTAACAAGTTGTTATAGGCTCCCCAATTTAAACAATCTCGTTATTGAAATTAAAGTAAATGTAAAATTACCTATAGTTTCAAAGAGAAATAGAAATTGCTTCTTCATATAAGATCCTCACTCCTAGGTTACTTCTTCATCCCATGAAATTGCCATTTTACTTTAACCAAAGGGATCTCTTTGGTTCTAACTCTTACGATTAAGTATCTGAATTGGTTACTCATCATAAGATAAGTCTTCCTGAAAATCAAGTTCATTCCAATCAATTCTTGTAGTGAACTGAGTCTCATTTTTGCGGATTATAGTCACGTGGAAAACATTATGAACTCCAGCTAGCTGAGGAGGTGACTCTAACCTATAAGTAACATGACAAATTCTTTCATGTACTCTAAACGGTCCAATGTACCTTGAGCTAACTTACCTTGCAATCCGAACCTATACAACCCTTTCATAATCGAGACTTTCAACATAATGTAATCGTCATTTGAAAACTCAAAAACCTATGATGTTTATAGGTGTATCTCTTCTGTTTTAGTAGTGATGTAGTCAAACACTGGCAAATTTTCTGAATTCTCTCTATGTAGTCCTGAATCAACTCTGGCCCTAACAAAGATGTATCTCCAACTATTGCCCAACACGCAGTAAACGATAAGGTTGACCATGTAGAGCTTCAAAAGGAACCATTCCAATGCTAGCTTGATAGCTATTATAATAAGATAACTCACACGGAGGAATGTATATCTCCAAGTTACCACCAAACTCAAAGACAAAAGCATGAAGTATATTCTCTAGCACCAATATCAATCGCTTAGTCTGTTCGTCAATCCGCGGATGATATGTCATACTGAGGTTAAGAACAATTCCTAGCTGTCTCTGTAAATCACTCCATAGTCTGAACGTGAATTCTCGATTTCTATCTGAAATAATCGACACTGGAACTCCATGCAATTTCAACACCTTACATGTGTATACCTTACATAATTGTTCAAGAGAATCTCGTATGGAAATTGGCAAGAAATGCACAGACTTCATCAACCTGTTAACTACAACCCATACCGCATCATGCTTATGCTGACTAAGAGGTAGACAAAAAAATCCATCGATATATTTCTCATTTCCATTTAGGAATATGTAGTGAATGCAATAACCCTCTAGGTTTTCTATGCTCAACCTTAACTTGCTGACATATCTCACATCTCTTTATGAACTTAGCAATATTAGTTTTCATCCCAGGCCACCAATACACACACATCATATCGCAATATATCTTAGTGTTACCCGGATGAATGGAGTAAAGAGATCCATGAGATTCTCGTAGCAACTCCTGCCTTAACTGATCTTGAGCTGAAATCCACAATCTATCCCTAAACCGTAACGTACCATCATCGAAAACTAACCAATTATGATGATCTACACTAGTTGCTAACCTCTGATGCACTATATGTTGGGGCATGTGCTCTAGGTCAATCCATTATCTGTCTTTATGAATACTTTTAATTAATAAAATAGAGGATTTCATTTGCTGTTTATTATAATTAATTTGCATGTTTACATTATAATAAGATCCATGGGTATTTACAGAAATATCCTAAATGTCCCTAGTCGATCATTATACTGGGAACTATAATGAATTAAGACTAGTGTGAGTCTTGATTGATGATCATACGATGATTATACGTATAGGGATACGAATCAAGATCACGAGTACTTGTTAGGGAACAAAGTACTGGACCGACCCGCTATGAGAACATCACATGGATTAAGTCATAGTTGTTTCTCATGATATGTATATTTTTTAGTCCTCTGACTTGAGATTACCAGAGACTTCAACATTAGGAACATAGTGATTTGACACTATCAAACGTTGTCTTTAACCGGACGATTATAAAGGTTGTGATTGGTTACTGTGTGACCAATGTGACGAAGTTGTGTAATCGAGATAGAATTTGTCTCTCTCATGTAAAGAGAGATATCTAGTAGATCCCTCGATGTGTTAGACTGTTAAAAGGCCTAGTATAAGTGAATTAATATTGATCAATGTCACTTAGATGTTTTCAGTCTACCTAGAGATCGAGACTAGTACGATCGAACATGTTGGATGACAATTCCATGCCTTATGTTTGATCAAAAGGATATCGTGTGACAAAATGATGTTATATACACTATTGATTAGGTTGTATCGATTTCATATTCATACAACTTGGGTAGTCATAATGTCTTGCTAGAGGCCGCTTATGACTTGTATACCAAAATGTGTTTTGGGACACTGCCAACGTTGTATGAGCCTATTGGGTCGCACACTAAGAATGGTTTTGCGAGATTTTAAGATGGTTTAGAAAAATGAATTTTATATGATAAAATTCATGACAGAAACGTCCTTGTAGTGTATTACACTTATACTTCTTTAAGTAGGGGTATATGTGTAATTTACTTAACCGTCTATATACAAAGGTTTTATAAATAGACGCTTTAAGTTAGAATACACGTAGAAAAGAAAAAAAGGCCGAAACTCTATTTTCGTTTTAGAAACGACTTAGGGTTTTTGGTATGCTCTGGATCGTTTTGGACGGAAATAAAAGGTTTGGTATTCTCTTGAAGCTAGTACTTCGAATCTCGGCCGTCGTTCGTGTGTGGACTATTGGTAGATGGCGTTCGTCGTTGGCAGCGCCTCAGAGATCAATCAACCTTTAGAAAGGTATATTGCGACTGAGGTATGATTAAGTTTTTCATGGTTTAAACGTTTTTAATGGAATTAGATTCGGATCCTGTTGGGGTTTTTGTCAAAATTGTTTTGTAATCTCAGCTGCGCATGAACCCTAAAACCCAACACTATATAATCCTGATCATCTTTTTGATAATTAATCACCTACTGAATAATCTCCGGTTCAGTCGGATTCTGAGTACAAAAGAATAGATTAGTAGCTCTGTAATTAGCTCTCTCAGTTGATGATGTGCCAGCTGGAATCTCACTAATCATCATCATTGAAGCTTCCTCAAGAAGTCTAAACTAAGAAGCTATAGTAGTAGCTATGTTCTCTCTGCACATTTTTCTCCTACTCAAGGCATCGACAACCACATTTGCTTTGTATGAATGGTGCTCCAGAGTGAAATAATAATCCTTGAGGAACTCAAGCCATCTTCACTACCTCATATTCAATTCTCTTTGAGTAAATAAGTATTTCAGACTCTTATGATTTGAAATACTGTAAATCTCTCACCATACAAATATTGGCTCCAAACCTTCAAGGTAAAAACAATTGTAGCTAGCTCAAGATTATGAATTGGATAATTACTTTCATGAATCTTGAGTTGCCTTGAAGCATAAGCTATAAACCTGCCTTCCTACATCTACACATAGGCCAAACCTGAATGAGAAACATATGTATAAATCACTAGCTTCTTCTCTGATTTAGGTAACATAAGAACATGCGTAGTAGTCAAACTATCATTTAAATCTTTAAAGGCAGCCTTGCACTCATCATTCCAAACAAAGTCTACATCTTTATGTGTTATTCGAGTCAATGATATAATAATATGAAAAAAACCCTCAACAAATCGTTTGTAATAACCCGCTAACCCCAACAAACTTTAAACCTCCGACATTATGGTAGGAATAGGCCATTCCTTGATTGCCTCAACCTTCCTTGGATTAACAGATATGACATCAGCATTAGCCACGTTACCAAGAAATTTGACCTTTAAATACCAAAATTCGCACTTACTAAACTTGCAATTGATTATCCTTTAGAGTCTGCGATGTAACTCTGAGGTGGTGCAAATGTTCTTCATGAATATTCAAATAGATCAAAATATCATCGATAAACACAATGATAAATTGGTCAAGATAAGGTTTGATATGCATTAAGTCCATTAACATAGTAGGACATTAGTGAGCCCAAATGGCATCACCGTAAACTTGAAGTGCCCATAACGAGTATTGAAAGCCGTCTTCAAAATATCATCACCTCTGATCCTTAATTAATGATAACCAGACCTCAAATCATTCTTCAAGAAATATCTGACCCCCTTCAACTGATCAAACAAGTCATCAATCCTAGGCAATAAGTATTTGTACTTGATAGTCACACATTAAGTAGTCTATAATCAATGCATGTACGTAGGGTTCCATCTTTTTTCTTCACAAAAAGAATTGGTGCTCCCTTCGGTAACATACTAGGATGGATAAACCCCTTCTATAACAACTTTTCAAGTTGAGTTTGTAACTTACGTAGTTCCTTTGGTGCCATATGGTACAGAGGAATAGATATATGTTTAGTACAAGGAATAAGATCATTGATGAAGTTAATGGCATGTTGCAGTGGAATTCTAGGCAAGTTAGATGGAAAGACTTCCAGAAATTCACAAACCATAGGTATTTCCATAACCTTAAGTTCCTGATCAAGCTCTCCAAATGTAACAACTCCCGCCATAACTTCTAAATCTCAAGGAGTAGCTTCCCTTCCATGAGTTGCAAGTCGTAAATGATTATAGTCTTTATAAACTATAATTTCAGAAAGGTGATCTGAAAGATTACACTCTTATAGAAACAATCAATATTGGCATGGTATGTTGATAACCAATCCATCCCTAGTACTGCATCATATTGCAAGAACTCCATTACCCTCATATCAATTAGGAATTCATTCTCCCTAATTTTGACTATACATCATTCACAAATCATGTTAGGATAAACCTTCTCATTCACTGTTGTGCTCAAAATCAACAATGTGATGACTTTAACAAATTTCAATTTCAACTCATCGACCATTGCATAGAACCAACATTAATCATAACATGCATATCTCGATCACAAATGTTTAATGTACATTCTATAAGCCTCATATTAGCCTTTGGATTTGCCTAAGCCATTGCATGAGTCCGCCTCATTTTGTCGGTGTTGTACTACCTACTAATGCGGCTAGTGGCATATAACACTCTATATGAATATGCCCTATCTGTCAACACCGATAACATATCATAGCATCCCTTTAAATAAACCACTGGCATGAGAAACCTGCCTTAATCTGCTCGATTTTTGTGATGACTATGCTCTACTTTTGCCCTTACCTCTAGAGTGAGGTGGTGGCAAAGATGGTTTGACTATCGAAATTGGTGGAATCGGTGCACTAACAAATGTCTTCCTCGTATAACTCGACTATGTAGCTACTCCAGCTACACGTCTCTCCCTCTTATTTGGCCTAAAAGAAGAAATTCCAGGATTCTTTGAATCTCATGAAACTTTGGTACTGGTGGTGGCGTAAGTACTACTCCGAAAGGTCTGGCTAATATAACTACTTCTACTTCCATCCCACTCTCGAATATAAAAGCATAGCTAGTGCGAGGATGAGAGGAAACTATAACTCAAATATCGTAATTCAGTGTGACGACCCCTCTCCTAAATCTAGGGCACCGCCTGGCCTAATTTCGTAATTAAACCCTAATCCAATCCACGCAGGAATCAACTACGTATTAGTCAGCCTTTACAATCTAAACGCCTCTTTTCTCGTGTTCAAGATAAGTAATACACTAGTCCTACTAGTTTATAAAATCTAGAGTTAATTAAAACTTTTTATTAAATTAATTATTTAGCAAAAGTCTTATTGGTTATGCAGAAGCAATTAGTAGATTACGCAGAAGCCATTTATAAAATCTTAAGTATGGAAAACCAGGAAATGACATCATATATATATATAAAGTCCTCAAAATGCAGTGAAACAGTAAATAGTCTAAGTCAGGTTGGGGAAACTAACGCTCAACCCAATATACAACCTAAATAGTATTTGAAAGACATATATAACATATAGAATCGAAATACCAAAAGAAGACCTACAATCGATGTAGTGACGCACCGCAGGCTCATGGATAATCGCCGATCTTCTCCTTGCCCGCCCGGTTGGTAGACGGCTCTGCGCCCACCGTCATAAAATTGACGGTGAGTACAAGAATAAAACAGTAATCCTCGATGACAAGTTTAATTTGCATTTCCAAATATTCAAATGGTATTTAAAAGTATATAAATGGAAAAACTGGAAAATAAACCATATGCGAGTAAATACCAAAGTTAAACAAGTGATACTGACACTAGGCTAAGTAGTGGTGATTTAGGTTCGGTCGGCAGTGAAACGTGTCACTCCGACTCAATAATCATATAGCACTCAATAATCATATAGCACAAGTGGAGACTCTAACTCTAACCCCGAGTGTTACGGTGTCGACATGTGCCGACATCCCCAGGGGACTCTAACCCCATCACCGCACGACACCGATCGATCGAGTAGAGACCTGTGAAAATTACTTTTTAAATTTCACACCTAAACAAAAACAAATAAGGAATACAAGTCCTCTTAAACATTTATAAGATATTCACTAGCCTAATTGCATGCTATTTATCATTCAATTCACATTTAAAACAACAAGAATAGACATAGCATGGGATAAAATCAATGAATCAAATCAAATGAATGGATATCATGCAAACTAGACTCATCAAGTGAGCATAGGCACAAAGAGCACATGATATAAGAACACAAAGGCAAAATAGTCAAAATGACTATGCAAGGAAAACAATTAATAGAAATGAAATTCCAAGTAAAGTCGCTATTGGGTATACTCATAGCAACAAAGTAAAGTCCTAGTTTTACCGCCTCCCGATACTCCAAATCTTGTATTCGCTTTCTCGTACCCTTTTCCTAGGTTCTCGAGTTTGGTATCTCATTAGTTCAAATATAGTGGGTTTAAGCTCGATTTAGTGGTGTTTATTGTGTATTTAAATTGGTTCAATAGACTTTAAACCAATCTTCCTAAATCAGTCCCTAAAGACTAAATTAAGTCTCAATTTCAGTCCTACACTTTAACGCAATTTTTAGGCATGAAATAGTCAAAATATCGAAATCCTCCCCCAGTACAATTATTGTTGGTCTCTCTCTTAGCTTTCCAGAAAGGTTTAGTTTGCAAAATCCAGATTTAGAATGAAGGAGATATCATGATTTTACTAGACATAGGTCTAATTGGAGGTTAATCTGAAACCAAATAGTTATGTCACATGTAGCAAACTAGACCATACATCGTCAATCCAGATGATCCCAACTGCCTTACCACACTGCTCAAGTTGGGATATCATGATTAACCAAATAGTTATGCATAATTGAAGAAATTATCGATTCGTATCACAACCCACCGAACATGTGCATTGATGAGGTCAGAAGCTCGAGTTGCAATTCACCGAAGATGCAAGTGACACGTGCTATTGTGGAATCAAGAATTTTGTAAACTTGATTAAGCGACTAATTAAGTAATTTTAATTTTTTTTGGGGTTTAAGTATCCGAGGTGGGACCTACGCATTATGAACTAGAGATCTTAAGGCATATTTTATTTTTATGTAATGTGTGCTTAATGTGTGTATTATATGGTATTTTTTCACGAAGTCGAGGGTGTGTTGAGGTGTATCCTAAGTTTTTCATAACCGAGGTTGTAAGTGTGGTATGAAGGGCACTATTTTAATAAAAATCATTGGTCGCTCAAAAAATAGTAAACAAGTGTTAAGTATCACGCTAAATTTTACCTCGATTTACGTAAAAGTTGGGATCGGTGGCAGTGTGAAATAAGAATAAAGTTGGTTCAAAACCTTGCCTCGAGTTTCATATTTGTTGGTGGCGGTCGAGGTTGAGATTGAGTCCAAATTGGTGTAAGTTTGGCTAAGTATGACAATAAAATTAGTCTTATGGACTTTGGTATGTCATGAAATAAGTTAATATTTTTGAAGTTTTGGTGTGACCAAAACCATTGTTATGTAGATTTTATGGAGTATGACTATTTTGTCGAGATTTTGGTTCAATTTGGCAAATAATTGGATTGAAAATGAGCGTTGAAAGCCAATACACGTCAAAATAGAATTTCGAGAATTAATAAATAAAAAGAAATTAAGTTGTTGACATGCAGCTTAGGGTTTATAATATATATATGAAGAAATCAAACGAAGTTTCATTTGTAAATCAACATAACGTTTCTTTCTTTGTTCCATAAACCTTCTTCACCGATTCTTTCGCTCTATAACTCCCGACCTTCGATTTTTACCCGATTTCTTTCTACAACACTGTAGAACATCACGAGATGGTTAATTCAAGTTAAGTTTACACGGGGAAATGAAGTATTTGGCCCATAATTTGGTAAATTGTCAATTTAGGGCATTTTTCTTCAATTTAATTTGAATTCCCGCAATTTTTTATTTCTTTCACGAGGTATTGATAGAAATTTATAGAAAGTATTGAGAATTAATTTATTGGGTTAATGTGTGCTGATTTGCATAAATCCCACCGACATGGGTTAGAGTTTTGATGAATTGAACTAATGTTATTCAGTTAATAACTATTTTGGAGATGTTTTATAGCTTATATTGATTTACATTAGGTTTTTGGATGTATCGATTATTGGTTTTGATCCAATTTGACTCCATGGGTATGGAAATATTTGGATGTTGGAATCGAGTGGTTTTGTGGTATTTGTTGTTGAGATTTAAGGATTTAATTGCAAAAATATTGATTTAGATAAGTTTTTCAATTCAAAATAAATAAAGTTTGCCTAGTTGACTGACCATATTAGAAAATTCATAACTTCTCTATCGGTGATTTGATTTGAGTGTTTTTGGAGTTTATGGAAAGTATGACATGAGTACTACAAGTTATTTTTAGGTCATCATGACAAATATTAAGGTTTTCAAGGTTAAAAAGCTAACCCAAGTTGGCTAGTGAAAGCTAGTTAAAACAATTATATAAATTAATATTTGTGGACATTGTTCTCAAGCGTACTTTGGACGCAATTTTTGTTAGGTTTTTGTGATTTGGTTTCACTTGAAGCTTGACCCATAATATAATTGGGTATGCGGGAAAGCTATCGAAACCATTTTCAAGGTGATTTGATGCTCTGGGAATCCAAAAAATTAAGCTCAAAGTTGGTTGGTTGTAAGTGAACCTTCCAATGGTCTTTAGTATTCATATAATTTATCTTTGTACCTGCGTTTGTATTTAGTCTGCATTGCATTTCGCATTATTCTTGGTCATGTATACATGACATTCGGATAGAGTTGCCCCTGCTTCTGTCGTAAGAGTGTGAGGTGCTCCATTCTAAACTAGACATATTATAAGCTTCTAAGGCGGGTAATGTCGACTCCGGGTAGCATGCATTGGACTCATAGAATTGTTTTAGGTCCATTGTGAGTGAACCCGCTTGTTTTGAGCTTAAACAGGAAATGAGGGATTCACGTTGTTATATAAGTTTTTATTTGGAAATGCAACTACATATCTCCATGTATTCAGACTAATATTTGCGAGAGTACAGAGTAGTGTAAGAGTTTACTTAACTAACATCTTCAAGTTATTTTTTATGATGTCAGATTTTCTTGGGAAGGCAGGAAAGAACAAACAAGACTCGAAGAACTTGGTGAATGTTTTCATGTTTTAAAGTTTAATTCTTGTTGTAATCGAGTTATAAATAATTATTTTGGGTTATGGGTGAGCATAGGTCATAAAATACTTTCAACTAGGTTATGAGAGTCTCTTAAATTAGTTTGAAGTTATGAGTTTTATGATTCATTTTTGTTTTGTGTTGGATTATAAAGTTGTAACTAAGGTATCAGAGACTCTACGTTAGTATTTAAAGTTTGAATCTGACATATATTGTGAACTAGGGGAGTTGTGAGTCCTTTTAGGTCTCTCCCCAATCCTACTATCTATTAGGTGAAGTTTTTCAGCAGGCCATTTTTAGGGGAGGTGTTGCCAAGATTTTTATAAAATACGGAGGATAATCCGTATGATTCCATAATTTTCTCAAATTAAGTAGAACAAGTATTGAGTTTCGTTGGGGATAAAAGTTTCGTTTTTTAGCTTTACTAAAGATTAAAATGGAAAGTATTTTGAGGGATATAGTTAATTGTATGGTTTAGGTGCCTAATTAGAGTAATTAGGCTAAATTAGGACTTAGTGAGACGGGTCCAGACAGATTTGGTATCATAGCTTAGGTTTGGATCACTTAAGGACAAACTTTGGTTGGGAATCAAAAAGTGATTGAGCGCGATTAGTTGGGAAGTGACCGTAAGTTGGGAATACTTTATTATTGCTATATATATATTATAAATTATTGTATTATCGCTAGATATATAATAAGAGATTTATTCTTTTTTTGTTTGATACGTAAATTGTAAGATATAACGAGTGATTTTAGGAATAAACAAATAAAAAGAGAATAGACTTGTAAAGCGAAACTGAGCATGATTATAAGTGAAATAGACTCGAAAAGTCTAAATTCATAAGGCTATTGTAAGTAGTTTGGTACTAATATAACTAACGAGGCCAAATATAAAACCAATAAGAAGTTGGTTGAGCAAGAAGTCTAGATGATTCAGGAACGTAAGTACTGAACAAGGGTTTATTGGAAATCGAAAGTCACTATTACAATTTTGAAACGCTCATGAAATTGTTAGATAGACTTATGTTAAAGTCGTAATGATTGAGAATCGTTTGGAAAACGTAAAAATAAAGTTAAGACTTGTAGGAAGCATAAGATATGTAATATCTTGAGTTTTAAAATGAGGTTAGTACCGATTAAATTAGTAACATGCGAAAACATGTTTTACAAAATATTGGTTGAATTCATAACCAATTGAGAGTTATTTCCGAAATAGTCTCAATGACAATAAAAGAGACGCATGATTTTGAAATTAGAAATTGATTAGACAAATTGAATCTTGAATTGGAAATCACAACAGAATTGTGATAAGTTCAGTTAAGTTGTATAAGTCGATTTCTATGGAGTAAAATACTTTAAAGCAAAGTATTGTCTCATTTCCGAAATAAAACAAAAAATAAAATTGGGAATGGAACCATGATTTAAAACAATCAAATGCCTTATAAAAAGAAGTATTAAATGTCTTTGATTATTTATTACTCAAGTTACTTATCTATAAGTGACAATTAATATAGTGGTTCTATGAATCGAACAAAATACAGATAAAATAAATGGAAATACATGAGTTAGGAGTTATCTTTGTAATACATGAGTTAGGAGTTATCTTTGTTAACATCGGATTAGGTGTTGTTACAAAACAAAGATCAACGAAATTTCTACTTGAAAATGAAATGTGTAATGATAAGATCAATGTGTTAGAAGTTGAGATTTGGGGAAATAGTATGAAATTAGCTAGGAATAGCTATTGAGTAAAACACAAGTAGTTGTGGTTTGAAATTTAAAGTATGCAATAGTCATTTCTAACCATATTAAGTTATAATGCTTATCACTATGACTTAAAATGTAACAAATGAAGATATAGATGTATTGATGGAATCTCGGTAAGTGATTTATATAGGAAGTCAGTAAGAACTCCTATACAACAAGAATTTCCATTTATAGGACTTAAATTATTGAAATAGCATCCTTTAAGAGTTTAATTAGATGTCAAGTTAATAAGAGTTTGGAAATTCAAATTCCTTTATCTCTTCAAATGAACAATAACAGAAAGGTAATTTTGTAAAAATGGAATTAATGAACAGTAACATACTTTAATATCTTACACCGTCTTTTGAAAAGTATCGAGTTTCTTTATAAGAAAAAGAATAGTCGAGAAATCTGAAAAAAATGGAAACAACTTAAGCCAATAACAAACATTAGAACTATTTGGTTCACAAGATTTCTCTTTTTGAACAAAGATTAGCTAAGGAAGACTTTGATTCATTGAATGATAATTAGAAGTCACATCATCATTAGCTACAATTTCAAAAAGAGAAGAGATGAAACAAATTTCTTTTCTAAGTTAAGGTAAAGAAGTTATAAGTGGTTTAAGTGTTGAACGGAGGTGTAATAAGTCTATGAAGAGAAAGAACGAGATCAATGTGAGAATAACTAATATTGACGAAAACTACATGAAATAGACTCTATGTATAAAATAAAATGAGACCTTGAGATCACTTTGATTACTGGAAGTGACACTAATGGACTCCTTTAGTCAAGGTAAGGCACTGGAGTAGTTGTGCATGACGAAAAGTCTAAGTAACTTCGTATCATAATCATGATTCATTTATAGCACAAAAGACCAGTGTGATGACACATAACTTTGAATAATCAAATGAATTGATGATAGTCGGAATAAAAGATTCTATAATATTTCGTTGGAGTCAATTGGAAGCTGAAGTATAAGCAGCTAAATGTTCAAGAAATCCTTACATACGTATGAGAAAGGGAAGTTTTTGTCAATGAGTCCTGATCAAATTATGATTTCAAACTATAAGTTTGATGAAACTTAATATATTTTCACAAGGATCTTACAAAGAAACAAACTCAAAAATTGAAAATGTTAAACCAAAGTATTATACAACTGATATCAGTGAATGTGTTGTATATTGGTTCAAATAGTGTATTACACCACATAATCGATTAGTGATAAAAATCCCAATCACTAAGTTATTGTAAATTGGAATTGATGTGATATGCCTTTATGGATGGTGAAGATACAAATAAAAATGAAAAGAGACGCAAAACATACATCTTAATTAGTAATTAATATCTGTATTGGTTTGAATATGGAATAGAGTACAATATATCTAGCTAATATATGTTTGAAAAAGTTATATTATGAGAGTATAATTAAGGAATATGTTGATCTCTGTTAAAATGCATATATCTACTCAACATAAGGATAATTGTCTCTATTGAGTAAGTAAAAGAAGTCTAACGAATAGTTGGTGATCGATATCAAGATGATGGGAAATCTTATAAATTGAAAAAATGATAAAAACCAACGTGAGTACGTTGGTAATGTGAAAGAATGAGGTTTATTGTAAACTCATGAATAGAAAATGAATTGACAAAGTTAGGAAAGTCGTTAACTTTCTAACCAGTCAAATGAAAAGTTAAGTGAATTAGCTGACGAATTTGAATTGGTAATTACTTTCTAGTTCACAACCTAAATAATATTGTGAGTATACATTTAGAGAATGAGTGAGAGTTGCACGATGCGTCATATGTCTTTTTCTAATCAGATTAAAATTCAAGATTTTTTGTCATGGGATGAAAAATGTAATTAGAGATCTATAGTCATGGGATGACTTATGTAATTTCATATTTCTGTTGAGAAATGCTAGAATGGTTATGGATCAGATAAACGCACAACTCTACTTTATATCTAATGTTATGCTCAAATATTATTTGCACCACTATGTAATTTTTAGACTGATTATAGTCTAAGAATTGGTCGGACGACAATTCAATTGAAAAGATGATCGATAATGAGAAAGCAAACTGGGATGTATATACCAAAGTTTGGTGGATATGGAAAGAATTATCAACAGTTTGTGGAATTGTATTCATATAAAATTTAAAATGGATTTATTAAAAAGCTGGATAGGCTAGATCTTGCTAAATATTGATGCTTAAATGGGATTCAAGGCATGAAATGAGTAGTGAAGAAAAACAAGGTTATTGGATATTCCAAAAATTTGATCGTTTAGCTCGTTAGAAATTCATAAAAAGTCAGGTTTGGCAAAAAAGTTGTTACAACTTTTCATGAAACCAAGAAGTTAGAAATGAAAAGTTGAAATATTTATGATCTCTACCACTGAGTTGTTGATTATAATGAAAGTGATTTGGTCCACTTAATGGTTTCACCTTGGAAGTGGTTTTTACAAGTTTGAATTAAAAGAGTTGTATATGAAGGATCATATTCTCATATCTCTTTGGTTCAGTAACCTATAAGTTTAAGTTAGCTGGGAAGAATTATGGAATCTTAGAATTTTATAAACTTGATTAGGAAACCAATTAAGTAATTTCAAATTTTATTTGAAGTTTAAGTATCCGATGTGGGACCTACGCATTATGGACTAGAGATCGTAAGGTATATTTTATTTTTGTATGTTGTGTGTTACGTGTGTGTATTATATGGTATTTTATCACGAAGATGGGGTATGTTGAGGTATATCTTTAGTTTGTCATAATCGAGGTTGTAAGTGTGTGTCTAAAGGGCACAAGTGCAATAAAATCATGGGTCGCTAAAAAACCAGTAAATAAGTGCTAAGTATCACGCATGGATTTTGCCTTGGTTTACATGCAAGTTGGGATCGGTGATAGTGTAAAATGAGAATGAAGTTGGTGCAAGACCTTGCCTCGAGTTTTGTATCAATTGGTGGCGGTCGAGGTTGAGATTAAGTTTAAATTGGTATAAGTTTGGCTAAGTATGACAATAAGATTTGTCCCGTAGACTTTGGTATGTTGTAGATAAAGTTAAATATTTGGAGTTTTGACATGACCAAAACTAGGGCCGGCAAAAAAAGGGACCTGGACATCCCTCCTTATAATGATTAAAATTAGTGTCCGGACTCGTTCCCCTTTTTAAAACTGACACTTTTTTGTCCAGGCCCGTATTTTTGTAAAACATACGGCTCCCATTTTGTTTAATTTTTATTTTTAAATATGATTAAATATTTTATTTATCAATTATTTAAAGAAAAAACCTCAACTACATGTCACCTAACATTCAATTACCAAAAAATAAATACATAACATCACAATTTTTTAATTTCCAATATAAACATCATAGATAAAAAAATCTTCAAGGAATGCAAGGCAAAACATCACATCACTATAGTCTAAGTTTTAAAATTGCATGTCCACACCACAAAAGTTTCAAAAAAAAGATCATCTCAATAGTCCAAATTAATCGCTAAACGGGTACCTATTTTTTTTTTGAAATTGTTGCTCGGACCCGGTCCCGTATTTTTAAAGAGACAAAAAATTGTCCAGACCCGTATGTTTTTTACAAAAATATTGCGCAAACCCATTTATAGCGAGTCCGGACAAAACTGGACAAATGAGTCTGGACAACTTTTGTCAGCCCTAACCAAAACTAGTACTATGAAGATTTTATGCAGTTGGGTTATTTTTTTCCGAGATTTTGGTTCAATTTGGTGAAAAATTATATCGAAAATGAGCGTCAAAAGCCAAAACAAGTCAAAATAGGAATTTTGAAAATTAATAAATAAAAAAAATTAAGAAGCTTAAGGTTTATATAATATAATATAATATAATATATAAATATATAGGAGAAATGAAACGAAGTTTTATTTGTAATTCAACATAACGTTTCTTCATTTGTTCTCTAAACCCTCTCCACCAATTCTTTCACTTCGCGGACTCCCGACATCTCATTTTCACCCGATTTCTTTCTGCAACACTACGCAAAGCCTTGCGAGACATTCAATTCGAGCTAAATTTCCATGGTGAAAACAAGGTATTTGGTCCACAATTCAATAAATTGTCGATTCATGGCATTTTTCCTCAATTTAATTTGAGTTTTTGCAATTTTTCAATTTCTTTTGTGATTTATTGATAGAAACTTGTAGGAATTGTTGAGAATTGATGTATATGGTTAATGTGCTCTAATTTGAAATAAATCCCACTGACATGGTTAGGGTTTTGATGAATTGAACTAGTGCGATTCAGTTGATAACTATTTGGGAGATATTTTATAGTTGATATTGATTTACATTAGGTTTCTAGATGAATCGATTATTGGTTTTAATCCAGTTCAACTCCACAGAGTGTGAAGATATTTTGATGTTGGTATCGAGTGGTTTCGTGATTTTTGTTGTTGAGTTTTAAGGATTTAATTGCGAAAATATTGATTTGTAGAAGTTTTCGGTTCAAACAAATAAGATTTTCTTAGTTGACATGCCATATTAGAAAATTCATAACTTTTCCGTTGGTGATCCGATTTGAATGTCCTTGGAGTCTATGGAAAGTAGGACACGAGTACTACAAGTTCCTTTTAGGTCATCATAATAAATATTAAGGTTTTCAAGGTTAAAAGTTACCCCAAGTTGGCTAGTTGAAAGCTAGTTGAAACAGTTATATAAAATTAATATTTATGGAAACTGTTCTCAAGCATGCTTTGGCCGCAATTTTCATTGGGTTTTTGTGATTTGGTTTTAATTGAGGCTTTACCTATAACATAATTAGGTATGAAGGAAAGCTATTATAACTATTTTCAAGGTGATTTGACGCTCTGAGAACCCCAAAAATTAAGTTCAAAGTTGGTTGGTTATAAGTAAACCCTACAGTGGTCTTTACTATTTATGGGTTTTATCTTTGTACCTATATTTGGGTTTAGTCTGCATTGCATTTCATATCATTCTTGGTCATGCATACATGACATCCGGATAAAGTTTCCCTTGCCTCGTTCGTAAAAGTGTGAGGTGCTCCACTCTAAACTAGAAGTACTATAGGCATCAAAGGCGAGTAATGTCAACTCTAGGGTGGCATGATTTGAACTTATAGGACTGTTCTAGGTTCATTATGAGTATGCCCTCTTGTTATGAGCTTAGAACATGAAATGAGGGGTCCAAGTTATTATATAAATTTGTTGTTATTTGAAAATGCAATTACATGTCTCCATGTATTCAGATTAACATTTGCAGGAGTACAAAGTGGTATAGCAGTTTACTTACCTAACATCTTCTATTTGTTTTTAATGATGTCAGATTCTCTATGAAAGCAGCAAAGAACAAACAAGGCTCAAAGAATATTGGTGAATGTTTTCATGTTTTAAAGTTTGATTCTTGTTGTAATCATGTTATAAATAATTATTTGGGGTTTCGGGATAAGCGTAGGTCGTAAAATACTTTCAAGTAGGTTATGAGAGTCTCTTAAATTAGTTTGAAATAAGTTATGAGGTTTATGATTCGTTTTTTGTTTTTGGTTTTTGGATTATAAAGTTGTAACTAAGGTATCGAGACTCTATGTTAGTATTTAAAGTTTGAATATGATATATATTGTGAACTATTGGGAATTGTGAGTCATTTTAGGCCTCACCCAAATATTGATATCTATTAGGTGAAGTTTTCTGGCAGGCCATTTTTAGGGGAGGTGTTGCTAAAGCTTTTATAAAAATATGGAGGATAATCCGTATGATTTTCTAATTTTCTCCACTTAAGTAGAACAAGTATTGAGTTTCATCGGAGATATAAGTTTAGTTTTAGAGCTTTACTAAAGATTAAAATTGAAAGTATTTTGAGGGATATAGTTAATTATATGGTTTACGTACCTAATTAGAGTAACTAGGTTAAGTCAGTACTTAGTGAGACGGGTCCTGACAACTATGGTTTAGCGTACGTGAGCCTGTACAACACAATATCCTAATAAACGCCGACAGCAAACAAAACTACCGACCGTTATACCAAATCAAATCAATGATAAAACATAGATAATGAATAGTAATGAATAGAAGATAGCATAGTTGAAATAATTACATACTCAAAATGTGTTTCTTACGATATTTACGCACCTCAAATACGCTCTCCAATCCTTGAAAACACCCCGATCTCGTTCCCGACATCTGTTTATCGACTCTTAGGTCCCTAATGTCGATTTGATAAGTTTTTGGTATTTAGATATTCATTTATTTGCATAATTGAAATAAAATTATTATTACAATACTTGTGGTTTCAAACGTCCTTTGTGAGCACAAAGTCCCTTATAGGTACAATCGTCCCTTACGAGCATATAGGCTTGTGGGTACTAATGTCCCTGGTGAATAGTGAAACTTGTGAGTACAGATATCCTTTGTGGGTACAAACATCCCCGTGAGCACGGACGTCCCTGTGAGTACAAACATCCTTGTGAGTAGAGACATCCTTATGAGTACATACGTCCCTGTGGGTACTGACACTCATGTTGGTATACACATCCCTGTGAGTACTGACATCCATGTGGGTACAAACACTATTCATTATCTTCTTCAACCGCCCAATATGCCGTAGAATGACCATAATCTAAACATCAAATCTCGATCTGAATCATGAAATTATTGCTCATCGTGAGCCTATTTGACCTTAATTACTCCCAATCAACCTAAGACAACTATAATGAATATCTACATTGATAGAATTAAGGATTTTTAACATGTTTTTCATGAAATTGGAATTGAAGAAAGACATGAGATTTATACCTTGTAAATGTCTTCGCTAGCTTGAATTTTAGCTTTAACTCACCATCAACTTGGCTAAAATCCTCATAGATCCCAAAATTTCAACCACTAAACCCTCTTTTATCCAAGAAATCATGTTTTTTCTTTAAAGAGTTTGTCTGGTCAAGAACTCCATTATGGGTTCTTTTATACCTTTTTTTTTATTATCCTAACCATTCATTTATAATTACTCTCCCATCCCAAGATGATCATATGGTCCTTGTTAACTCCTACTCCACTAACTTCCATCTTTTTGAAATCAACTTCCCACTCAAATCTCCAAGGATTCCTTTTTGTACTAATCTCGAGGTAAATCTATGACATCAATTTTTTCATCCAACTATAGGCATTTGTAATCAATTGATTTAATGAATTTAACTTAGGCACTTGTATACATATGTAGGCTATTTAAGGTCTTAAATTGGTATATTACCACTTTTCTAGTACCTAATTACCCGACACATAGTGCCTCGCATCTCAACACGTATCCTGAGGCACGTCAGTCCTTGATGTACTCGATTATTATGACTTAGCCTAACGTTTGATTATCTATTTTATACCATATTCATATTTGTTTTGGTCATTTTATTTAAGTTAGTATTATAAGACTTAGTGTACTCCCACCTGGTGCCCGTATCGACACATGTTTCACGAGGTGTTTATCGATCACACTATCTTACACGATATTTCAAAGTAACTCACACGTGCGATGTAATATGAGAATAATTCAAGTTAAACATCGTATTATATTTAACCAACGGATAAATAAATAACCATTTATGCACAGTCAGCCAGGTCCTAGCCTATCTGAGACATCTACGTGGGTCTGAACTGACATCTGAATCTGAAAACAAACTCATTAATGGCATCAATAAATATTGAGTCGTTATAGCCAACAGAGAGATGGGGAAAAGAAGAAAGATTAGAGATGACACGAGGAGAGTTTTTGAAGAAATGTCGAGAGCGAGAAACTATTCGAATGTGAAGCAACCTGCTACGGACTTTAATGAACTTTACATGGAGGAGTCGAGTTAGCTTTTATAGGCTTCAATTCAATGCAATCAAATGAGGACTTTGAGGAATCAATAACTGGTGTTCGAGAACCAAAGGATTTTAACAAGAAGCATTCACATTATGGATAGGACAATGTCAAGAATACATAGATGATGAGGAGGCATAGAGGTTCATGTACCATCTAGACGACGAGGAGGCACGAGTTTCCTGTACCATCTACACAAACAAGACTACCTATTAATGGTATTTTTGATGCTCAACTACCACAAGGTCAGGACTACAACCTCTATGATCCCACTGTAAGTTACCAGTCCAAAACGATTGATCTAGTGGAAGATGATGATGATGATGATGATGATGATGATGATGATGATGATGATGATGATGATGCGACTTTAGGATGACGAATTTGATTTTTCTACTCTACTTTATCTCCCTTGTCTTTGAGTGATAATGTGTGAGGTCCTATATGTAACTCTAGTGATGATACTATGTGGTCTCTAGTGGTGATATATTATCTTTGATTTGTGCTTGGTAATTTGATACGTTTGATATGGTGTTTTGGTAATAAATTTGATGATGTTGCTACATTTGTTATAATTTGGTGATGTTTATTCATATTTTTAGTGCACTTTGTTTGATGAAATTTATATATTGAGTTTATTATATATTGATTATTCAATTTATGATTATATCAATTCGCTTATACTTCATGAAGTACATTTATTTTGTTGGAAACCCGACTTAACTTTTAAATATTGAGGACAAGGTTTTGGAATGAGTTTGAGGTTATTTTAGGTAGGGTATTTTAGGTAAAGTATGGCAATGACAGCAAAGAAATCAAGGAAATTAAAGAAATGTAGAAGGTAAGTTTAAAATTGATCCAAAGTTCAAAAATCTTGATCCGATATTCAAGTGAGTTGATGAAATTTTTTAAATTTCTTTCGAGTTCAAGTAAGTATAAATTTCATTTTTCTTTATTTTTAGTTAGGAATATAATATAATGGAATGAATATATAATATATTTTTGAATGAAAGCGACATTTTTATTACTCAAGTGAATTCTATGATAGAATGAATCAATTTTTATACCCTTTTTTATTAACTTTACTAGTTGATGTATACAATGGGATGCCTTCTGTTAGTCATGAGAATAGGTAGAAGATCAAATTATAGTGTAAGATGAACAAGACATATTTTTAAGAATTTTGTGATACAAAGGCTATTGGTTAAATTTTCTTATAGTATAAATATAATTATTATGCCACAATAGAGAGAAGAAATGGTTTAAAAATTGATAAATTTTAATAAGTTAGAAAGAATACTTTCTTCAACTTTAATGGATATTGAGAAGTGTTAACAAAAGTTACAAATATATATATATATATATATAAAGTCCTATAAATTCCATAAGAAATTGAAAAAGGACTCTATAGTGGGAAAAATGTGAAAACGTCCATAGGAAATGGAGCAGAGGCCCAAAAAACAAAAGTTAAATAAATAATAAGAAAAAATAAGAGCTGTGCTATGTGCACCCCAATTGTTTATGAGGGCACCCCAAAAGGGTACCAATTTACATCTATTTTGGGGTGCCCTCATAAACAATTGAGGTGCACATAGCGGTGCCAAAAATAATTAGGATGAAGTAGAAGAAAATGAGAAATGAAAAAGGCGGATGTTCTTAAACTCTTCAAAGAAAAGATTTAGCTCGAGTGCTTGAAGCTTGGGTTGAGTGAAGTATTTTTTAATCTAACACGTTTTAAACGATATATTCATTTGTATCTTAGCATAATTTCTATTGATTTTGATTGTAGTGCTATTATCAAGTATTTTCTGAAATTAAGATTAATCTAGTGGTTTATGCGTTTTGAAATTCTATACTAGTCATCATAAGCTTGATGTTTGTTAATGGAGATTGAGAAAACTTATATTATATATTGGTCTTGATAATTGATTGAACTTTAAGTTTTAAGAGATATTGCATTGGTTGGTTGAGTTATCATTAAGGGATGACTCATTTTTTTCTAAATCAATATATTCTATCATAACTTCTATTTATTTGAGGGTAATATGTTTTTATTTGAAGATCACTTCTATTTAATAACTTTTATTATTTAAAGTTAAGATGAATTAGATTAAAATCATGACATAAAGAATAAAAAGAGAATAAAATTGAGAGTATTTCTTTACTCGGGACAACAAAATGTTGAGTTTAGGGTATTTGACAATTTAATAATTAGACATGTTTTATAGTATGATATAGGTTTATTTTAGATATAAATGATGATATTACACTAGGTATTCTGTTGTTTTTGTAATTTCAGAATTTAATTAGAACAAATAAATAAATAGAAGAAAAATAGGAAGAAATTCAAAACAATTAACTAGGGAAAAAACTTAGCGATTTTACAGTGATATGAAATTACACAGGAATTGCTACTAATATCGGCAAGAGAAAAAAGTCAATGAATACCCAACAAATTAGAAAATACAAAGGAATCGCTGGATGAATCGGTGGAGCACAATAAGATATTTTCAGTGATTTCTGAACAATATAGAAATCGCTGACAAATCTTTGAGGTTCGGTGACGATTTTTTTAAATTATTACGAAGAATTTAAGTTTATCTAGGATTTGTATACATTAAGAAAACTATAAATAGGACTTTAAGGCTTCAAGATTAGCACTATCTCTAAGCCCTCTATTAGCTATTATTAGTTTTAAAGTATTTTCAATTAGGTTTTAGTTTAGTCCATTTTTCATTGCTTTTGGAGACTCTTTGGAGATTCGAGACTTATTTAATAAGAGGTATTTATTTAATTATGTCTTTCAATTATATTATTGTGTTACTTATTTCCAGCTTGAGTGAGTAGTTTATTATTCTAAACAAACCCTAGACATGTATGGACTTTGGATTGCTATATAGTTATAATTAAAGAATCATCTACCTAATGTTTTAAATCTAATTATACACAACAATCATGATTTAATAAGTTGTTTTTGCACATTACAACTAATAAGGATTCATATTGTATGCATAGTTGCAAATATGTATTATGATATTCAATTTTCTGAATCTATGTCTATGGTTATTAACAACAATTATAGAAGTAGTAACTAGAATTAATCTACTGAGCAAAATTATTCGAGTAGATGTTCTAGGTGATTGTGTTCTAAGTTATTTATTGAATGTCATTCCGATTAATATTTGGTTTAGATTAGACATAATTTTCATTGAATGTCATTCTGATTAATGCTATCGTGTTTCTATTTTATTGCATTTGATCTAATAGGTTAATTTACAATGATAAGGATATGACTATTTTTCATTGAATAAAGGAAAATCGATGGTTTGCTAAATGCTATCAACCTATTATGAATTAGGATTTAATGATTATAAGATTCCATGTGATATAATTATAACTAGTTTATGAGGTAATATTATCTTCTAGTGTTAGAATGCAACTCAAGTATATTACATTGTTTAGTAGGGGTTTGTTTAGAAGTTTGTTTAGATATTTATATTATATTAAATTTGAATTTTGTTTAGTTAAGTTTGCATTGAATTGTTTGAATTAGTTTAGTTAGTTTTGTTAATTAAGTTAGTAGAAATAGTTTTTAGTTATTTAGTATTTTAATTCCTATTTAATTAGATTAACTAAATTAAGAAAACAAGAAAAAAACACTTTCTTTATAATTTTGCAAAATCCCCATGGAGATGATATCATACTTACAACTACTACAAATAATAAGAAAATATGAGAAACTATTGTGCACACTCGACATGTGGCACTTTTAAAACAAGTTTCCAAGATCTATTTATAAATATGAGATATGACAAATGGATGTTACAACATCTTTTCTTTATGGAAAGCTACTTGATTAAAACAAGATTCTCAGAGTTGGAATCTTCGTTTTGATGAAGCAATTTAGGAATTCGATTTCGTTAAGAACGAAGATGAGCCTTGTCTATAAAAGAAGGTCACTAGGAGCGTATTCGTCTTTCTGATATTGTATGTTGATGATATATTACTCATTAGAAATGACATACCAACCTTGCACAATGTCAAATCTTGGTTGGGAAAATGTTTCACAATGAAAGACTTAGAAGATGCAGCCTATATCCTAGGTATAAAGATATATAAGGATAGATCTAGAAGGCTAATTGGTCAAAGTCAGAATGCTTACAAAGATAAGGTACTGAATATGTTCAGTTTGCAAGACTCTAAAAGAGGTTTAATATCTATGTCTCATGGCATAAGTCTCAGCAAGACTCAATGTCCTAAGACAAATGATAGAGCCAGACCAATTATCCATTGGATCTATCATGTATGCCATTCTATGCACTCAACACGATGTACATATGCTTTAAGCACAAAAAGTAGATATCAGTCAAATCCAAGTGAGTCACTGGATAGCAATAAAGAATATTATTAAGTGCTTAAGAATGACTAAAGAAGTGTTCTTAGTTTATCTAGATTTGGAAAATGAGCTTGTTGTAAATGATTACACATACACAAGCATTCAAACTGTTATAGATGACTTTAGATCGCAGTCCAAATATGTGTTTACTTTGAATGGGGGTCCAGTAAGTTGAAAAAGTTCGAAGGAAGAAATTGCGCCAGATTCTACAACAAAAGCTGAATACATTGCATCTTCCGATGCAGTTAATGAGGCAGTTTGGATAAAAAAAGTTCTATCTCTGAATTAGGTGTGGTTTCAAGTATCGTTAACCCCGTTTGCTTGCACTAGAAAAATGGTTTTTAACCACTATGAAATAGGGACGGTACCAAAATCCCGTGGTTATTTAGTGAGGAGGATTTTTTCGTAGTTAAAGAAACAACAATTAGTGATAGGAATTGCATTTCATAGTTATTGATGCAAAATCCGGTCACTAAATAGTTTAGGCCCGCCCAAACGCTTAATAAGCAACGAAAAATCCCGCCCCACGTATCGTTTCTTTTTTTTTTTTTTTTCTAAACCTAACTCGCATTCTCGTTTGAACGACGAAAGATGGAAAAAAAAAGAAGAGAAAATGGGTTGTGCGATTGGAGTGCTAGGGTTTGTACCAAAAAATTAGAAAATGCTTCCCACTCCTCATCTTCTTCGTTGTTCATTCGCAGAGACAAAGGTGGCGACGTTGATGGTGATTCCATGACCATTCTCTTCAAGGGCGGCGTCGATTTCGTCGTATTTCTTGGGGGCGTTGTTGCCCATGGAGGCTAGGGATATGGTAAGGACGGCGGTGAGGGTGGTTTTGTCGTGGTCGATGTGGCTTATAGAAGGTATACTACGCCCTTCTTTTTGTAAATTGTACTATTTTTTTGTTGAATGCAACTTTCTTTATCAAAATTTTTTTTTTTTTTTTTGGGAAGTTGTTGTTGAGATTATATTTTTGAAAAATCCTTGTTATGATTAATTTAAATATCTATATAATTGAGTGCCCAATTGTTGCTCCATTTTCCCACTCTAAACTTGAAATCCTTAATCTAATAATTTTCTTTCTCATTATTCATCATTTGTTATTTCTATCACTTCTATTATTGTTCAATGTTAAAAAATTATTTAAGTTTGACGAATATTTAAATTTTTATTGTTTTTAGTCACTTTTGATGCCTTGGCTCTTTAAATTCAAGGTATTATTGTTGGGCATTCTTTGATACCCACAAATTCAAATAGGAGTTTTGGTTAATATTCCTTCTATGCTTTTTAAATTTTGATAATCTCTTTGATTGATTGGCAGAGGTTTGGTAACATCTCAAATATTTTAAAGCTAAAGCCTGATAAAATAATTTAAAATACGTTGTCTTGTTTATTAATATAAAGATGGGAATTGAAACTATATGGGTTTATGATATTTTCTTTTTAATATTGGGCTTCATACTTCACTACTGCCCATTAATGCACGCCTACCTATTTGAGTATCATTTTCCAAGTTTTATGTTTTAATTTGGTAAGTTTTTCTCTTACATTGACTTCGAGTAGAACTATTGGAGTTTTTATTTTATATTTCATATTTTTCTATCATTTAACAATATTGTTATCTTGTTTGTAGTTTACTATTTAAGTATTTATGTTTTACCGTGTTTTCTATATCATTAGTTGTCTAGTTTTATGTATTAATTGTGTAAGCTTTTCTCTTGCATTGACTTCGAGTAAAACTGGTTAGAGTTTTTGTTTCATCTTTAAATTTTTCTATTGCTTTATCATATTGTCATCTTTTTTTTTTGTAGCTTATTATTTATCACTTACATATTTTTATATATTTATCAATTGTGAAGTATTATGTATTAATAGTGCAAGGTTTTCTCTTGCATTTACTTCGAGTAAAATTGGTTGGAGTTGTTTTTATTTAGTTTTCTATCGCTTTACTGAATTGTTATCTTTTTTGTTGTTTATAATTTATGATTTACCATATTTTCTATATTTATCAATTATCAAGTATTATGTTTTAATTATATAAGCTTATTACTATCAATAAAAAATTGTGTAAAATTTTTCTCTTCCATTGACTTTAAGCAAAACTGCTTGGAAATTATTTTTTTTCAGTTTTTATTTTTTTTATATGTTTCAATTGCTTTAACGCATTTTTATCTTATTTGTAGTTTACTATTTTTGATTTACAATATTTTCTTTATTTAACAATTGTCAAGTATTATGTATTAATTGTGTAAGTCTTTTCTCTGGCATCGACTTCATTCGAGTAAAGCTTATTAGAGTTTTTATTTTATTTTCTATATTTTTCTATTGCTTTATCACATCGCTATGTTCTTTCTAGTTTATTGTTCATAATAGCTTTGAACTTGTAGTTGATAACGCAATATGCAAGCTCTTCATTCATTTGTTCAACTTATTCTTTTGCATAATTTGTGAAACTCTGTTATGCTTTAAACTTTTGCATAAGAATTTCTCAATTTTTTAACAAATATAGATAGATCAAGTCTTGCATGTGTGTAAGTGTTAAGATTGTTGTTGAGGGGTGAACTACTTGTAAAAATTCATTAAAGAGGTCATTAAAATTATAATTAGGAGAAAAATAGTGAATAATGGATCTGTCAATTATGTGTTGCAATTTTTTTTTCTAATCTTTAGAGATATGAGATGCTAAAAGAACATTATATTGGTTGAGTTTGCCTAATTGTCGTTGTCTTGTAAATGTATGTACATATGCCTGCAAACGTGCGATGGTTCGATACTTGTGATGATGATAATGAAATTTAACTTAATTGCTAATATATATATATATATATATATATATCTGGTAATTGAGTTGAATTCTTAGTTTGCTTGATTTATGTGATTTTTATGGTCATCTTTTTTTGTTGTTTCATTATTTATGGAGGAATTGTGTTTGAGAAGCTTTTTAGGTGTTCGAGTTTTTGTAAATCAACATAAGGATTGGGGAGATGCATGAAGTTGAGTACTTAAAAGATAAGATCCTAAATCGATATTGGTGGGCTTATGAGCAACTATGGGGCCAGTCTTGTCTTAGGTATGATTATTTTACCTTTTTTGTTATTCGTTTCTTCACTAGTAAATGGTGTGGCTTTAATAAATTTTTTATTAAAGGTTTCAATAACTAAATGAAATAGGCGTTTGGAGAAGTTTTTTTGCAATAATATAAAAATTAATTCGTTGAATGAAATAGAAGTTAAGCATTTTTAATTGCTTGTTTTTATATAATTTACTTGAAGAGAATTAGTTTCATTCTTGTTTATATAAGTTTAAAATAGTATGCCTCACTACTTGACCTGCTTTAGAGAAATCTACTTCTCTTTATCAATGTGTTGAACAAACTTTTCCATGGCTAGGGTTTCATTCATGGATAAGATTACTTGAGTTGCTATATTTTATAATTAGTTAAGTGAAGTAGTGTTGATTAGCTTGGCATGTGAATTGTTTAACTGTTGATGTAGTATATATGTTTGGGTAAAGATTGTTTGTTGTCTCTCAAAGCATTCAAATATGCAAAAAGAAAAATCATACTTCCACCCATGACTACAACTCATCAATTAGATTATATTTTATTTTTAGGTTAAGTAATGGAAGGCCAAACAAGCTTATCATTAACCATTAGAGAGAGATAGAAAGGCATCACAAGGCATATTTAATTTCGAGTCATCTAAGAATTATATCTGAGACAAGTTTTATATTATGATGTGGTGTCGATATACATTTGAGCTTTGTCGAAGCTATTAAAATCTATTTGAATTATATCTGAGGCAAGTTTTATATTATGATGTGGTATCTTGAAATACATTTGAGTTTTGTTGAAGATATTAAAATCTATTTGAATTATATCTAATGCAAGTCTTATATTATTTTCTTGGCAGAAATTTTTTTGGTGGATATGATATATTGAATTGGACTTTCATCATAGCAAAGAGAAGTGAAGGGCAACGAGTTATGTAATAGGAGTTCACACAAAACCGTTGAAGACCACTTACGATTAAATTAAGTGTTTATCAAAAGTTGTGCTTGTTGTAAGCATATGTTTAAAGTACATTCATTTTTTTGTGAGACCAATAAAAATGCTTATGTTGAACCCAAAAAAAAAATGACAATATAATGTATTGCTTTTTTATAATGAGGATATCTTTGTTTTATTATGTTGATATTTTTGTCCATAATATCTATTTAATAACAGGTTACAAAAGCAAATGAAGGGATTAAATACATTTTAATCACAAAAAATGACATTTAGTGACGTGAAAACAATGTGGATAATAAAGAACTGTGTTTTTGGTTTTGCCTTTTTAGTGACGGGAAACTTTTTATATAGTAAGGGGAATTCGTATCATTAAAATAGTAATCTAATGGCAGGAATGGTAAGGTCGCTAATAAGTTCTAACCTCGGGACCCAATCCCGTCACTATATACCTTTAGCCTCGCAGCGTTTAGTGATTTTTTTTGTCAATAGAATTATTTAATGACAGGAAAGCATTATTTAGTGACAGAAAACCGATCCTTAAATGTCATTTTTCTTGTATTGTTGTATTGCGACAACAACGGGGCGATATCACAGACCAAGGAACTTAGATCTCACCACATATCCAAACATATAATTAGACGTTTTCATTTCATCAGAGAAATCATTGAGAGGGGAAACATGAAGATTTGCAAAATTCCTACAAAAGACAATGTTGCAGATCCATTGACGAAGACTCTTCCATAAGAGAAACGTGATGGTCATGTTAGGTCAATAGGCATTAGATACATGAATGATTGGTCTTGGTGAAAGTCGGAGATGTTGAGGCATGTGCCCCAAGAAAGTGGCGCTGTCATGATCTTTGGTGTGGAAGTATAGACATAGCTCCAATATTACTTTTAATAATTTAATAATTAATTTAATATATATTAAGTTGGTTTTGTTTATTTGAAAAACATTGTCGACCTTTTTTAATTTCTCCTCCTACAAAATATATGTTTAATTAGGATTAAGTAATATTATATTTATATATAAACTTATTATAGCACAACTCACCGGCCTTTCTGCGTGTTGATAGATGAATATAGAACCACTTGTATGCATAACAACACCGCATCGTGGTGTCCACTTTAATCCATATGTTCATCATTTGGTCCCATCTGTCTCGTCGTCGAAATAAGCATTCTCCTATTCTCGCTTGCTCGCTCAAATTTCTTTTTGAAGTTAGTGGTTGACCGCATCTTCTTGTAATGGTCGAAGATCTCGGTAGATATATGACCCGACTTCTTATTCTTTGAGCACATCTTGCTAATGAAGTCGGAGTAATGAGTGACAATCTACCTATCGTACGCCTCTCTAATAGCCGCGTCATTTGATGGATCCCAATCAAATGAAAGCTATGTACAAAAATAATGTAATTTAGTTTATATATTTTAATTTGTAAAAGAAACAATTTTAGGTAAAGAGTTGTTACTTTCCACTGATTCCAATATACATATTTCACGTACGGGGTGGGGAACATACTTCCATGAGTAGCCATCCTTATGAAAGGAGTATTTGTATGCCCTCATCATCTCCCGTGCAACTCTATCTGATGGGTGCAACTTTCATCCGCTAAATTGAAAATTTATATTAGATCTTATTTTGGTCAATTAATGAAACGCATTTAAGTTATAACTAAATTACATATATTTACTATCTATCACCTTCACAACCAAGAATATTCGCCCCCTGATCGCGTAGAAGTGTTGCCTCTTGGTGCTCTAGCGGCCTGAGCGCCTCATCACCGTCCACGTGAGGCTGTGCCGATGGGCGGATCGCTAGAAGGATGTGGCAAAGAACTCGACTGTAACGACCCTAAACATATAACTCGTACCACGTGCCATTTCAGGGTCGTATGTGGGACCCACTCGTCGTGATCCATATATCCAAATCTCGGGTATAGACACCGAGGTATGTTATTTTTGTATGATGCTTGTATTTAAAATAATTAATTTCAGAAATGTGTAGGTAAGATTTTACCTCGAGTTTTGTGTCCGTTGATAGTAGTCGAGGTTGAGATCTGGTTTAATTTGGTGTAAGCTTGGTTAAATATGGCAAGAGAATTGGTTTGTGAGAGTTGGGTATGTCATGGACGAAGTTAAGATTTTTGAGATTTTGGTGTGACCAAAATCAGTATTTTGGACATTTTATGAAGATGTACTATTTTGTCAAGAGTTTGGTTCAATTTGGTGGAAAACGAGATTGAAAACGAGCACCAGAAGTGAAAACACGTCAAAATAGGAATTAATGCAATTCAATTGATAACTGTTTAGGAGATGTTTTTATATTTGATATTTGACTCCACGAGCTGTAGAAATATTTTGGTGTTGGTATCGAGTGGTTTCGTGGCGTTTATTGTTGAGTTTTGAGGATTTAATTGCGAAAATATTGATTTAGGGACATTTTCTAGTTGAAAATAAATAAAGTTTGTCAAGGATAAATTCTTGGAGTCTATGAAAAATACGTCATGAGTACTACAAGTTCCTTTTTGGTTGTCATGACAAATCATGAGGTTTTCAGAGTTAAAACCGTAACTTTATTGTGCTAGTTGATAATACTTTGAAATTATTATAAAGTATTATTTTTAGAAATAGCTCTCGAGCATACTTTGGTCGCAGTATTTGCATGGTTTAAGAGTTCTAAACCAAGGAAATTGGACCCGAATTGATACTAAATGATATCAGGAAATCTATGGAAAAAATACGGAGGTTCGAGAACGCGTTTTAGATTGTTGGGAGGCCGAATAGGTTAGGAATAAGCGTGTGGATCGAGGTAAGTAAACCGGTTAGGAAAATCACAACATTTCATTTTAAGCTTTTGAATATTGTTGTTCATTGCTTGTTATTTATCCTTAGAATCTCATTCTAATTGAGTTGTCCGAGGGTAAGTGAGTCAACGGTGATCCTTAGAAGGAGTGGCTGGGTGAGGTAACATACCAGAGTCATGACCTCAGGATGCACTGCACTGGTTACTGATTTTGACGAGGCGTGAGTTCTTAGCATGGTTGTTCCAAGAAGTCTCACTATCTCGTGGGTTTAGGGCTCGTGAGTGTACCAAGTCCTAGAACCCGAGTCTTGATGCTTTGACGAGACTCTACGACTTATTCGTCGGGACTACTTGCTCTTCTCTATTTGCAACTTTGGACATTCATGTATCGATTGCTTTTAATTTATTTACAGTCTTTTATTTATTCATACGTCCTTATATTTTTCTTGTTATCTGCATGAATATGGACTAATTTACTTACTTCGAAATGTTGTTTAGTATCCTACTGGCGTTACTTACCTTTTCTTGTGTTTAATTGAGTGCATATCCGCAATCGAGTAAAGGAAAGAGGCTAGTACTAGGAGATCTATTGTGAGGAATTTGGAGCGGCGTTTCCCCTCGCATTTTTTGTAGGTTTTGTATTACTTATGTATATTATTTTTGTCATATGTGATATATGGTTTTTGTGAGATATTTTAAGACATGGAGTATATGCGAGGTTTTCCATACTATAGGTTGTCCTGACTGATTTGTGTAGAGTTGTTTAGATTTTTTTTAAGTTGAAATCGCTTCCGCATAAACTTTAATAACTTACAAATTTGAATAACTCACTATAACTAATGAAATATGGTTAGGAAGGCTGACTAGGCTTGCATTGACGTCGGGAGGATTGACTCAGGGTCTACGTAAGTCTAGGCTGGGCGAAGCCCAATTTGGGTGGTGGAACTGGGGCCGTCACATCAATAACTCTTAGGCATGTAAATCAGATGGACCTGGCCATGCGATCGTCTACTAGTCGGGCTTATGCGATGGAGATGCTAATACCCCGATGAAAAAGTAGGCCCATAATATGGTCGCGAGGTAATGTGAACCGCAACGGGAGGTGTCGGTAGCAAAGATAGGAGTGTAGAGTCGGTCCGGGTATGATCACTGTTAAGAACATCACTTCTTTTTTTCATGCACATCAACGGAGGCAAGTTGTACGGGGTTAAAATCATCGGCCACGAGGAGTACGATTTGTCGATCATTCTGAAATGTTGGAACCCATCAATGCATAACCCAAGTCGAACATTACGAACCTCCAAGTTGAAGCTAGGGTTCGCTTGATTGAAGTGGTTTCATGCAATGAAATCAGAGCAATGCCGCATATGATCCTCATCTCTAACGTGTTCTGCGTGCCATCACATATGTTTCACTGTAGCTTTCGACGCGAACAAACGTTGTAAACGAGGGGCCAAAGGAAAGTAAAACATTGTCTTATGCGGGCGTTTGTTAGAGTTAAACATAATTTCTCCGCAAAACTGTAGGATGTAAGGTTGAAATCGGGTTCCCAATAAAGCATGCGTAATTTGGGATAAAAATCGATTCGCTCATAAAGCAAACCCAACCAGTGCATTATACCTTTACATTTGTAAAAGCTATTTACCAAACAGTTGTCTTCGAGCAACATGTCTTTATAGACCTGCAAGATTTCATCGAATGCGTGCTCAGAAATATGGTGATTCGATTTTGTCGTCAATAAAAGTGTCATTGCTGACAATTTTGTCATCTTCTCGCAACCTGGTTGAACCAATTGATTCGCTGCGTCAATCATTTCGAATAAATTTTTCACTCTAGAGTTTGGCTCTTCCTCACGATTCCAATCGAAACTCGCCCCCGCGTGGTAGTGTATCATTTGATGATATGACGTCGGATATTCTTCCATTGGATCATCACCTTCATCGTCCATATCGTTTAATAATTCTTCCTCCCCATGCTCGGTCCAACAAAAATAATCGGGAACAAATCCTTGACTCACGAGATGAAGCTCTACTGTGTTTACATCATAATATTTCTCGTTAGGATATTTTCGGCAAGGATATCGAATTTTCGTTTCATTAAGAAAAATGGTGTAGTGTTGCATGACAAATTTTATGAGCTCCTTCACGCAAGGTACAAATCCAATCGAGTGTAACCGCTTTCAATACAATTGTACATCCAATCTCGAAACACAGACATCTCGAAATACATAAACAACCCTAGTTAAACAGACCTACACGTTAATAATTATATAAGTTTTAGTCGAATGTTAACCGTGATTAGTCGAATTGGTTGCATTTGCACATACTTTGTGTAATATGTATTAGACATTTTTAGTCGAATTTTAACTGTAATTATTCTAATTGGTTACATTTGCACATACTTTGCGTAATATGTATTATACATTTGTAGTTGAATGTTATTTGTAATTAGTCAATTTAATTAGTTGCATTTGTACATACATTGCTTAATATATATTTTACATTTTAGTCGAATGTTAAACGAGATTAATTGATCTACGATAAGTGCTATTTTTTGCTTCAAATTAATTTTTTTAACTTTCAATTTATTTTGCTTAATTATGTTTTTTATGTTTTTTTTACTAGTATATGGTGAGTGCTATTTCTTTCATTCATAATTAAAGTTTTAAAGTACATTAATAAAATCGTACATATAGTATAAATTATTATAATTTTTTCAATATATATATTGTAATTATTAATTTTTAAGTGCTTTTCTTTTACAAATAATTAAATAGTACAAGTTCTATATATAATCTAATTTGTACATCGATACATATACTATAAATAATTAAGTTTTTAAGTGCTTCAATTTAATTTAACATTTTTGGTTTAATCTAGTTTTCTTGTGTAACATATCATATAAGTAATTAATATTTATATATAGTATAAAATTAAGCGTTGTTATATATTTGCTTGTTCAATCAATTATATATTTCCATATTCATTTTAAAGTGCTTTAAACATATATATTTAAAGAGATAATATACATATAATATTAGTCCTTTACTTTTTTCATAATTGAAATGTAATTTGTCTAATTATAGTTATCATCTAAATACGATTTTATTACTAAAGTGTACACTATTCATTAATATTTCATTTTACTTTTTTTACAATAATTGTATTTCAACTAAACATGCTATCTAATGATATATATTATTTTACTTTTTTTTTCAATCAAATTATAGCACATTAAAATAGTTCATATCGATAATAAAAATTATATACAAACATGGAAAATTAAATAATCAGAATGAAAACTAAATTACAATCACACATGTCACCATAGAAAATTTATACAAATATATATATATACTAGTTTCAGGACGTGCTACGTACGATTGACCCGCTCGCTTCGCTCGCGGGAATTAATTTCTAAGAATTTATTAATAAAATTTAAAATTGTAATTAAAATATAAAAATTAGAAATACAAGCACATTTTTTTAACTCATCAATATTCTATAATGTAATTGAGATAAATGAGATGAGTTTATGATTTAATTTTGGGTTAGGTATAGAAAGTGAAAATTAAGTATAAGAGGAGAAAGTGAGTGTAGTGAGTGGGATAAATACTTGTCAAAATCGTGAATTGGTAATGAATCGTTGAGGGCTCGAGTGAATCAAATCGGGATTACTAAAAAACTACTTTTACATTTAACTTTTCCAATAATATAAAATATAATAAATATGACCTTGCCATACATATTATAATCCCATTCAGTAGTCATTATAGTTTAAAAAGTGATGTACAAATAAAAATCATTCTAATGAGAAATTTGAGTCATCTCAAAAATAAAGATATCATATGTGTTGGAGTAGTGTATAGCTATATATAGTGGGTATCCATAGTCTAATAATTCAGAACAAATTATAATATGTGTTTAAATAATAGCAAGGGCCTGATTGTCCAAATTGAGATCCATGGAGGGTCCAGAGTCCAGAGTCCAGAGTCCAGACCAAGAGGGTCCTATCCAAAACTTAACTCAAACCCTATTTAATCAAGGCTTAACAAAAATGGTCCACACCAAGGTTAGAGTTAGTTACCTTCAATTAGTAGTCTATAGTCATTATTGAATGTATAATAAAAATTAAAATAATATTTATGAGTTCGAACAAACTACAGTGATACATTTTCCCTATTCTTGTATGTTCTTATAGGGGAGACTACAGTGATGCATTTTCGCTGGGTACTTTGAACTTGAAGGAATTTCATAGGAGAAAGATTTAGGTTCTTGCAGAATCAGGTGCTGACATTATTGCCTTTGAAACAATTTCGAATATGCTAGCAGCTCAGGTATATGGTGCGGAGTTCACTAAACTTGAAACGTGGGGATGGGGTGTTTTTTGTCTACTATTGCTAATAACACTTATAATTTATCATTTTCAAAGAGTTCGACTCTCATACGTCCCAATCCATAGCTTTCTAGCAAGTTGATGGGAGGCCATGGTTTTGATAGCAAAGTCAAAACACAACACAACACAACACAAGGTTTGGTAGGCCTCCACCATTCCATTCAAATAAGGACAGGAAATAAAACTCTATTCTTACCAGCCAAGTCATTACATCGCTTCAATTGCTAGAGTTACAAATGCAAATTAATAGAGAATAACAGATCCAAAATCACTGCACTCCTAGCTCGTATCCTGAATCAATATGTAACAAGAAAAAATCATGGCAAGAGAAAATGAAGAAGAAACATGAATTGGCATGCCAAACTATATACGTAACGAGGCATAATATAACCAAAAGATCAAAAAAAAAGTAATCTACCTTTTCCGAAACACAGAAGTATCAAGAAGTAGACAATGTAATCCAATTAAAGAGTCACGCCTAAATACTTCAATCTCTTTTTGTTCAATCCCATCCTCTACGAGGTCTCCAAAACTAACATCATTTATGGGGATGACTGTATTCTTCTGATTCTTCAACTGATAAAAATGGTAGGCTCCATAAGCAACAATCATTACGCAGCTGCTAAACCTTGAAAGGGCTAATTCTCGACTTTCCAAAGTGCAACTCGGTGTGAGTGAAATGGAGCACAAATTTCGAAACAATAGGCCCATGACAACCATCAACAATAATCCCGAGTTCACCGCAGCAGACTTACGCAAAAAAAAATAAAATCATTCAATTTAGACCTAAAACAATGAAGGCTATGCAAGGGGAAAAAAGTAACATGTTATGATATAATTGCTCATATAGGCACAACAAAGATAGCAAAGCCTTAATCCGGAATTAGTTAAGATCGGCCACATTATTGCTTATATACCTTGTTAAAAACCTGCTCCTCCTTATAAAATACAATCCCACCACAGAATAATGAGCATCCAAGCACCAACAACATATTTGATAAAATTGACCATAGCAATGACTTTCTTTGAACAACACGCAACAATCCACCTTTCAATGCATAAACCGATATGATCAATTCTGTTGCATTTCCAAAAGTTGCATTTAAGAGCCCCCCCACTGCAAATAACCATGTAATACTGTATCAACAATGTGAAACGTACAATCGTCATCAACAGATTGAAGAATCCAAGATAGTAGCAAAACAATGGTGATTGTTAATTATAGTGTATATTAATATAATTCTCTCTTATATAAATCAGAAGCAGCTCATGCAAAACTATATGAAAAAACCACAAGATGAGAATTTGAACAAAATTCATCCAATTTGAGCACCTTCATGGAAGATGAAAAAGTATCAGAGAATAAGTTTCACAAAGCAAGAGTAAGTTTCCTAAACTTTATTATGTTCAGCTTATACGTCTACTACAATCAGTTGCATCAATCACTTACTTGACATGAAATTAGTAATCGAGCTTCTTAAATTATTTCACAGCTTGGAGAAAAAATTGTCAAAGTTTCAGATTCACAAGAAGTATCAATTATTTCACTTCAGATCAATGGTGCTTCTAGATCTTTTGATTCTACATCAGTTCAAACTAAAGGTACTAACTTTATTCACAATTTAAGCTTCCGGTACTACACCGCAAAAAACATAGCTCCAGTATCAAGAAGCTAAGGAAATTCTCATTTGTCTCCCTTTCAATATCTATTATCTTCTCATCCATCTACCAATGTCCTGTTTACCATTGCTTTAGAGCCTTTACTTTTTTCTGTTGCGGAATGGACATGACCTCCACTCATACCAGGTCCTCTATGGTGCACATTCTGATCACGAAAATGTCAATCAAATAATCCAAAAGACAGAGTGGAAAAAGCACAAACCGGAATATTTTTAAAACACATTTGGTATTTGAATGAGTGGCATGCTTCCTTTCTCAAATACCATATCAACAACCAAATCATCATCTAAGAGGCTAAAGCTTAAGAATGCAAAATTATATCACAACCACAAATGTAAATATATTCTGAGTTTTGAGTTTTGAGCTTTCAGCCGAGCCAAATGATAGGCAAAATTAAAATTTCATCCATCCAGTGCACACTTTCACATTTTAGCAGCATGGTGTAGTGCAGGGTTTTTTTTTATGATATGTCGAAAACTCAGGTTGTTCATGCTTTTAATAATGTTGCAGGCATGCATTAAGACACAATTGTAGGCGTCGGAAAATCATCAATACAGGAGGGAGAGGAAATTCCCAAGATTGACAACTCTGTTAAGCATGAAAGTCTTGCCAAACAAAATCCTAATCATGATCTAGAACATTGAACTTAATAATTGCAGGCAAATCAAGTTTTCATTCCATGCATTATAGTTAAAACATTGTAAATTTAATAATCAACTGAATGTATAATAAAAATTAAAATAATATTTATGAGTTTGAACAAACTATGTAATATAAATATTAAATATTAAATTTAATATACAATGGTAAATAAATTGAAAATATGATATTGAAAATATAAAATTTCTACTGCTAAAAATTAAATATAAAAACTCTTTTGTATTTTGTAGCATGTTGAAGATGATGTTGACTATACTTCATCTTCGTCATCACTGCATAAGAAACACATTATATTAGTTTATTTATAAATACATAAGTAACTAAATAATAATATGTAACTTTAAATAACTTACTCAACATAACAATATTTTCTTGGACGTTTATTTATTCCAAATTCATTACCAATACTTTTTCTCTTCATGTTGACTTCTTTGTTGTTGTCGACTTCGTCTTTATGTGTTGAAATATCATTTGACAACTTTCCCTATTATTTTCAAAAATAAGAAAATATGTAAAATTAAATTATATAATGTGATCTTGTAAGTTATTGTAAAATAAAATAAATACCTCATCATGACGAAAATTATCTCCATATTCTTCATGACATATACTCGAAACGGTGAAATTTTCATTTCCACTGGCTAAATTTTAGCTTCACTAATTACAGAATGAGAGAAGATAAAGAAATCAATAATTTCTTCCAATAAGACATATTTTGGAAGCTATAATTATAATTTCTTCCCCGTGGCTCCATTGATTTTTTTAAATTGAAATGAATTAGAGGACCCCAATAAGACACAGACTAAACAAAATCCTAAAATTTAAACGAAAAAAAAGAATAGAAAAGAAGGGGTTCACACTTCCTTCGCGAACCGCTAAATTCAGAAAATGCACCAGAATCAGAAACCTTAAATGATTTTTATAAATTAAAGAACTAAAACTCATGAAGTTATTTGTAATGGAGATCGACCAATTTGATTGAGATAGAACAGTAAGAAAAGTTGATCGTGATTAGAATTTAGGGCAATTTCCAATCGAAAGTACCAGGTAAGATTCTGTTGGGCGGGGCGGGAAAAAGTAGTTCAGTCAGAAATAATAGACAAACATCTTCAAAACACGAATTCGACGGCAAGGCTTCCGTACATAATATGACATTGGTTAGAAGCTTCAACAATGACCTTCCAGTGAAAGCATAATTACTTCAAGGGCACACAGCTAAACAAAACGAAATGCATATGAAAGAATAAAAGATTTGCATGACAAACATGATTGTAGACAAAGATTTAATTAAGAAAAAACGTTGATGTAATTTGTCATGCATGCACTCCAATCCAAGATTATTTAGTATCGATTCAAGTCAACTTGATATCTTCAATATGAACCATATTCCATCACCTAAGTCAATTTCATAGCAATTAATTCTTATACTCCAAATGGGTAGGCTGAAAGCAAGCTAAGAATATAAAAGCTTCATGAACAAACCTTGTGAAGGCGCGCCTCTTGTCCTCCCTGCAGATGTCATCTCAAGTGCAATTGTACCAACAAATTCCCCAAAATTGGAGGTTCTCCACGGGGATTGCAAGTGGAGTGCGAGAACCGAACTTGTCAAGGCACCCCAAGCCGGCAATTGCGTAAAAATGGCATAAGTATAGGTTAATAGCCAAACGTAGCAAGGTCACAGTGGTTAGAAACAACACTAACCTTCACAATGTCTCCAACACTCTGGCAATCCCTATCGGGAGAGTGCCCCACAACATCATAATTGAGATATATTCTTATAGGGTGCCTTTGCTCCTGCTTCAATGTTTTTGAAAGTCCAAGCAAGGCTCTTCCTTTGCGATGAAGTGGCCGTGATTGGTCGGTTTCTACATAAACTTGGGGACTGATTGAGGACTCCTTGCGCCCAGGTCGTCGCATCTGTTCAAGAAGCTGGTCGTGAATGCGGGAATGTGAGAGAACCTGTACATGCTCTACATCAAGGCTTCGCAAGTTGGAATGTAATTCTTTGGATTTGGCATCAGCAACTTCAACCCAAATTAGGATTAGAAGAGCAAGAACCTATCAAAAAATAAAAAATAAATAAAATGGATAAGCTTTGAACCTTCTTTTTCGGTCCGAATCAGACAAACATTAGCATGAAATATATAAACTAAAATTAAACAGTTCTTCCTAGAATCAGACTGACACTAAAACACAAAAACCTTCCTGCATTACCGAGAACAAAGGAAACACCGCGATGATACAAACAATGACATCAGTAAATAGAGTTATAATTCTGCATTCCAAAAAAATTAAGACATTTCTCCATTCATCGCAGAAAAACCTTTTAGCTTCACTAATTACAGAATGAGAGAAGATAAAGAAATCAATAATTTCTTCCGATAAGACATATTTTGGAAGCTATAATTATAATTTCTTCCCCGTGGGCGGGTTAATTCTCCTTTGATTTTTTTAACTTAGGATATAATTCATCAGCATGATTATATATCCTTTGATTTTTTTTTCAATAATTTTTGCTCTCAAACGATTAAATAGGTTACGTTTTGGTTTAATCAATCAATGTTAAATTATGATCAAGAAAATTAAAATGAATTAGAGGATCCCAATAAGACACACCCTAAACAAAAGCCTAAAATTTAAATGAAAAAAAACATAGAAAAGAAGGGTTTCACACTTCCTTCGCGAACCGCTAAATTCAGAAAATGCACCAGAATCAGAAACCTTAAATGATTTTTATAAATTAAAATGATAACATCCTTGAAGATTATATAAGAGGTTCATTAAGAACTAAAACTCATGAAGTTACTTGTAATGGAGATCGACCAATTTGAATGAGATAGAACAGTAAGAAAAGTTGATTGTGATGGAGTTGCCAAGCATGGAAAGCCAATCGGTTTAGATGAGAAGATCAAGGTGGATCTAATTGTAATTGGGTCAGTTGCAGTTGATCCAAAGACAGGAGCTCAACTTGGAAAGGGAGAGGTAACACAGTAACACTTTTTAATCCATTATAAAGTGTTTTCTTGTTATTGTAGTTTTAATTCATTGGTTTTCACCCATCAAGATTAACTACGTATGTTGGGCATTGTAGCTTTAGAAAATGGGAATTCATTTCGAAGACTTAAAATTAATGCTGTCCAAACTATTGAGAGCATATTCTTCATAAAAGGCCAAGACTTGTAGTCTTGTGGTCTCAAAGTCTAAAATTAAAGATTTTGTTAATCTATCTTCTTTTCATTGGTCTTATTTTTATTCGTAATCATATTTATAGGTATATTCTATAATGCTACTAAGATCATTATGATTTATTTCCTTGCTCTTCTTGGAATTGTCAATTAAATTATTTACTTTTTCCTCTTATCTTAGTTCTATTGGATCATAATACATACATTTCACCACTACAAAAAGTCCAAAAAATGGTTCTTTTGCTATGAATGCAGATTATTACATCAAGATTAGCTTTGAGATTTGCACAAAATGATACCAGTAAAGGCTGAAATGGTTTTATGTAGTCTTGGTATTATTTCGAATGTCATCTAGCAACATTTGCATTTACATGAATCACATCTAGCAACATTTGCATAATAACTGAAGAATGATAACTTGTATGCAAAGAGATTCTATAACAAGAGTATATTCCGATTCCTTATCCAAAAAAAAAATACCAGATTCATATGCACCAAGTTATTCTGCAACATCGATACTTAAGTGTGCACATACAAACAGAGCCAGATGTACTTAATTGATATAGAAAGAATACAGCATACCAGTTGAAAACATAGTTCCAAAGAAGAATGCAATCTCTCGTGGTGCAGATTTATGAGAATCAGAACCATGAACACAATTAAGAGTTATATCCGTCCCATACAGAGCTCGAATGCTGGTATGAATAGGAGGAATCACGTCTAAGCAAAGCACCTTTAGATAATTCATCAAACACATAGAAGGCATAGAATCAAAACAATTCAAGACTCATAATTGATTCCTCTCCCCTAACAACCCCTCCAACCCTTGCAACAAAATCAGTAACTAACAACAATGATTCAACACCCCCATTAATGGGAATCCCTAAAATTTGAGAATCGGAATAGGGTTCATTATGTTAAAGTAGGACACTCGTTCCTGTTGAGTTTCGACTAATTGCTTATGAACATTGGGGAGGTTGATTGATATCGTTTTTATGATGTGTTCATTTGGGTGTATTTGATTCTTTTCTTTTTCTCTCGTACATGCAACAATTCACTATTTGAATCATTTGGTCTCTCTTGTGTATGTTTATATATATGCATGAAGGGCAAAATGTTTGTTTCTAGAGATGAGGCTTTGGACGGTTTGCGCGAGAATCACGAGAAGAGTGTCTTAGGAATGCATCTTGCCCGATTAAGGTGCTCGATGTTTTTTTTTTTGTATGATACTCAAATATTGGCAATATTCGCCCCCGAGTGTGCATTACAACAAAGAGATTAGAATGTTTGGTTGCACTCTGGATTTGGTTGGTTTCTACTCATTGTTTTATTTGAATTCATGTCCCTCCTTAGGCCGCTCTTTATTGAACTCATAGATAAGGAAACTCATAGAAAGGAAATCGCGAATCGGAATCGGAATCAGAGAAAAAAAAATAGGGCGATGATTGACTTACCTTTATGGGTGTTGTTGTGGTAATTGTTGATGGAGAAAGAGTAGTGAAATATACGATAGGAGCGATGAACATAGCAAGACATAGGAAACCAAGAATCGGATGAAGGGACGTGAGAGAGAGAGACGTGAGAGAAGAGGAAGGAGTATAAATCAATTGTTATGTGAGAGAGAGATGTGAGAGAGAGACATGAGAGAAAAGAAAGGGGACGTGAGAGAGAGACGTGAGAGAAGAGGAAGAAGGAGTATATTGTTAGAGAAAAGAAAGGGACGCACGAGATTTAGATTGGGTGGGAGAGGGACAACGCACAAGAAAAAATTGTGTGGAAGAGGGACAAAAAAGTAAATTTGTTTACGACTCCAAAATTTGTGATTCGTGCTTTTATATATATGATAGATATATATATGTTAATAAAAATCATACATATCACCATAAAAATTTATTTTCAATTTTTTTTTATTTTTCACCATAAATATTAAAAAACTCATACAAATATATTAACACAAATTCTATTTAAACAATTTTATCCAAACAATATAATTTTAAACAAATATATTAATAAAAATTCTTAAAAATTCATTTTAAACAATGTTTATTCATAAATATTATATCACCATATATAACAAAAACTCATACAAATATATTAATAAAAAATCTTAAAAATTCATTTTATTAATTTTTTAATCAATAAGTTTTATTCTAAAACTAAAATAAACTAATTAAAAACGCTTAACAAATTTAAAAATAAATGAAAAATCATACCTATAGGCCGAGGTATGCAACACCGAAAATGGTGGTCAAGGTTGAGGGGAGGCGGCGGACAAGAACAACGTCGACAGGGGAAGAGGCGACGCCAAGGTGGACGTAAACAGAGGGCTCAAAGGGCCCGGAGGCGAGAGAGAGTGACTGGAGGCGAGGGCAAGCTGGGGCAAAAGAGGGACACTAGAAAAAAAAATTAAGCCTTCCAACAGGAGGGGAACTAGAAGTGGAGGGAGAAGAGAAAGAGAGAGGGAGAGAGAGGGGCGTCATGTCGAGAATGGTTTAGGATTTAGCGACGGGCTTTCTTCGTCGCTAATCCAACATGTGGCCAAGTAACACATGGCCACATGGCGTGTGAATCGCCACGCAGCGCAAATGAGCGGGAATTTTCCCGCTCAAATATTAGACACGGGGAGCTATTGCTATCCTTGTTGCTAATATGATCAAACAATCAAAATCTATTCCCGTCGCCAATCCCTTTCTAATTAGCGACGAAAATAGCCTCCTTTTTTGGTAGTGATGATCATGTGTATGGAGATACAAACCAAGATCATGAGTACTTGTTAGGGAATAATGTACTAAACCGACCCACTATGAGAACATCACATGGATTAAGTCATAAGTGTTACTCATGATAGGTATATCATTTAATCATTTGACTTGAAATTACCATAGACTTTAACATTAGGAGCATAGTGGTTTGACACAATTAAACGTTGTCTTTAGTCGGACAACTATAAAAGTTGTGATTAGCTATTATGTGAATAATGGGTGAAGGTGTGTAATCAAGATAGAATTTGTCACTCTCGTATAAAGAGAGGTATCAGTGGATCCATCGATATGATAGATTGATAAATGGCCAAGTCCAATTGAATTGATAAGATCAATGTTACTTAGATGTTTTCTGTCTACCTTGAGATCGAGACTAGTACGATTGAATATTAAGGATGACACTCCGGTGCCTTATGTTTAATCAAAAGATATCGTCTGACAAAAAGATGTGATATACACTATTGATTAAGTTGTATCGATTTTGATATTCGTACAACTTGAATAGTCATAATGTCATGCTAGAGACCGTTTATGACTTATGTACCAAAAGGGGTTTTGGTTCACTGCCAACATTGCATAAACCTATTGGATCACACACAAAGAACGACTTTGCATAATTTCAAGTGGTCCAAGTTAATGAATTTTATGGGATAAAATTCATATCAAATAAGCTTTTACATTTTACTATATTACTGCTTCAAAATAAGATTTGAGAGTCTCTTAAAATACATAATAAATTATAGACTTTTAATTGATATTTAGCTAATCAAGTATGTCATAGATCTTATTAGTAGAATAATCTAGGTCCCTTATGAATTCTAGTAGTTATGTATGTAGGATCATCGACCCCACTAAGTTTCCCTTGGCTCTATATTGTTACCCACCTAAACCTATTAGGTTTGTCTACTAAACATTACTAAACTTAATAACAACAATAACAATAATAATAATAATAATAATAATAATAATAATAATAATAATAATAATAATAATAAAAATTAAATGGTCATTTTATTATTTATTTTTGTTTGGGAATTGGTCAGCAGCCTTAGGTGGTGTAAGTTGACCCAAGCAGCGGTGGGTGGAGTAGCAGGCCGCCTACTCTTCTTTCTTTCTACAAATAAAAAAGATTCCTAAAGTAACTAGGAACCGAAGAAAATCAAACGACGCATTTGTACGTCTGAATTCAGAAATAGAGAGAGAGAGGAATTAATGCGTGTGTTCAACACACAAACGCCCACACATTCACAACAATAACTTCTTCTAACTTTTGCATTTCAGGTCAGATTTCATTTCATTCCCCTTCACTCCCCAATTTTGATTAACAATTGTTTGATCTGTTTATGGGTTTGGTTTGATTTTGTTGATGTTGTTCTGTAATATTAGCTGCTTTGATCTTGCAAATTTTGGTGATTTTTTTTTTCTGGTTATTTGGGTGGGTTGGTGGGAAGGATTTGCGGGGGTTTCCCCTTTTTTTCTTCATTTGATTGGGGTTTTCTGGGTTTTTCATGATTTGTTTGATGTTGGTTGAATTGGGAGCCTGTGATTCATGTGGGTTTCTTTTATTTTGTTGGGGAGATCAAAATGACAAATTTAGGAAAATTTTGTGGCTTTAAATGGTGTTCATGATCAACTGTCTGGTCGAAAGCCAAATAGAGCAGATCTCATTTCAATCCTGCATACCAAAAAATTTAATGCCTTTAAGCGTCTCCGCGGCGCCCGAGAATATGCCAGATTTTTCTGTGAATTTTTTGTTTGAAGTTGTGATATGTTGATGGGTTTTCACAATCTGGGGTGACTAATTGGGAAGAATCTTATCTTGGATTGAACTTCGTCCATTGAAATTTGAAAGGCAAGAGAATAAAATCCTTGATTTCACCTATTCCGCGTGGTTTTGCTAACTTTGCGAAGAAAAGGGGACTAGACCAGATGCCAGTAGAGGCCCTTTTGAAGTTATATCACAACTGGTACTATATATTGTTTTCTAAGGCGAAGGCAGCTAGAAAATGTTTGCTCGTTGAAATTATGCTTTTATCGGCAATTTGTAGATTTATATAGGAAATGTTAATCTTTTTAGTCTATAGTTTTGTTTGTTCATCATTTTTAGCTGCAAAGACTCTTTAGCATGGTCTTTCATATTTTCTAGCTGATTGAAGTTGGGACTGAGGCTATGTTGTTGTTGTTGTTGTTGTTGTTGTTGATTGAAGTTTTTGCAAATCGACTACTCTTACACTTCTATCAAACTATATATTAAAATGAGGAGCCTGTTATATCTATTTGATTCCAGGGATTACATATGGTGTAGTTAGATATTGATCTCCATTAACGGAATTCAGCAACACCTGGCTCATCTGTGCGGAACTGAGTTTTTTTAAAGAAAAAAAAAGGTTAACTGCTTGTAGAACTTGACTAAAAGAAGATTTTATGGTCAAGAGAAATGCATGCATGGTATGCATGTTGCATTCTTCCCCAATATTTTATAACTGGAATTCTCATAGATATTTGATCAACTTAAGTGTGAAAGAATAATTCAGGTAGATGATCTGTGTATCCTGCTAAATGAGCTACAAGAGAGAAGATTTGCTGCTATTGTAAATGTGAAATCAGCTGTAGATTCTTCTTTCTTACTTATTGATCGCATATATCAAGTTATGGCGTTTTTATGCTTTAGATGCCGAAAAATGGTGTGTTTGTCTAAGTTTATTTTCTTTCTTCTGCAGGTCAGGCAGCTATTTTGAAATGGAGTTCTTTTTTAGAAGCGCGAATGAGGAGATGTCATCATCTGAGTGTCCGTTCACTCCTCAGGGAATCCAGCGATGTCCATTTTTAAGAAAGATCAATGAACCCACTCATTTTTCTTTCTCTTCACCAATGAATTTTGCTATGCCTGTAAGTTCTCCCTCTGCTTTTGCTCCCTGAAGTTTTTTTTTTTTTTCGTTACAATTGCTATCGAGATTTTATGGTTGATGCATCTCAAATCTAGCCGTCATGTTTTTACTTGTTCATATCTACAACCCAGTTTATAGGAGAACTACACGGTTGAACCCAATCTAGAATATGAACCATGAAATAAACCACTTACTATACCAATTGTAAAAATATCGGTTATAGTCCATGTTTCTCCTGCCTTTTGAATTTCAATCATGCATAACCTGCAAGAACTTGAAATCCTAAATTTTTATACTGGAAAACAGAATTTGCAGGTACGTGGAGACAAAGGTCCAATTTTTGAAGATGGTCCAAATTTTGATTTAGCATTTAGACTTTTCCATGGGCGTGATGGAGTGGTCCCTCTTTCCGATAGAACATTGTCGCATGCTGAACGGTTGGAGCCTGAGGCTAAGCTACCTCAATTTAACCCTTTGGCAGCAAAGGCAGCCACAATTAGTCTTTCATCATTTGGACCTGGAGGGCCCTTCAGCTTTGATTTCTTCTCCGAGAAGTGGAAGAATCAAAAGAAGAAATCCAAATCTTCCAACAAGGACTCCTCCGCTCAGGTAGTAGCAAATATCTTCGTTTTGAGGAGAATGTGATTTGTACATTGTTAATAGATTTCTCTTTGTATTATGTTAATATGTGATGTTTTATGACTATCCGCTAGGGAGGAAATATGTCACATGAGGCTTTGAGCAATGATTGGTTGCAAACTGGAAATTGCCCGATCGCAAAGTCCTACAGGGCAGTGAGCAAGGTCTTGCCGCTGGTTGTAAGTGCTTTGAAGCCCCCACCAGGCATGAAACTCAAGTGCCCACCAGCTGTGGTTGCAGCTCGAGCAGCTCTGGCGAGGACAGCTCTTGTGAAGACCCTTCGCCCCCAAGCTCTTCCCACGAAGGTGCTGGCGATTGGTGCCTTAGGCATGGCAGCCAACGTCCCCCTCGGAATTTGGAGGGAGCACACAAAGAAGTTCTCTCCTTCATGGTTTGTTGCAGTTCATGCAGCTGTACCCATCATAGCCATGCTTAGAAAATCAGTGTTAATGCCAAAGGCTGCAATGGCTTTCACAATTGCTGCTTCAATTTTGGGACAGGTCATAGGGTCAAGGGCAGAGCGAATTCGAATGAAGACCATTTCTGCAAGAAGAAATGTCACACTAGAAACTTCAGTTGGTGATCCAAACCAATTCAACGTTTTGGGAGCAAAAAACGGGCACTGCAATGACCTTGCGAACTGGGATCCGCTTATGCTTAAAATGACAGGGCCCTCTGCAGGTGGTATACCTTGTTGACAAGCAATGTTGATGATCTGCGACCATTGAATAAAAATTCCGATTTGAGGCTTCATGTGTGAGATTGGGAGACCCTTAAAATGAATGCAAAGGGGTCCACAGATGAATTGTTTTTAGAAATTGTTGTTCATTGATCTCTGTCAAATTCTTCAATCAATGGTTTTAAGAATTTCATTCCTGCGCTTTTTTTTTTTTTTTTTTTTTTTTTTTATCATGCTTTTGGTTATACCCAGTTGTTTTTTGGCCTAATGTAATTTGGATAATGTAAGAAGCAATGTCTAAATTTAAACAAATCACATAAAAGCTCAATACTTCTTTGCAAGAGAAATGCTGGACATTTCAGGAGATGAGCTTTCAGAATGCTAGCAACTACAAGGTATGCTAAACAAGTGATAATTTCCAAAATCTGGAATGCAGAACATCATTTCATCCCTTTCAAGTTACCCAAGGGTGATCTAATGATCAAGGTATCCGCGCGAACATGGTTCTGTGAATTCTAAACGTAATGAACGTCTACACTATGAGTTGGCTACGCAAAATTATGCCACGGGATGAATGTCAAGCAAGAAAAATTTGTTCAAAGCAGCTACTGACTTCCCATCTTCATCCATGGCATTACTTAACAAGAACTATGATGCTGGGGCTGGGCATATCCCTCAATCTTCAGACTCTGAATCAATAATTGAAAGGATGCTGTAAGCCGATGACCCAAGATGCATTCCGCGGACTACACCACCATATACCACCTTTATTCTGTGGCACAGAAGTAATATGGCATCCCAAAGTGCAGTTCTTCCCTGGAAAACCCGAAAGACAAACAGCATGAATATGCCAAACATACTGCCATCGCATAGCAATCAGAAGTTCTATGCTGATCTATACAAGAAAAAGGCACAAGAATATTGTAGCGAGCGAATGAAATTAGAAGGCATTACATAGACTTCTCAGACTTAAGCATGTGTTTCTATACATTATGCGACCACGCATGCAAAAAACAGAATAGTCAGTAAACATAATACATACATATTATCAAGAGGCACCATACAAAATGATGGAACTACATATAGAACTTCCAAACGAATAGAGCCTTACACCAACTGAAAAGAAGAGACTATATAATCAAGCAAACCATTCCGATATTACTAAAATGAGATGCTCTAAATATATCATTTTAAGCTTGAATTATCTTAAATGACAATGAGACGAAATTTGATAGGACATTTAGAATAATTTCGAATTATACTAACAAGTGAGAAAGGTCCGATAAACTTGGGCAAAAGAAAGAAATGCTAAAGTAAATTACTAAATAACCAAACCAAAGAGACATTCCCAATTATCTAAATCAACAGCAGGCAGTCCTGGCACAATCCTAGAACTCTAATGCAGTGGAATTTGCCACTCCCCAGATTTAATTATACATATAATAGTTAAATATTTATAGGGACATAAATGAGTTGTTACCAACTGTTTCAGTTAAAGGAATGCTTTAAAAAATGCAAATCAATCCGAAGTTAAAAAAATGCTGGACGCCCAAAAGGAATATGTTTTAGATATGGGGAGAAAAGGATTCGATGTGAAAGAACTCGACGTATTCTGCTTTCTGAAACTTTATCATGAACAAAACTATGTTTTTATTTTGAATCAATGAAGAAATTCACCATTTTTTTTTTCTTTTGTAAGAAACAATTTGGGACTGAGGCTATGTTGTTGTTGTTGTTGTTGTTGTAAGAAACAATTCATCCCCAATTAATTTGGGACTGAGGCTATATTGTTGTTGTTGTTGTAGAAACAATTCATGTAAGCCAACAAAAACATTTTATTCAAAAATGCTGACACGGTATCTGAGTGGGTTGAACTTAAAGGAAGAGGGTTAATGATTACATTTCAGAGCTGGCACATTTTGTCAATAAATAAGTCTCTGAAACATCAGATCTACAACTCAATTCAACAAAGGTACGGAATCTGCTTCCCTTGGGTATATAAAGAACATATGGGTTGAAGGAACATGAGAGTTTTTAAGGTACTCCTTAGATTCAAAGTCAGTCTGTGCACATGTTGTGGCAGATGAGGAGGGCTTACTGGGCAGACATATTGAGCAGGGGTAAGTTTGTTAAACCATGTAAGAATGTCCATTTGTCCGTCATCTTATTGTACCACTAATAGTTTGCATCCATTACAGAAAATTTGGTTATTTTAACCTCTCAATGGCAAAAAGCTTGCAAAATAATGGACTTAAAACCAGCCTTAATAAAGGCATGGTAGTGGGTCACTTGTCATACCAAAATTATAAAGGGAGTGATAGTTATAAGAGAATGCTCCATCAGCTAAAGTTTGCATGAGAAAGTCATGATAAAAAAAATATTGTAACAACACAACAGTGCAAACAATTCATTAACGCTAATAAAAGAATCATCCATGTAGCACGCACCTGAAGTGAAAACTGGAGCTTCTTATCCCAATATAATGCAAAAAGAGGAGGACTTTGCTTCCCAACAACCAGCACACAAGCTCCAGGATGAAGAACAGAAGGAACTCCAGATATAACAGCCAGATATTTTTCAGGAAACCTTTCTTTTGGAGGCAAGACTCCCAAAAATAAGGGGTTCTTGCTTGATTGAGCACTGGCATATGATGTAGGATCCACATGTAGCATCCACTTCGGGTGTTCCAAGAAAGCACAAAAAGGTACAAAAGCAAGTGAGAATCAGTCGGAAGCTCAAGAGTCCACTTCTTATTCACCTTGTCATAAACCTCCCCATTTCCTAGGTATTCATAGTTCTTTAAGCATGTTCCTTCTGCAAGCTCTGAAATTCCAGTAATAATAATCCATGGTTAATAACAGTTGTTCTTTGGTAGATAGAAGTTATGGAAACTGTACCATATAACTGGGAGATAAGAATCTAATAGAAACTAGAAAAGAATAAAATGTAGATACCCTGTATCCTTTGTACTGTGTAATCTGCCCTCACGCTGCTTTGTGGTAGAATACCCTTGACCCTCTCTCCTTTCATTAGTGTGTCAAGCCTTTGATGTTCGGTTATAGCATCAATGCATTCCTGTATGACTGGAGCTAATGTATTTTGTTGCGGGTATTGTTGTATGTTGCTTAAAGGAGGCTTTGCTGTAGGCATATAGAATACCAACACAAATGAAAATGATAATTACGTGAGAAGAAAAAAATGAGCTAGAAACTTCAAATAAGATACTCTTGTGAATGAAACCTACAAAGAGAAGCATCAAGAGCTTGCAAAAGTGTGGCACGTAGCTGATGAAGAAGTCCATCTTCATCCTGTATAAATGATGGTTGCCATTCTTTGGTCCCATCTACAGAAGATACGGTAGCGGGGACTGATACCGTTGGTAAATTACTTCCCACTTGATTAACAGTGATTGAAATACCAAGTTTGGAAGCTGATTGCATTACCTATTAATCCATAGATTGTAAGCTGGAAGTGCAATATGGTGATAATTTCTTGTTGAAAAAGATTGTCAGTTCCGAACGGTCATTGGGGAGGAATTTCAATACAAATTGGTCACAATTCTCCCCTTTGAAATTATATCAAACCTCCACAAGGTTTGGTTGAAAGGAATGTATATTTCTAATCAAAATATGAAATCATACAAGAATTTAACAAACCTGAAGATGAGAAGTTTCAATCTTGTCAAGAAGCGGGTTCAACACAACTGAAGAAAACCATTGCCGGAGGCCATCTCTCCACTGTTCTATTCTTGGATAGACCCCCAAATTTTCGAAAGCCTCAATTGCTTCTTCCATCAGCATGGGTGAAGGAAGTTCACCCTCACCTTTCTTTGGAGGTGTATTGAACTTCTGTGAAACTGGGGACATCCTCACAGGCCTCAATGGAGTACTCCTTGTAGCTCCAGAAGCATTAGCTGAACTAGAAGAGGTGCCTGGACTAACTATACCAATACCACCAACAGTGGCTTGAGGAGTAGCAACTTTTGTGGCAGATTCACTCATTTTCTTGTCTACTTCTGCCAAGAACTGCTCAAGCATTTCCTCTGTTGTGATATCCTTCCCAGCCACCAAAGCTTGCTGCTTAAACCAAGGTGTTGAGACAGCTTTGTCTAAACCAGGTGATGTCCTAATAGATGATCCCCACGAAGAAGGTGAAGTAACAAGGTACGGCGAAGAAGGAGATCCTGGGGATTTCGAAATCACATGGAACGAACCCACCTTACTTCCACTACTAGTAATAGGCTTATCAGATCCTATTCGATAAGCGTGATTGGGACTAATGACAGACTGATGAAGTGGAACTAGACCATCAGATGGAGAAGAAAAAGACTGTCTTTTGGATTTGGGGGGTTTCTTTGCAGAACAAGAATCAACCACATCCGCGGACTTGGACTTAATTCCCATAAGTCCGAGTTGGCGATCCGTAAGATTCCGCCGCTCCTTGGCAATTTTAGAGGAAGATAAAGAAGACACAACACCAGCATTTCTTCCTCTCATCAGGGAGAGAGCTCTGAGAAGAACAATCAAAGTCCCAACAAACACCAAACCTACCACAATTTGTGCAATCCTGGCAAGCAAATCTAACACACAATAACCCATAACAGAAAAATCAAGGTATCACCACATAGAAACAGTTTAGAAAACAATTGCAAAACTTAACCAAAGGAAAGGAAAAAAGCTTGCTTTCGAGAGCTTACGAGCTGTGGCGCCGGAAACAAGCCCAAACCCCAGATTGTTGACAAACGCATCTTCCCTTCAAAAACAAACCCACATACAAAACCCTAAATTAACTACTTTGGATTTATTTTGAGTTCAAAACACGAAGAACACAATCCAAACACTGAACTTCACTACAACCGTAGAAAAACCCTAATCAGATTGATCTCCTAGAATCGAACACAATCGTCCAAACCATCAAACAACCAGATTTCACATCTACAAACTCAAATCACAAAACCCAAATTTCCCATCAAAAATGAACAAACGAGCACATAAATTGAAGAAATTTAGGTACTGTACGTACCTGGAAACACTGAACTTCACTAAAACCCTTGAAAAACCCTAATTGGATTGAACCCATTGGATCCAACATAATCATCAGAACCATCAAAAACCCAGATTTCACATCTACAAACTCAAATCACGAAACCCAAATTTCCCCACAAAATTGAACGAACCGGCACATGAATTGAAGAAATTTAGGCAGTTTACGTACCTGGAAACGATGGCAAGAAGGGTGAAAGCAGAAGCGGCGGAGACGGAGAAGATGCAGAGATAGGTGGATTTGGAGGGGGAGAGGCTGTTGGCCGTCAATGCGGCGGAGAAGTTGGGATTCTGATACACGGAGAACTTGGCGAGCTTTAATGGCCGTTGATTCGTCTCTTGGGATCCTCTGCTTCCACTTTCCATCACGATTGATTCATCAACTGAGATTGAGTGCAGAGCCAAGAATAGGGGCTCTGCTTGGAGCCCTCTCAAATTCAAAAAATGGTGGAAGAGGTGGAAATGGGTTTTATTAGGAAAAAATCAACTTCACTTTGGTTTGGGGGTGTAGTTTGGGATTTTAATAGGATTTTTAATAGAAGTGATAGACTTTGAGGGCCGCTAAGGGCACCCCACCGTTTAATGAGGGCACCCAGTTAATGTGGGCACAAACCGATTTACCTGGGGCACCCAAAAATTAGACCCGAAATACCGAAAATACCCTTCGTGGAAATCCCGCTGCACCCCACCACCCCCAGCACCACCTTCACGGATCTTGACTCGAAGAACCCATTTGGTTTGAACCGACCAGTGAGAGGAATCTCCGAAATCGTGTATCCCGTGTCTCGCCTTGTGTTTCTCCTTCGGTATACGATTTTTTTTGCAGTTCGTAAGGTCGTGGTGTGAGCCGACTTCGTCTCCAAGTTAGTTGAAGTTCGTCGAACACACATTATTTGCGCGAAATCGCTCGGTTGAAGGTACGTTTTTAGTGTAATTAAGTTACATTTGGTAGAGTAGTTGTGATTTGCGGTGGTGGTTTGTTCAATAGTTAAAAAATGGGAATTCGCGGTTCTCGGCCACACAGCCGAGAAATGTGCTAATGTCTCGCCAAGCATGGCGAGAGAAGCTATATTTTGGGAAGTCGAAGTCTCGCCACAAAGGCCGAAAAAGCTCACAGTGGCTCGGTTACGCATGGCCGAGAGTACTCTAGTTGTCTCGGCCGAGATGTGACGAGAGCTAGAATTAGTGCTAGGTAATGTGGTGGTGGTGGTGTACAACCGAGAATTTGCTCATACTCTTGGTTGTACACTGGCGAGAGTGTTAGAGTAGGCTCGGGCGTGATTGGCCGAGAGTAAGGCGAATTGAAATGCTCAAGCAATCTCGGTGGTGCATAATCGATATCTTTTCATTGGACTCGGTTGTACCCTGCCGATATATTGGAGGAATTGTTGGTCATGGGTGACTGAAAATATGGGTTGTTTGACGGACCTGCTTGACCGAGACATCAGAAATGGATGAATTTGAACTATTTTTTTTGTAATTTTTTTTGGGTTCTGTTCCATGCGCTTATATGTTGTAATTTTTCGGGTATGGCTCGTCCGAAAGTACGGTGACTAGGGAGGAGGCGGAGTTGAGGTCTCGAGGCCTAACCTCAGGGGCGAGGTGGTGGCCGAGACCCCGACAACATCGTACCGGAAAGAGAAAGAGAAGGAGAATGAGGATGTTAAGGGCAAGGCGAAGGTAGATGGTACTCGTGGAAGGTTACATTTGCACGATGAGGGTTCGACCCTCAATGCCGGGCGACCTGAGGATCTTGTTGTTGTCCGAGGGGAAGAGGAGGGGCATGCATCGGAGTCTAGTAGCAGTGACTCTTCAGAGGCGAGGAACACGATAGAAACATATCGTAATGTGGGCGGGAGCAGTAGTGGTGGAGCTGGCCATGATGAAGGAGAGCCAGAGGTGCCTGGTGAAGCGCACGCTCCATTCCCCGGTGGTCCTATAGACGGGGCGTTGTTGAAGAGCTTCAAGGATCATGTGGCTTTATCGATTTGGAGCAATGAGGTAATTTCAATTTCATTGAACGGATTAACTTAATACTCATGGTCTTCACATAATGACGAGATGTTTTTACATTTGCAGGAGCGACCCATTCTTAAGTGTATCAATCACGGAGCTCAAATACAGGAATGGGATTTACAGTCGTGCCACCCGGACACGGTGGGACTTCAGAGGATTATTCAGGGTTCTGGGTTGAATACGCTCATAGACTGCTCATATCGCAAGGCCAACAAGGAGGTGATCTCTGCATTGGTGGAGCGGTGGCAGCCGGAGACAAACACATTTCACCTACCTTTTAGTGAAATGTCTATCTCATTAGAGGATGTCAGCTTCCTCCTGAAGATTCATGTGACGGGCAAAGTTGTTGCAGTGGAGAACTTTGCGAGGTACACGGAGGAATCTCGCTCGGACGCTATCAAGATGGTCTCGAACCTACTTGGGGTTAGCGTCGAGGAGGCTGAGGAGGAGGTGAATATCAGCAAGGGGCTCACAGTTCGCAAACATTGGTTGAAGAGTCGATAGTGCCCCAAAGCTGGTTCGAGACCCGAAATTATCCTCCTGTGGAATGCACCGCCCGAGCGTACATGCTGTACTTGTTGTCCTGCACTTTTTTTGCCAATAAGAGTGGGTCTCGGGTGTCGATCGCGTTGTTGAAGCTTCTTGAGGACTCGGACGACGTATGAAACTACGCATGGGGTGCGCGCGTTGGCCTACTTGTATCGACACTTGGGGTCCACCACGAGACTGCAAGTGTCTCGGATTGCTGGCTACCTCATATTGCTTGAGGTATTTTAGTGAAATAGACTTAATTTTCATTTTGTATTTCAATTAGGCCAACTTGCAATTGTGGACTAACTAACATTTTATGTATTTGCAGGGAAGAGTGTACGACCATTTCAAACTTGGTCTGGCCACACCCAATGCGAAGTACATGGACTACGTGCAACCTCGTGTCTCCAGATGGATTCAAAAGCACGAGATGGTGGCGAATGTTGACAAGGTCGAGGCCATTAGGAGAACCTTGGATAGGTTGCGCCCAAGTGAGGTGAGATGGTTATCCATATCCTCTGATGATTGATGTTTTAGTAATTTATTTTTTGCTAACAATGGTTGTTGTATTTGTTGCAGGTCACTTGGGACCCATATGTGAATTCCAGGGAAAATGGCGTTGTACACGCGATGACCTTTTACAGTGGGACGATCAAGTACATGGATGTGGTGGAGCCCTACCACCCGGAGAGGATTCTGAGACAGTTTGGCCATGTGCAATCTATACCAGATCCTCCGTACCGTCCATTGGAAGCACACCGAGGCCCATCTGCGAACAAGTACTCCGTCAAGTATGGGTTCCAACAAGACAATTGGGAGCGATGGAGGAACCATTTGTTGGCTCTTGAAGTACGGGGCGAGAAGGCAGAATTTGAGTTTTTGGCTACACCAGACTACCTGCCTTGGTTCATCAAAGTGTCTCATCCCCTTATCAGCAATCCGAGCTTTGAGGCCCATGACATGGTCGTCACAACCATCGCAGACAACGAGCTACTTGAGGTATTGAAATGGTTATATGTATTATGTATTTATTATTAATTTCGATATGTTTTACATTGACACTAACCCGAATTTTTTCATCAGGGTAATAGGCGAGCGTTGGACGCGGCGTTGCGATGGATGGACCTCCCGCAGGAGGTGTGTACGATTGAGTCGGCGAGGACAATGGCGAATGGCATCGTCAACTTTCTTTCGAGGAGGAGTATAGGTCCCACCCCCACAAGTACGACTCCGGCGACCGCAGCCGGCACAACCGCAACATCCGGCCCTACCGAAGCAGGCCCGATGCAGTCCCAGCATGGTAGCACTTCCACACACTCCACCCCGGCCACAGCGAAGCCCGCCACGGTCGATGCTCGCCCTCCAAAGAGAATGCATGGGAAGGAGTATGAAAGGAAGAATTTGAAAAACCCAAGCAATGACCGTTTTGCGGAGGGATAGACATTTGTATGACATTCTTTGAGTTTTACGAGGTTTGCGGAGATGTTTTTATGACAGTTTGTAATGTTTGATGAGTACTTGTTGTGTTGCGCTTATATGGTGCGTATTGACTACATGATTTACGACATTTGTAAATGTTTGATGAGTACTTGTTGCCTGTTGACGACATTTTTATGACAGTTTATAATGTTGGTATTTTTTTTGTTCTAGGATACTTGGTTTTTCTGATTATGAGGGTGTCTCGGTCAAACAGGGCCGACAATCATGTGCAATTTTCGATACTGAACAACCGAGACAAATACAGGATTCCCGGTCTTAATCGGTTGAGAATGTCGCTGATTCCAGTATTTAAATATGTGTCGGTTACTGATGGCCGAGAAGCCATGGGTAAGGTCGCGCATGGGTCGACGAGAAGCGACACTTTTGGTATTGCGCGACCGAAACTTAACGTTAGTTCTCGGTGGTGTATGGCCGACAATGTACAGTATGTCTCGGTCATTCAGGGCCGACACGTCTGTTCCAGCAACAATTTCCCATTAACTCGACAACTAACTTTCCAACTAACTTCGAACGAATGAAAATCCAGCACGACAATAGCAACGAAAACAAAAGTAATTATATATCAATGTACTAGGATGAAATCACTATACAAGAATCAAACTGTACAACAATACCCCAAAGGTGGTACAAAATTACATTCATTGTATATCCGTACAACTTGACAACTAACTTTCAAAATTGGTAAATTTACGGGCATTAAGAATTCTAGGTACAAGTTTAGCACTACGGTGTACCTAAATCTACAACGGATATGGTGGCATCATCAATAGTTGCAATGGGCGCGATGTCTCGAAAGACGAATCCATCACGCCAACCTTTCGCGCAGTCCTCAACATATCGGTCCCATGAAGGATATAAGGATGACAATGGTAAATTTACACGCAACTTCACCTGTCAAAGTGAACAGTATAACATAAACATATAGTCACAACCCCACTCCGGGGGAAAAAATAACAATTCAACAAAATTCATAGCACTTACCCTAACCCAATGTATATTCCCGTCATTTACCATGGCAATGACAAGTCTCACAGCAACGACGACGGTGGAGCACTACGTAGAGGTAGAAATGTGGTAGCACTCCCATGCGAGAGGTTGACGAGAATGACATTGAATGCAGTGGATACCAACAATCACATGTCTGAAATGTCAACCATTCTTTGAAAGATGCACCAACTTGATTCTCTTGGCAATGCACCGCAATCTTGACACTCTCGTAACTCGAGCCTAGCAAATATATGATGGTTTAGCTCATGTGCACAAGGAAGGCCATGTGTGGTGCGTATATCGCAACCACAACGAATAGAGTCTTGACCAACATCCTCTCCATGTGTCAATTCATCTCTAATTAGCCTAAGCGCCCGTTGAGAGACATAACCACGCAATCGTCGATACAACTCATCAATGTACTCATGTTGGACCACATTAAAACTTAGCTCAAACGATGCCTTGATATTGTTGTGTTGGATTCTAAGGAGGCCATCAACCACATTCCACAGAGTCTCAAAATTGGCATGACTGTTCCCAAGGTGTAGCTTCGAATAGCATGCGCAGACTCCACCCTCTGCGTTGTCGTTTCCCCAAAGTGCATAATTCTATTTGTCCAAGCGGAGACAAATTTCTCCTTGTAGTTCTTTAACCATGTGTTGTCCAAGTACTCCATAAGGCCTCCGAGTTGGCATACATCACGCTCGTCCACCTATCCATAAAACGCGCAAAACCATCGTTCTCCCCAAACATCTTCTTAGTCTTGGCCAATACTACTTTGTTGATGTGCCAAGTGCAAAGGAGGTGAGACGAGGCCGGAAAACTTCTTCTATGGCACTAATAAGGGCTAAGTCCCTATTGGTAACGAACACGTCGGGCTTAGGCCACCCATCCAATATGGATCTCAAGTTCTCAAGTGCCCAAACATAATTCCCATGACTCTCTGATGATAAGAATGCGAACCCAACGGAGAACGTCAAGTGCGTAGAAGTGATGCCAATAATCTCCAACAAAGGCATTCGGTACCTGTTTGTCTTGTACGTGTAATCCATCAAAATAACCGATGTGAAACACCTTAGCAACTTTATTGAGTCGGGATGTGACCAAAATAACTCGGTGACAACATTCGTAACGGGATGCTTCCTATGCCATGACATCCACTTATTCTTCTCCAATATGTGCAACAGTTGTTGCATTTGAGTCCTCCCACCCGTATCCTCATTTCGGACTTTTTATCTTGCATTATATATTGTCCTCATTGTCGATACGTTTCTAACATCTCTTTGCTTCAACGTATTTAGGATGTCTCTTGGCTTCATATTCCCCTTTGTCATTTGCACCACAACTTCCTGCTCCCCCTTATCCAATCTCCCGACAAATGAATGGCCGTCCAAGTTTTTTGCGGGCTCGTGATTGTGCCTCCTATATATAATAGTTACATACCACAATGAGTCAACATTTTTCTTTACGTTGATAAGGAAAAGGCATCCACATTTCTTGGTACCAGTTTGAGTCCTCGCCGTTTCCTCTTCTTCAGTCCATTTCTTGGTTTCAAAGCAATTTTTGCTGCTTTACCCTTCTCAATTTTTTGTGACATTCCCCTATATGTCCTAGACCTCTCACAGGCAAGTTTCACCCTTACCATGCGCTTAATGCCCCCGGCGTCAGAGTGCTTTGTTACTAGCACAAACATGTTCTCACGGCCTATCATTTGAAGCCATGAAACAACCACTTCTCTAGATGGAAGGGCCTACAAGGTGTAAACGTGTCCTTATAGTCTGGAAATAGGGTACAAATCGACATTACCTGCAATACAAACAGTGTAACATTATAATCAACCAAAATGTACAGCACAATCACCATAACACCCCAAAAAATAGATTCTCGGTTGTACAGGTCCGATACTTTATTCAGAGTCTCGCTCACGTACGACCGAGAGTTACTCAATACTCTCGGTCGTACCATACCGTGACTTGCGTGAAACCTCTCGGTCCTCTATGACCAAGACATTACTATACATCTCGGTCCTGCGAGGCCGAAACAATCGCACCCAGTCAGAAACTTCGGATAACCGCATAAAATACACAATAAATTTGCAAAATTACCGTGAGTTCGACCTCCTCTTGCGCAGTAGCAGTACAATCCTCCATTATATAGTGGAAACAAGTTTGGATTTGAAGAAATTACCAAACCCTACGTTGACAAACAAATCATCATTTTCACAGTTTTACACAACTAAACAGTTCTAAAAAACCATCATATGGTTATCAAACATTGTTACCTCGCTGTCGGATGATGTCAATCCGCAAGAATCGATCAACGCTCGCTAAACGCAATGTGGCTTTGTGGTTCAACCTTGTGGTGGGGTGCCTTTTTTCCTTTGTCAAAATGATTTGTGGGGTTTGAATCACTATATATACAAGGGCAAAATGTCTTTTCCAGGTTTTGATGGAATTTTTACAAATACTTTGGGTGCCCTCATTAAACGGTGGGGTGCCCTTAGCGGCCCTCTAGACTTTCATAGTGATTTTGAAAACTCATATGGGCTTGTAAGGAATTTTAAGAAAAGCCCACATGTGAAGATTTTGGCACACTTTTTTTCCGCTAAAGCCCCTCATCCCTTAACCTGTGATGTCTCCGAGTTTTGTGAATGCAAAAACTTTAACAGAGGTGTTTTTAATTGAGATTTTAATAAATTTTTGATTACTAATAATGGCTAAAATTTTTTAGGTGTATTCGATTAAAATTTTATAGAGTTTATAAAAGTAAAGTGTATTCGATATGAACTTTTATAGACTTTTAAAAAGTCAATAAAAAGTTTTGAGGTATTCAATTTAAACTTTTATAGAGTTTATAAAAGTAAGACATATTTAATTTTTTGGTGGCTTTTGTTGATTTGTTACAAATCTCGAGTTTTATGGACTTTTTGTATAAAAATACATATAAAAATATCTTCAACTTCTCCTCACCTCAACGTAAAAACTTTTAGAGAATTTTAATTTTTGTTGGTTCTCTTCTTCGATAAAGACTTCGTTGTTCACTAAGGTCTTTTCTTAGCAATTGTTTTTATCAACTTTTCTAATCACTCTACAACTCAATGGATTTCATTGCTCACCCACTATACTCTAATGTCTATGTTGACGAAAATGAAAATGATGTTGTTATTAACAAAATAGTTTCGTTTATCAAGTGTATAACTATAATCACAAAAGTGTGGTAGTATTATTTTTGGAGAAAATAAGCCTATAGTTTTTTCTTAAATGCAAAAAAAAAAAAAAAAAAAATAAAATATCATTCTTAAGGAAAAAAATATAAATCTTTTTTTACTTAAGTCAAAACATAAAGTGCAAAATTTTTACACAAATTTTGCAATGATCTTACTTGGTTCTTTTCTACCACTAAAAGATGATTTATTTACCTAGTCATTCTGCTGATATTTATTTATTTATTTATTTATTTATTATGCTACTACCTTGATAGTAATTCATTAATATGTCTATATAATTTTTTATTAAAATAAAAAAAATAATTTTAAAAAATTAGTAGTAGTTATGAAAAAAAAGAAATATAATTATTTATCTATTTTTATAATAAAGTGCAAAATATTTGTTTCATTATAAAAATCACATAAATCTACTAGTATCAATCTAAATCATATTTAATAAGTTCATAAAAGTCACATAAAATTATAAATGTTAATAAAAGTCATCAAAATGAAGTCTACATAAAAGTTTATCAAAGTTTGAAAGTCTATGAAAATCTACAAATGTCAGAAAAGTCATTTACTTATAAAAATAACCAAAAGTCTATTAAAATCTCAACTGAATACACCCTTGTAAAACTCTTGACTAGAGTTGCCGCTTTTATAGTCCTACATTCTTTAAGTATGGGACTAGTCGGGTCTATGCCTCATATACCCCCGATGGTAGTTTTTTTTATAAAAATAAATAAATAAATACACTTGAACTTTTTAAAATTTCACAAAAGTACACTAAAATTTAGATTAAATACTCCTAAATTTTTCAAAACTCTATAAAACTTCAAATTAAGTACATATAAAATTTTAATTACTTTTAAAATCTCTTAAAATTTATAGTTTTCCTTATTAGTGCCATTATCGTGATTTGTTGTCATTAGTTGTTTTGGGTTAATGACTCAACAAAGTTGTGTTTCACGTGCTCAAGAAACCAACCGTGAATCACATCATTTTTAATTTTTGAATCAGTATTGGTACTTATTCCTGAATCAGTTCAAATCAGTTTGTTATGAATAAGGATAAGTCAGTTGCAACAAGAAACGATATGTTGTTGCAACAGGATCTCTGAATCAGATAGTTGAAGATTTGATCTTATCTTCAACTGACTGAAGACTAACTGAAGATTATGAAGAGGTTAGAGTTGCGATTCAAAGAAATCATCACTACATTTTTATCATGCAAGGACGTGATTGTTTAAAGATGGATATTAGATAGATCTTACGGTTATAGTTAGGATTGTGTAACCTAGATTGGCCTATACATTTGTCAAAGTAATTGAGTTTTGTACATCAGTTATTCATTTTTACTTTGTATAATGAACTTGTTCTATTCACTATCTTTATTCAGTTTTAAAACCCTAAGAGGATTTGGGTATTCCAGTGAGAGGGAGCCTCACAGTGTAAGTGAGAGACTTATATTCTATTGAGAGGAGCTCGATGCACCAAGTGAAAGATTAGGTATTCCAATGGGGAGCCTCACCGTACAAGTAACGAGAGACTTGCGTAAAGTCCATTATGAAGGTGAAAAGTAGTGTTGCAAGCCAGTGAAGGATCACTGATTCGAGTTTTGCATGTATATGTAACTCGTTTATCTTAGTGGATTTTACATCTAGGTGTAGCCTCGCAGATGTAGGTCGTGCACCGAACTGCGATAACATATATGGTGTCCTGGTTTGATTTACTTTTATGCATACTTTATTTTAAGTACTTGCATTAACTATTGTTTCCTTGTTATAACCATCTTTGTATTCGGTTGTAACTGCCGATGGTTATTTCAATCCTAAATTAATTACATTATTTTTTGAAGGGGTTAACGAGAGTCAAATTTCAATAAGAAAAGGGTGTGTTTAGCGTAAAATTTTAGTGTAATCAACTAAAGGTTGGTTGTTTGTTGTTCACCCGAAAGTAGCAAATGCATATATGAGTTAAATCAAAACTTATTTTTGGAGAAGTTAGAACTAAGAAATAAGAAAAATAATATTATTTGGTCCCTGAACTTTCATGTTTTTTCTTGATTTGGTCCTTAAACTTTCATCGCTTTACTTTTGGTCCTTGAACTTTTTTTTACCTATACTTTTAGGTCCTTTTGTAAAGTTTGGAAAGTAATGAATACTAACGAAATGGTTCACAATTGATTTTTTAGGTCGATGAATTAGCTGTGAACCGCCCGTGAATTACTCGTGCACCGTTTTGTTAGCTACCATTATTTTCCAAACTTAACAAAATGACAAAAAATAGAGAAAAATAAAAGCTTAATGACCAAAATTAAATTGATAAAAGTTTGAGGACTAAATTAACAAAAGCTTTAAAGTTCGGGGACCAAATGATACTTTACGCCAGGAAAGAAATATGAACTCATTGTCAAAGATGGTTTTTTTTGCAGATGTGCCCCTTGTGGCAAAATATACTATTTTCCCAAATGATTTACACTTGTGATCCCCTTTGACTAGTCAAACCATAATTTTACCACACCAACAATCAACGTCGCGTGTTGGAGACCGGATTTCACCAAAAAATTGAATGCACGTTTTGAAGTGTGCCTTCTGAAGGCTTCTTTAAAAAGCACGCTTTAAAGTGTGCATTCTGAAGGCTTGTTTAGAAAACGGACCTTCTGAAAGAACATTTTGAAAATATGTCTTCAATTTAAGTATATCCATTTCTACCTACTCACACTCAAACTTAAGAATCTTTTAGATTTTTCCATTCTCACGCTTTACATTAGGTTCCTATGTTTCTCCAAAAATGGTCCCATAAATCTTGGACCACCAGATCAATTTTTGTCCTTCCTACCTTTGCTTTTTAACTTAACCAAAACTCAACCTACAAACGATCGTTGTGAGCAAATGATAAGAGGGTTTTAAGATTTTTTTTCATTCCCGTACATCACGATAGGTCCCTACATTCCCGTAAAAGTGGTCCTACAAGTTTCGGACCACTCAATTAATTTTTGACCCTCCCACCAAAATTATAGTTATGATTTTTAACTTAACAAAAACTCAACCTACACACGTTCCCCCGAAAGTGGTCCCATGTTAGGGTCCATCTCACTACGTCCTAACTTAATCTAATTACCATAATTACCATACAATCAACTTTGTACCTCAAAATACTTTTGATTTCAATTCTTTAGAATGCTCTTAAACTAATTTATATCCTCAATGAAACTTAATTCTTGTTTGACTTAATTGGAGCAAATTAGGAAATCATACGGATGATCCTCCGTATTTTGTAAAAATCTCGGCACAATCTCTCCTAAAAGTGGCTTGTCGAAAAACTTTCACCTAATATACATCATAATTTGGGATAGGCATAAAAGGACTCACAACTCCCCACAGTTCACAATTTATATCAAATTTAGATTTTATCAACTTACTTAGAGTCTCTGATACCTTAGTTACAACTTACAATTCCAAAACTTACTTAGAGTCTCTGATACCTTAGCTTACAACTTACAATTCCAAAATAAACCAAAACTGAAATATAAGCTTCACAACTAGCTTTAAACTAATTTGTGAGACTCTCATAATCTTTCACTGGTGTTTCACACTCTACACTCACCCTAAGAACCCCAAAACAATATATATGAACAATTTACAATGAGAATTAAACTTTAAACTTTTGAAAATAATCACCAAAATCTTCGAGTCTTGTCTATTATTCCTTGTCATCACAAAGAACCTATCATCAACTAAAACAACTTGAAGATGTCAGGTAAGTAAATTCATACACAGTTCTGTACTCATGTTAGTCCGAATACATGGTGACATGCAATTTCATTTCCAAATAACAACAAATTTATATAACAACGTGAAACCTTTTTATTACTATTGAAGGTTCACAAACAGTTTGGTTGACATAATTATGAACCTAAAACAATAATCAAAGTCCAATGCATGCTCCCTGAAAAACTTGCTTGCCTTGGGTCTTCCAGACTATCATGTCAGAAAATGTGGCGGCCTCGTGCTTCGAGGCCGTCGGTTGCATGCAATATGGGCCTCGATGCCGTTTTGCAGCCCTGACTCGTCACTGTCCCGTTTGCCTCTGTCGTTTGCTTTGCTACGTCAACACTCCTTAGTATGCGTGCTAACTTGTTAACCAGTGATTAAATCAATCAATTATTTAATTATTAAGTTATCATTTATTTTCACTTATCCAAGTTACAAATTAATAAGCAATAAATGGTTTGTGTTTTACAAAGTTGCAAATAGATAACTAGTAAATTACAATGGAAGATTTAATTAACATGTAAAGCATGGATAATATAATAAAGTCATGGCTCATTAAACATCAAATCCTATTGTAGAAAACTCGGTATAAATTACACAGTATGTAAGGCGATAGGCATCTTAAAAGAAAATACATATAAGTACAGTGTCTCTCAAGTATCCTATAGACCCCAAAAGTAAAACAAAACATCAAAATGAACATGTACTCGTTAGTCTCAGACTACAGGTAATAATAGATATTCGCTTAGGATCCCCTTGCCACTATTGGTACTAGGAATTGTACTCAGTAATTACAACAAAATAGATGATGAGTCAGTTAAGTAAAACCCCAAAGAAATTCACTGAGCATTTAAGTAGTAAAAAACCAAATAATAATGTTAAATAAACATGCGAAAAGTAAATAGACAACTGTAAATGGATCATCGCATGAGTAAATAATAATAGGGAATAAATGTGTATTTTCATTCCAGTCAGACTTGATCATACTTCAGATCCCTAGGATCCCTCCAGTGAGCGCACTCAACTGGTTCATCACCTGGACCTCTCGGTGGTCGGCATAGACCCATAACGCTCTAACATGTGTACTGAAATAGTAGCTCGGATCGTCATCCACTGAGGACCCATGTACACATGCTATGGTCTATCGTGAACACAACAAAATACCCAGCGGGAGTAAACTCAATTGACCGTTTAACGACCAAATCAAATCAGTAATAGAATATGGAAATGAATAGTCATAAGGACAAAGATGACTGAATTGAAATATAGTCAAAAACATCAAATGAAAATAAGTAAATACTCAAAGTGATTTTCAATTAAGTTTTATGCACCTCAATCTCATGCTCCAACTCTCTTAAACATGCCTCGAATGCATCCTTTACTCGCTAAATACCCTCATACTACGACCCTTTAGCCCCCCTTAGAGGATGTTTAGAGTGTGTTTCAGATTAGTTACAAGCTAGCTCAAGTCATTTAACCTAATTGGTAAGGATTGAGCATGCTGAAGGTTTGAGTAAGTTGAAAGTCGAGTCTACAAAAAAATTTAAGTCTACTCAATGTTTGAGCTTACTGAAAGTTTGAGCTTACTCAAAGTCTAAGCATACTTGAAACTTTGAGTATGTTAACAACTTAAAGCATGCTTTATGGGAAGAACGCTATGTATGGTAAAAACTCAAGTAATCTCATGGTTCATCTTAAAGTCTCGACCCTTAAGGCCTTCAAACTCATACAATCCTCCCAAAATTAGTTTGCACCTCATTTTTCATTATCATGTAATAAAATGGGCTAAAATATAAGCAAAAGACACCAAATTAACTTTCCCATAAAGTCACTATTCATATTATTCCTCACATAATCATTACCCAACAAAAATAACAACTTCAAAAATGATTCCCCAACAAGGGATTTTGACCCGTTGAGGGTCGATATACTCTTATAGATCCTCCATACACCAAAAAGTAATGAAGAACAACAATCTTAGAACATGAATTATCAAGATTTGTTGAAGAACATATCTATGGCTTTAATGGAGTTGTCGCTCTTGTTCTACCTTTCTTGGATCCCAAAAAATTCCAACAATTTCACACAAAAATCACCAAATCCTTCACATTTCTTCTTTTTCTCTTCCTAGCACCACGTTCTCTTTCGGCTCTACTTTCTTTTTTGTTCAAATGAGAGAGAAATGAGAAACTTAGGGTTTAAGTAATTATCCCTTATTTGGATCCTCAAGGGGTATCTCAAGACACATCTAAGGTTAATATCTTTCTAACACATAATCCACTACATCTCTACAAGCAACTACTTTTCATTTTTAAATGCAACACTTAGCATGCACCTAGTCTCCAATTGGTCCACATACACAAGGCATAATACATTTCTCATTTTGCGCATGATCTCTTAAAATTGCATGCAAGTCTAGTTCCACCCACTTTATAGTTGCCATTGGATCTCACTATATTTATAATCCAACCATAGGCATATGTTTTCAAATTAATTTAATTAACTTGACTTAGGTACAATTATCATATGGTTAGTGTTTATGGTCCCATTGACCCCCGACTACTTGCCTACCCGATACCCACGTCGACACGCTTCACAAGGTGAATACCCATCTCACATCCTCACACGATAGGTAAATATAAACTCATACATGCGATGCCAAACTAAATAAATAATAATCAACAACATAATTATGCAACCAACATACAAAATAACGATTTATGCTTAATCAGGCGTATCCTAGCCTATCCGAGGCGTCCACGTAGACCTGAACTGGTGTCTGAATATGAAATTAAACTAAATAAAGACGTCAATAATTTTGGGCCATTACAGGAAACCTAGCCTCGAGTCATGCTCATGAGCCGTAGCACTAACAAACCATCATCCAGAATGACATGAATGCATGACCAAGAATGATGTGAAATTCAATGCAAACTAAACACAAATGCAAGTACAAAAATAAATTCCATAAATAGTAAAGACCAATGTAGGGTTTACTTATAACCAACCAACTTTAAGCTAAATTCTAGTGGTTCTCAATATATCATATCACCATGAAAGTGGCTCAAATAGCTTCCCTACATACCCAATTATAATAGGAGTTAATCTTCAAACGAAACCAAATAATGAAACCCTATGAAAGCATGGCCAAAATATGCGGGATAACTGCTTCCAATGTAATTGTTTACAGCAACTTCAATTAGCTTTCAACTAGCCAATTAGGGATAGCTTTTTGAGCTTAAAAACTACAATATTTTTAATATTGACCTAAAAAGAACTTGTAGAGCTCACTTCATACTTTCCATAGACTCCAAGAACACTCAAATCTATTAATGAATGGAGAAGTTATGAATTCTCCAATATAGCCTATTGATTAGGCAAACTTTTACAATTTAGAACTAATAAAACATCTCCAAATCAATATTTTCGCAATTATATCATCAAAACTTGACACTAAACACTAGGAAATCGCTCAATACCACATTTGAAACATTTTCACAACCATTGGAGTTAATGTTGACAAAACCCAATAAACTTATTTGTCCATAATCCTAATAGAAATCAATTTTAACTACAAAACATCTTTAAAACGATTATCAATTGAATTGCTTCAAGTCACTTCACCAAAACCCTAACCCATGTCGGTGGGATTAATTCCAAATTGATGCAAATCAACCCAATACATCAATTCTCAACAATCCCTACCAATTCCTATCAAAACCCCGTGAAAAAAATAAAAAATAGTGAGAATTCAAATTGAACTAAGGAAAAATGCATTGAATTGAGAAGTTACCAAATCTTGAGCCGAATACCTTGTTTTCATCGTGAAAACTTAGCTTGAATTGATCGGTTTTCAATGCTTTACTATTTTGCAGAAATAAACATGGCAAAAATTGGACGTCAGGAGATTGCGGAATAAAAATCAGAGTTAAAAGGTTAGGTATCGAACTACCTATAATGTTCCGTTGAGCATTTAAAATGAAACTTGATTTCATTTGGTTTTTTCTTATATTTATATATAAACCCTCAGCTGCTTGCCAGTAGTTTAATTTCTTTTTATTTATTAATTCTTGAATCTTTATTTTGACATGTTTTGGTTTTCGATGCTCGTTTTGAATATGAGTTTTCCCCAAACTGAGCGACCCTTTCAACAAAATAGTCCAACTACATAAAATGTCTATAACGCTGATTTTATTTACGCCAAAACCTCAAAAATCTTAACTTTTTCCACGACACTCCAAACATTTATAGACTAATCTGCTTGTCATACTTAGCCAAACTTGCACCAATTAACACCCAATCTCATCCTCAACCACAATCAATCAACATGCAACTCGAGGCAAAGTCTTGTACCAACTTCATTGTCATTTTAAATTACCATCGATCCCAAATAGTGAGCAAATCGAGGCAAAATCCTCTATTGATACTTAACACTTTATCACTAGTTTTCGAGCCACTAATAATTTTTATTGCACTTGAGGCCTTCAAACACACACTTATAACCCTCGATTATGACAAATTGAGTATGCACCTCAACACATAGACTTTGCTATGAATTATTGTATAATACACACACTAAACATTCAACAAAAAAATAACATTTTACTTAGTGATCTACAGTCCGTAATGTGCATGTCCCATTTCGGATACCTAAGTTTCAATTAAAATTCGAGAATCCTTAATTAGGCCGTGATCAAGTATATGAAATTCTCAGATTTCACATTCCACGAGCTTCGAACCGCTCGATCAATTTTTGACCCTCCCATAAGAATTTTTGTAACGACTCAAAAATTTAAAATACCCACATCGAGGGTTTTTTGGTAGTTTCACAATTTTATTTGTGTTTGGCATGATTAATTTGTGTGTTATAAATATTATTGAAGAAATTGTGAAATTATAAATTTTAGGGTGACTTGCAAAAAGTTATTAAAATTGAATAAAATTTAAGGTTATTGAATCATAATTAAAAATAATGAGTAAGATGGGCCTTAAGGAGCACGAATCCTGAGGCACATTGAGTGATGGATAGGCATGTTCCAAGGAACCCTAGGTATAAAAGCTTTAGTTGTAATCCTAGCACTCATTTACAACAAAATATAAATATAAGAGATGAGACCTCAAGGTGGTGATTTGGGTTGAGTTTGGTGATCAATACAAGGAAGGCATTGATTTTTAGTAAGGACACATTTTCCTTCATCTATAACCTTTTCTCTTTTAGGTGTTTTGGTTAAAACAAGCTTTTGGACACTTTAATGATGGTTGTGATGAATTTAGGGTATCACTACCAAATAGATGGTTGGTTGGTATCCCAATAGCACCAAAATGAATGAAAACCCTTCTTTGAGTGGATTTGGGTCTGTGATGGCCTAAATCTCAAGGTATTCTGGGCCCCGCCATACGGCTCGACACGTTAGTAGGTCGTGTCACATCATCTGACGCCTGTCCATGATGGCCCGCAAAAAGTACTTAACATTTTCAATTAGCCTAACTATTCTAATTATCACATAACTTCACCTATGTTGAACGCTATGTGTGCTACATAGCCGGTCCAAGTTCGAATAAAGGAGGAGGATCTAAAGCCCATTCTTCATATCGAAAAATGGGTAAGGGAGGTCCCGAACTCATTTTTCATACTTGAAAAGTGAAGGAGGGAGACCCTAAGCCCATTTTCCATGCTTGGAAAATGGAGGAATGTTGCGATAGGTTGATAGCCATCGTAAAACTTTTATCACTTTTCATGAAATGGATCAAACACATAAGCGTTGGGGTGTTCCCACCTAGCGATGCACTACATCGGAGCCTGGGTGTAGTGAGAAATGAGCAATGGTGTCTTTCACATTGCCGCCTGGTGTGAAGAAAAATGAGCAAGGGTTCCCACACATAGGATGTGTGTGGGTAAAAAAGTCAGTCCATTCACATCATCACCCGGATGTAAAGAAAAATGAGCAAGGGTTCCCATACATAGGACGGGTGTGGGTAAAGAAGCTAGTTCAAAACAAACACGAAAACAAAAACAAAATCATAGATAAGGATACTAGATCTTTTAGACAAAATAGAAATAGAAAAGGAAAACAAACACGAAGGGGGGACAAATTTGTTTAGAAACATGGAACATAGGAACACTTACAAGGAAGTCAATATAACTAGTAGATACTTTGATTAGAAAGAGAGTCAATATTGCTTGTCTCTAAGGGACAAAATGGGTATGAGAAAAGAGTAGAGAAATAAGAAGCATAGGGTTTAAATTGTGGTACACTGGTATAGATAGAAAATGCAATGGAGTAGAAATTCTAATGGATAATGATTGTAAGGATAAGGTCAAAGAGGTTAGAGAATGGGGGATAGATTGATGGAGATGAAAATATTAACATACTTAGAGCCTATACACCAAAAGTAGGATTAAGCCAGAGCATCAAACGCAAAGTTTGGGATGATATGTATGGATTTATGTAAAGTATACCATTAGATGAAATGGTTTTTATTGGAGGAGATTTAAATGGGCATGTCGGGGCAAGTAATGATGGGTTTGGGAGAGTTCATAGAGGTTTTGGTTACGGTAATAGAAATGAAGGAGAATCGATCTTAGAATTTGCTTCAGCATACGATCTTGTCTTAGCAAATACTAGTTTTAGGAAAAGGGAATCACACATAATTACTTGTAGTAGTGGTCATAACAAGAGTCAAATAGATTTTATTTTAACAAGAAAAATAGATGGAAAAATATGTAGAGACTACAAAGTAATACCTATTGAAGCACTTATTACCCAACATAAGTTAGTAGTACTTGATATTAAGCTAAAACGACGACTTAATAGGAATAAAAGAGTCAGTGACCTTAGAATAAAGTGGTGGAACGTAAAAAATAGTAAACAAGTAGAGTTTATAGAAAAACTACTAAAGGAGAATATTTGGAATCTTGACTTATATGCTAATACAATGTGGTTAGAAATGAGTAGTTGCATAAGGAGAGTATGATCAAACATATTAGGTATTTCTAAAGGCTTGGGACCACCAAAAAAGGAAACATGGTGGTGGAACGAGGATATACAACGAGAAATTAAGACTAAAAGAGAGATGTATAGGAAAATACTTAAATGTCAATATGAAGATGTGTACAATCAATATAGAAAAGTTAGAAAACAAACTAAAAAAGTAGTTAGTCAAGCTAAAACAAATTTTATGGAAGATCTATATATAAGGTTAGGTAATAGAGATGACGAAAAACATATATAGGTTAGCCAAATTAAGAGATAAAAAATAAGACTTAAGTCATGTAAGATGTGTTGAGAAAAATTAAAATGTTCTAACGCGTGATGATGATATTAAGGAGAGATGGAGAAGTTAATTCGATAGTTTATTTAATAATGGCCAAGTTGATACTATAGTAGATGAAAACCCACACCAAGAAAGAAATTTAAACTATACACGCATTATTAGAATTCTAGAAGTTAAAGAGACATTGAAAAGAAAGAAAATAGGGAAAGCATGTGGCCCAGATGAAATACCCATAGAGGTTTTGAAATGCTTAGGAGAAGTTGGATTGACTTGGTTAACAAGTCTTTTCAATAAAACTCTAAAATCTAAATGGATGCCAATGGATTAGAGAAGAAGCATGCTTGTGCCAATCTTTAAAAATAAAGGAGATATTTAAAGTTGCTCGAACTACCGGGGAATTAAACTTATAAGTCACACTATGAACTTTGGGAGGGGATAGTTGACAATAGGCTAAGGAGAAAAGAACAATATCAGAGAACCAATTTCACAACAAAAAAATAGTAAATTAGAAATAGAATTAGCAATGGAATAAGTGTTCGTTGCTAATTAGCAATGGAGTAGCAACATAATATGAAAGGGAAAATGTTTTACCAATTAGAAATGGATTACCAACGGATTAGCAATAGAAATAAATCACGCTGGTGAAAAGAACCAATGAAAGTTTCTTGCTTAAAATTACCTTACTAACTCGTTGCAATTTAGTGTTATCAATGGATTAGCAACAGATTCTAAATTACCAATGGATTAGCAATAGAATTTGCCTAATCTGTTGCTAATTTGTTACAAAACCATTGCAAAATATAACTCGCAACGGATTACCAATGGATTTGCAATAGATTTCGTTGCTAATCCGTTGGTATTCCATTGCTAAATTGAAAAGTGAGATAAAAAACATGTATTGCAAATTGATTAATACACACAAACACAAAACACATATACTTAGCTTGTACTAACTGCTCCCATCCTCATCTCTCCTTTACACTGATCGCCTCCCCTCCTCCGCCTGTTTCCACTCCCTCCTCGCCGCCAACACCGACTTGGAGGTTTTCTCCATCCTCATCTCTTTCTGCATCGACCGCCTCCCCTCCTTTCTTAACTCATATCCTCATATTTCTCCTATCCACCGACAGCCTCCCCTCATTTGCTGGTTTGGATTCCCTCCTCGCTACCTTAGCCTCCAACATTGACTTGGAGATCTTCATCGTTCGGTTGCATTGTTAGGTGCATTATCTTCTCTGTCCTCATCTCTCTCTGCACCGACCGCCTCCCCTCCTCCGCTCTTCGCCCCACCGCCTTCTCCGTCGGATCCGACGATGCTCCCTCTAGATCGCCCAGATCTCAGCCTACGACGAGATCACCACCATCCACCGCGTCCATCCTGGCTTTACGACTGTCTGAGTCTCAATTTTCTTTTTCCATTGATTTGAGTGGTGAAGAGAATATGAGGTGAGTTTTCTTGTTTTGATTTTGTTATAATGTCAAGTTCTTGTGATTTGGATCTATTCATTGGAACCCCATTTGATTGTTGATATGAGTTTTATTGATCTTTTAAGAATGAATGATTGAATGTATTGATTTTGTTATAATTGTTTGAAATCTGAGTTTGCATTGTTGTTGTTGTGTTGGTCATTTGGTGTTCTTCTCTATAACTTCTCAACCTCTTAATTCTTGGTATTCTTTAAGAGAGTTTCATGATATTGATTCCAATTGAATCCCCAGTTTGATGGCTCCCTAAGTTAGTCTGCCCCTAAGACTACTTACGTATATATGTTTGTGATATATATAGTGCACCTGCTGAGTCCCACTTGTAATCCTCTAATTTAATTGGTGCTAATGAATAATAAATGTATGATGGTGCAATCTATGGTTATCAACTTGGTACAACAATAAAAAAAGAATAATATATACATAAGATGAATTATTCAATTAGTATTTGAAATGTTATATAAAGTCACCTATTATATAACTGCATGTGTATTTGAGAGATATGTTCACAAATAACAAATTAAGTGTATCCAAAAGACTAGTCTAATTATACAACTGCATGTGTATGCTTCTGAATCACTATCATGATGTTAAATAAAGATACCTATTTGATAAAAAGAATGCTAAAGCCACTTAGTTATTATAGTGTTTGCACCAAAATTGATTGTATGATCATAGTAATACCATTGCCATCCCTAACTAGTGCAAATTTTGGTTTGGCAATGACACCCTCAAATAATCACCATCAAACTGGGGATTCGCGTTGATTTTAGAGGCTTAATTAGCCTTTACGGGCTAAAAGCACCAATTAAATCCTTCCAATTGAGAGACTCATCTCTATACTGATTAACAAACCAACGTCCTATGAAAAACAAAAACAAAGCAACGAGAGTAAACACATACATTAACACATCGAAAGGTATTGATCATAGAGCTTAGTTCACAAAATGCCTACCACGCATAGGACTTAAATGCAGCTCCAATTTTATTGAGCTGATCGATGTAGCAATGTGTTAGACTATAACATTCAACCTTTTTTTATAAGAAATAAACAACTTGCACCTATTGTGGTTGGAACTCGTGAGTCTTTTTTAAAATAGAACTCATGACGTTTTACTTCTAAATCTAGCACCAAATCATTTGGTCACTCAATTGGTTAATAATTCCACCTTCAAACATAATAATAGTATATTTTTTTTAAAAAAATTATAAATTCAATAACTTTAGGACTGTTGTTTTTTTATAAATTCATCTACTAATGATTTGATGGTTGGTTGGGTTATGTTTTCAACTTTTCAATTTGTTTTTGCTCTCAGAACTTTCATTTTTGAAACTTTTGAGTTTTTATTGATTCAATGAATTCTCTATTAAGTTCAAGGAAGTTTAGAGATGTTTCATCCCAAGTTGCTAACCATATACAACCTAGATAGCACCCCTATCTTACAATCATTTGTAGAATTCTCTTTTCATTTGCATGTTTCTATGGTTTATTTTCATCTGATTCTTAAACTTGATTTTGCTATTTTCTAGGTAGTGAAAGTGATCATCCCGACTTTTTGAAATCTTTCGTAATTGGGAGTGCCTTTTTCAACATCTTAGTTGGACTCAAACCCCGCTCATTTTCTCTGAGATTTCCTATAGTAGGAGAAATTCAGGTAAGTTTTGTAATTGTTCAATGCATTCATTTTGATTAGAAATTGTGATTTCAATCATTTTATGAATTTCTTGAAATGTTAATGTCTTGGATTTAGCCTTTCAATTCATGTTTACATGATATTATGAAATGTTGAGGAGATGTGAGACCTTCTAGGCATTTTTTCGTTGTTGTTTATTAGGTTATGGAATTTTTTGTCGTCTATCTTATAGGGAAACTCTGCGAAAATTTTTGTAGAATATATGAAACTAGTGGTATGACGTTACTGGGACAAAGAAGGAGCTGAAGTAGCAAACAAGAACATAAATGGGATGAGATGGTTTTATAGGTACATGACACCTTATGTATCCAAGTCACCAAAATCAAGTTTGATCCTGACAAATTTTTTAGGAATGAACAAAATATTCTAATAGTGTCAACTTAATTGGATTAATAACATAGAAACTTTAAGAGATATATGCATAAATTTAATTAGTTAGGCTATATATGTGTTCCTATCGAAAAACTTAGTTGGGCTATGTGGTTATTTGTTCTTATTTTTTATGTCTTCACTAATATTACTATGATGTTCATGTTTCTTAACAAGTATGATTTAATCAATAAAAGTCTGAATCAATTGAGTTATTGTAAGGATCAATGTTTAGCTAAATACAAGCTTTTGTTTCATAGGACTAAAGCAAAGTGAAGCAAACTTTAACAAAATCCTCAACATTAAGTAGGGATCAAGTAAATCTGATTCATAGATAAATATGTGCTTTTGATTGTATTCTTTTATTGCATATGATTAAAACAACGGATTTGTAAACATTAGATTATAGTAAACAAATAGATTTGTCGCATAAGACACCCAACCTTCCCTTCAATCTCATTCCATTTGCATTCTCACTGTCCACCCTAGTAAGAGAAAAATAACCTTTGTAAGACATTTTTGCCATTCTCATTTTAATTATCTTAGTGTGCACATGATTGAAAGGAAGATATCTAGTAATTACTTGCTTCTTAATTATCTATTAATTACTTGCTTCTTAATTATCTATTAATTACTTGCTTCTTTTCTTACATTAACTTTTGCTATTTTTAAGCACTATAAATGATTTTGGGGTATTTAAATTTTTTTTCATTTTCTCAATGATTTATTTTCATTTTTTCTTTGACAACTTTATTTTCGTGTAGGCGGAGATCGTGAGGAGGCGTGAGGAGCACACTCAAGCTACACTGGACCAGCCGATTGATGAGAAGTAACTCTACTATGGACGCAGCGGGGGAGTGCTCAAAAGGCGTGTTTATGGGCTTGGATCACTTGCCAAGATGAAAAGGAGATATAAAGATCTCGGTGCCAGCACGTCCCGAGAGTCGATGGTGCGGCATTCAGAGTTTGATGTAGTTGTTCAGAGGCTTGTGCAGTTTGAGGCTTTCGTGCAAAGCCAGTTGGGAATGTGCATGGACTTCGAAGCAAGCAACTTTCAGGCACCCCCAACGCCACCACCTCGGGAGCATCATCAGCAAGTGGGGATGGATTCGGCTCGTTTAACACAACAACAACACGACGACGATGATGAGACATCCATGATTGGTTAGATGAGGAGCACCTTGGTGATGAAAGTTAAGTTTTTTTGTTGGTAAATACAGTTTTCAGGTTTATAAGCAAAATTTAAACATTTTTTTGTGCATATTGAGATATAATTCTCTTTTTTGGGTTTAATTTAGTATATAATATTTGATATTTTGTGTGAATGAAATGGTATGAAATTTGATTTTGGAGGATGTTATAGCACCCCCAAAGAGTCGTTAAGGGGGCGTAGGGCGTTGGAGAAGGCCATCTACATGTTTTGTTGTTTAGAAGAACCGTGCTAGAACAAAATGCAATGAAAAGATTTTTTGAAAATACAAACGGAATAACAATGAACTTTAAGCATATTTTTTATGGGTTTATGACATGTGTTCCGTTGCTATTCCGTTGCTAATTAACAACTACATAGCAACGAAACTCATACTTTCCGTTGCTATTATGTTGCTAATTAGCAATGGAATTCATGCGTTCCATTGCAATTACGTTGCTAATTAGCAACAGAATAGCAACAGAACGCATGTCATAAATGATTTTTTGAGTATTATTTTCATCTCAAATCTCACTATTCCGTCTCTATTTAGAGCTGGAAATTAATTTACGTTGCTAAATATTTAGCGACAATGATTTTATAAACGAATTCATTTCGTTGCTAATCCATTTCTAATTGACATTTTATTGCTATTCCATTGCTATTCCGTGTCTTTTATGTTGCTATTTCCTTTCTAATCTGTTGCTAAGTCATTGTTTTTTGTAGTGTTTGGCTTCATGTTAGAAAAATATAGAGAAAAGAAAAATGATCTTCATTTGGAATTTGTAGATTTATAAAAAATATAAGATAGGATTCCTAGAAATGTTCTTTGGTGTATTCTAGAAAGAAAAAGAGTGCATGCTAGATACATATATACTATTAAGGATATATATGATGGAGTAGTAATCAGTATAAAGACATTTGTAGGAGCTACAAAAGATTTTCTATTATGATAGGACTACATCAAGGATCGGCTTTAAGCCCATATCTATTTACTTTAGTTATGGATGAATTAACTACGCATATTCAAGAGGATATACCATGGTGTATGCTATTTGTAAATGATATTGTCTTAGTGGATGGAACAAAAGATGGAGTGAATAGGAAATTAAACTCTAGAGGAATACATTAAAATCTATAGGCTTTAAGTTGAGTAGGACGAAGACAAAATACATGCATTGTGAGTTTATAAACACTAGACATCGAGATGATGAAATGGTAAAATTAGGGGAAGTAGAAGTTCCTAAGGTGAATCACTTTAGATACCTAGGACCAGTCATACAAAATGATGGTAATATTGAGAATGATGTCACACATAGAATTCAAGCTGGATGGAAGAAATGACGGAGTGTAATATGAGTGATTTGTGATCAAAATGTTCATGCTAAGTTAAAAGGAAAATCTTATAGGATCACAATTAGGCCAGCTCTATGGAAGTGAATGTTGGGCGGTAAATCAACAACAATTACATAAAATGAACGTAGCATAAATGATGATGCTTAGGAGGATGTGTGGTAAAACTCGTAAAGATAGAAAAAGAAATATATAAATTCAAAGATAAGTAGGAGTAGTACCAATTGATACAAAGATTATAGAAGGGCGATTGCGGCGGTTTGGTCACTTGCAAAGACGACCTACAAATGCCCCCACTAGAAAACTTGACTCAATATAAACTGTAAGAATTCAATGAGGTAGGGGTAGACAAAAATTAACATGGGATGCATTAATTAAGAGGGACTTGAATGGTCTGAAAAGCTCACCATCAATTACACTTAATCGAACACAATGAAAAAGTTTGATCCATGTAGCCGACCCCAATTAAGTGGGGACTGAGGCTATGTTGTTGTTGTTGTTGTATTCTAATTATCAGATGTTTTATGAAAATCTGTTCTTGATTTGGTTTAGTTAGTCTATTCTTTTGTCTCACTTAACTTATTTGATAAGTTATTTAGTCGTTCCTTATTCTTTTCAACTAAATGCGTGAGTTATTGAGTGTAATTTATCAATAATAGCGGAAGTCTTTTATTTTAGATAAATCGAATAATAAATAACATACATTTTACTTCATTAGCAAACCCTAAGTAGTGGAAAACCCATCAAAAGGATACCATGTATATATAAGGCGACAAAATGTATAATAGGGTCAATATATACATATATATATATATATATATATATATCAATGTATCAAGTCTCTCAAAATATAGTCAAAAGTAGTATTAAATTATATACAAACACCAACGAGATGAGCTAGCAGAGGCTTTCAATGATCAGATGAATTCACTAAGTACGACCTTCCATTAGCTTGTTGTAGGATCTGCACTCAGTCATCCATGCAAAAAATTGATGATGAGTCCAGTGAATAAATCCTAAAAAAAAATGCAGGTTGTATTTAATAAGAATATAAATAAAATGACTAAAAATCATGTTAGTCAATAAGAAATGCAATGAAATGGCTAATAGCATGAATATAAGTCGCTAAGAAAGCAATATATGTTGGGACGAGTATGGTACATATCTGCCGAACTTTGGGACTAATAACACTAGACTGAGGAGACTCTGGTGATGAAGTAACTCCCGCCACCGCTCCAAGGTTAATGAAGAACTTTGTTGGTTCGACAACCTCCTCAAAAGAGAGGAATCTATGTTTGAGTTAACTCATCACGACACTATCTCTCAAATCATTGACTCACGAAGTAACTCTCATGCATAGGGCAAGACTGGAACCGTGGCAACAATTGAATCGCTAATCATGAGGGAGCTGGTGAGGGGTCATACCGTCCTGTCGATCATATATAGACGCAAGCGGGAGTGGTGTAGGTAAACAAACCCAAACTGACATAATTCATTAGAATAATAAAATATAACAATAAATAAATGCTACATGTTTTTTTGGTGGGGTTTACTTGTTGGGTTTTGGGGTTAATACGCGGTGGAGATTACAAAACAGTTTTGACAAAAACCCCAACAGGATCCGAATCTAATTCCATTAAAAACGTTTAAACCACGAAAAACTTAATCATACCTCAATCGCGATATACCTTTCTGAAGGTTGATCGATCTCTAAGGCGCTGCCAACGACGAACGCCCTCTATCAAGAGTCCACACACGAATGGCGGCCGTGATTTGAAGTGCTAGCTTCGAGAGAATACCAAACCTTTTTGTTTCTCTCCAAAACGATCCAGAGCATACCAAAAACCCTAAGTCGTTTCTAAAATGAAAATAAAGTTTCGGCCTTTTTTCTTTCGTACCTGTGTTCTAACTTAAAGCGTCTATTTATACAACCCTTGTATATAGACGGTTAAGTAAATTACACATATACCCTTACTTAAAGAAGTATAATTGTAATACACCACACGGACGTTTCTGTCATGAATTTTATCACATAAAATTCATTTTTCTGAATCATCTTAAAATCTCGCAAAACCATTCTTAGTGTGCGACCCAATAGGCTCATACAACGTTGGTAGTGTACCAAAACACATTTTGGTATACAAGTCATAAGCATTCTCTAGCAAGACATTATGACTACCCAAGTTGTACGAATATCAAATCGATACAACCTAATCAATAGTGTATATAATATCCTTTAGTCACACGATATCCTTTTGATCAAACATAAGGCATGAAATTCTCATCCAACATGTTCAATCGTACTAGTCTCGATCTCTAGGTAGACTGAAAACATCCAAGTGACATTGATCAATATCAATTCACTTAGACTAGGCCTTTTAACAGTCTAACACATCGAGGGATTCACTAGATATCTCTCTTTATATGAGAGGGACAAATTCTATCTTGATTACACAACTTCATCACATTGCTCACACGGTAACCAATCACAACCTTTATAATCGTCCGGTTAAAGACAACGTTTGATCGTGTCAAATTACTGTGTTCCTAATGTTGAAGTCTCTTGGCAATCTCAAGTAAGAGGACTGAAAAATATACCTATCATGAGAAACAACTATGACTTAATCCATGTGATGTTCTCATAGCGGGTCGGTCCAGTACTTTGTTCCCTAACAAGTACTCGTGATCTTGATTCGTATCCCTATACGTATAATAATCATATGATCATCAATCAAGACTCACACTAGTCTTAATTCATTATAGTTCCCAGTATAATGATCGACTAGGACATTTAGGATATTTATGTAAATACCCATGGATCTTATTATAATGTAAACATGCAAATTAATTATAATAAACAACAAATGAAATCCTCTATTTTATTAACTAAAAGTATTCATAAAGACAGTTAATGGATTGACCCAGGGCACATGCCCCATCATCTCCCACTTGTACTCGGGCCAATCATACATGCATCTAATGCCTAATGATTTAACATGACTATCATGTTTTGCTTGTGGAAGAGCTTTTGTCAATGTATCCGCAACGTTGTCTTCAGTAGGTACTCTGCAAATCTTTACGTCTCCCCTCTCAATAATTTCTCTGATGAGATGAAAACGCCTGAGTATATGTTTGGATCTGTGGTGTGATCTAGGTTCCTTGGCTTGTACTATTGCCCCGTTATTGTCATAATACAAACAAACAGGGTTTGCAATACTTGGAATAACACCTAGTTTAGAAATGAACTTTTTGATCCAAACTGGCTCCTTTCTTTGCATCGACGACGCCGCAATATATTCAACTTCATTGTAGAATGCCACGATCTCTTGCTTCGAACTTTTCCAACTTTTCGCACCCCCATTCAAAGTAAACACATATCCGATCTACGATCTAAAATCATCTATATCGGTTTGAAAACTTGCATCTGTGTAACCATTTACAACTAGATCATTTTCAAAACCTCCATAGACCAAAACACTTCCTTAGTCCTTCTTAAGTACTTAAGGATGTTCTTTACCGCTATCCGTGACTCTCACCTGGATCGACCGATATCTGCTTGTAGTGCTCAAAGCATATGATACATCGTCGTCGAGTGCATAACATGGCATACATGATAGATCCAATAGTTGATGCATATGGAATCTTATTCATACGGTATCGCTCATCATTTGTCTTAGAACATTGAGTCTTCTTGAGACTTATGCCATGAGACATTGGCAACAATCCTCTTTTAGAGTCTTGCAAAGCTGAACCTATTCAACACCTTGTCTATGTAAGCACTCGACTTAGACCGATTAGCCTCTCGAGATCTATCCCTATATATCTTTTCCCTAGGATATAGGCTGCATCTCCTACATCTTTCATTGAGAAACACTTCCCTAACCAAGACTTGACATTCGCAATGTTGGGATGTCATTTCCAATGAGTAATATATCATCAACATACGGTACCGAGAAAAACAACTACACTCCCACCGACCTTCTTGTATACACAAGGCTCATCTTCGTTCTTAATAAAACCAAAATCCTTGATTGCTTCATCAAAACAAAGATTCCAACTCCGAGAAGCTTGCTTTAATCCATAAATGGATCTTTGAAGCTTGCATACCTTCCTAGAATTCTCAGGATGTACAATACCTTCAGGTTGTGTCATATACACGTCCTCGAGCGGCTTTCCATTAAGAAATGATGTTTTTACATCCATTTGCCATATTTCATAGTCATAATATGCAGCAATGGCAATTAAAATTCTTATGGATTTAAGCATGGCTATTGGCGAAAAAGTTTCATCATAATCAACACCTTAAGTCTGCTGAAAACCTTTTGCTACAAGTCTTGCTTTAAAAGTATGCACTTTGCCATCCATATCGGTTTTCTTCTTGAAAACCCATTTACATCCAATGGTCTTACCACCTTTAGGTAAATCAACCAAGTTCCAAACTTGGTTATCATACATGGATTGCATCTCGAGTTCATGGCACTTAGCCATTTATCATCCCGATATAGCCTCTTGATAAGTGGTGGGCTCATTTTGATCCATAAGCAACACATCACGACTATCGGTAATGAGAAACCCGAATCTCTCTCGGCTCATGTCTTACCCTACTAGATTTACTTGGGCCTTGTGTCACTTGTGGAGGTTCAACTCATTCGAACGTTGTTGAACTTATATAGTGGTTTAGTGTTTATCTCGTGATTCTTGAACTTCTTCAAGATTTATTTCTTTCCCACTAGTGTCTTTTGAAATAAACTATTTTTCCACGAAGGCACCATACCAAGCAACAAACACTTTATTCTCAGTGGGATTATAAAAGTAATATCCTTTTGTTTCCTTAGGATACCCTACAAATAAACACTTATCATATTTAGGTGCTAGTTTTTCTGAGACTTGTCGCTTTATGTAAGTTGGTTGTTTATTTAATAGGGTTAGTTGGTGGATGTATTTAGAAAGTAAAGAGATAGAGAGAGAGGGGGGGAGAGAGAGAATGGATCTCGAGAGATCGAGAAACAATGAGGAGTAGGCAAACCGTGTGAGAGAGAGAGAATTGAGATAGAGGATCTTGAAGGGTAGGGTTGAAAGAGAGTTAGGTCAGTTGGGTTTGAAGAGTTAGGTTGTGAGAGAGTTGGGTCGATTGGGTTTAAAAGTTAGGTTGTGAGAGTTAAGTTTTGAGAGTTGGGTTGAGGTGAGAAAGGGAGGGGACATTGAAAAGGGTTAGGAGTTTTTTTGGTTGGAGGATTGTTAAAAGGCTAGGATTTTTTTTATTTAAAGAATATCATTTTAGTTATTAATTTTCATTTAAATAAAAGCTAACTTAATTTTTTTGTAGGGAATATTAAATTGAAGATCAAAAGAGGAGGAAAATAATAAGTACAAAAATTTATTTATTTAGTTTTTTATTATTTTTGACTTGGTTTATTATTGTTAGTTAGTTTTTTTGTTAAAAAAATGTTAAACCTTAACTTCTTTGTCCAACTCCTTTGAGTTATGAGTTATTAATTGGTACTTAAGTAACCTTTGAGTTTAAAATGTGGCATGTTGTGCCACAAAATGAAATACATACCTCATTTTAATTAGTTTATTAATACTCATTGTTTAGGATGTAAATAAGAGTTATTAATAGGTACTTCATGCAGACGAATAAATATGTTATGTAGTTGCGCTATTAAGGCGATCCTTTACATTAGAAAGTTCAATTACGTTTTAAATCCCCAATTTGATGAACATTTTTGCTTTATATATATGTAATCATGTTACATTATTAAGGAGGCAAGGTGGTAGGGAAATATAATGGCATTCATGTTGGATCTTCAAATTTTCATATGTTTTTCAACTTGATCTTGTTTTCATGAAATACATGCTCCTTTTTATTTAATTAATTTAGTAGTACTCATTGTTTAGGATGTAAATACAAGTTATTAATTGGTACTTCATGCAGACGAATGATTATGCTATGTAGTTGCGCTATTAAGGTGATCATCTACATCAGAAAGATCGATTGCGCTTTAAATCCCCGATTTGATCAACTTTTTGGCTTGATATATCTGTAATCCTTTTACATAATCATTGTTCAATAAATTATTTAGGTCATATAAAATAGAACATCTCATTTCTATTTTATGTGCACGCTAAAATTATAAATGATTTGAATGGCATCGGGTACAATGTACCCCGTTCATAGTATGGATGCTTAAGTTCGAGACGAATAAACAACAATTGATGGATCACGTGTGTAATGCGTTCAATATCTCATCTACAGAGACTCTAGTTAGGATGACTCATTGTCAAGTGATAATCCTGTCAGGAGATTCGCAATATTTCATCCCCGTGTTATTGCAAGACGCGACGCACTTTGACTTGATATGTTCAACAGTGGCAATCTACCATTAACTGCAAGGGTAGAAATTTATTTAAAATTTTAAGCAATCGACTCTTTCCAAAATTCTACAATTCATTCGCGACCAGTAAATAAAGATTTCGGCAAGTCTGACACTAGATCGATGATGAAAGTACTGCATAGGCAATCACCACAAGGTGATGTCGCTCAAGATAGATTTGTTAGTCCAGTAGATGATGATGTTAATGCCTCTAGTGACGTTGACCTCAACGACGATGGCGACAATGATACAGACGGGGACGCACGTCCCCTCGAGGATACTGGATCATTTGTCGATTGGGAAAACTTAAATGTTGTTATGGATGAACCAAGGTATGAACCTTCTGGTGCAAAAAATGTGCAAGATGATGAGCAATTTGCTATCGATGAAGAGAATTTCATGGAAGAAGTAAATGATGATGAAAATTCACCAATTGTTGTCGGTGTAATGAAATCGATTGGGAGGTTGCCAACTTAACTGCGACCCAACATTCTCATCAAGAAAATGGGTTGGACAAACTAGGTCTCTTCCCTTACTATATCTCATATGGTGTTTTATCAACCGCTTTAGAATGAACTCGATTTATAGTGAAAGCTGCAGTTTGTAATGCATAACCCCAAAAGGATAATGGAAGATCTGCATGACTCATCATAGATCGAACCATATCTAATAAGGTTCGATTTCTCCTTTCAGAAACTCCATTCCATTGTGGAGTTGCTAGTGGAGTCAATTGTGAGACAATCCCATAATTTCTAAGATGATCATCAAATTCTTGGCTTCAATATTCACCACCTCGATCTGATTGAAGTGTTTTGATAGTTTTACCAAGTTGATTATGCACTTCATTTTGAAACATTCGAAACATCTCAAATGATTCAAATTTATGTTTTATAAGATATACATAACCATATCTTCTGAAATCATTAGTAAATGTAATGAAGTACTTGATAACCTCCTCAGCCATTGTGTTTATAGGACCGCATACATCGGTATGTATTAGACCCAATAAATCACTTGCCCTTTCACCGTGTCCAAGAAAGGGACTTTTAGTCATCTTGCCCAGTAAACAAGATACGCACATTTCATATGTTTCTAAATCAAATGAATCTAGAAGTCCATCTTTATGGAGCTTCGTTATGCGTTTCTCATTTATGTGCCCGAGACGACAATGCCAAAGATAGGTTTGATTCAAATCATTTGACTTGAATCTCTTTGTATTTATGTTAAAGACCGGAGTATCAGTGGACTTTTTCATGCTTAGAATATAAAGACCATCATACAAATCAGCATTTGCATAAAATATGCCTTTACGAGAAATATAACATCTATTATTTGCAATAATAAAATCAAAACCATCAATATCCAAACATGAAACAGAAATGATGTTTTTGCTTAAGGCAGGCACAAAATAACAATTATTTAAAGTTAAAATAAGTCCACTAGATAAAACTAAGTCATATGATCCAACAGCCAGGCAACAACTCTTGCTCCATTCCCTACACGGAGGACGACTTCTCCTTTCTTCAACTTTCTACTTATGGTGAGTCCCTGCACATTTATACAAATGTGAGATCCACATCCGGTATCTAATACCCAGGAATCGCTAGTAGATAAATTAATTTCAATAACATAAATACCTGTAGTGGTAGTCGCACTACCCTTTTTCTTCCTTAGATCTTCAGATAGAGTTTGCAATTTCTGAACCAATGTCCAAGTGCATGACAAAAATGACAATTTCCTTCTTTTTCTTTTGGGTGTTTTGAAGCAGGAACAGGCTGGGGCTTGACTTGTTCCACAGGCTTTGCGAGAGGTGCAACCACAGCCTTGACAACTCTAGCCTTGCCTTTGCCTTTCTTCTTCATTCCCTTTCCCCTTTGGACCATCAACACATTACTAGAGGGTTTCTTGATATTTTGTTCAACAATTTTGAGCATCAAATGCAACTCGAAATTGATTTCTCCATATTATTCATATTGTAGTTCATCACAAATTGTGAGTAACTCTCTGGTAATGAATTCAAGATCAAATCCGTAGCCAACTCTTGGCTTATGGGGAATCCGAGTCTATCAAGCTGGGTCAAAATAGCCCTTCATCTTCAGAACATGAGGACTAACTGACGCACCCTTAATCATCTTGCAAGAATGTAGGTTTTTGACTGTCTCGAACCTTTCTTGCCTAGCTTTCTGTTGGAACATTTCCTTCAGCGTTATAGCCATGTCATAGGCTTCCATTAGTTCCATGTCCTTCAAGTTCGGGAACCATAGTTGCCAAGATAATACATGCAACATCGGTAGAATCGTTAACATGCTTACTATGCGCATCCTTCACACTTTCGTAGCATTGGTGGTGGGTCCTCAGGGATTGAAGCATCCAGGACATACAACTTGCGTTCATGCTTAAGAACAATTCTCAAGTTTTTTGAACCAGTCAAGAAAGTTAGTCCCAGATAGCTTATCCTTCTCAAGGATGGATCGCAGTGACAGGGGATTATTGTTACTTGAAGATGCCATTGATCTACAATAAAGATTATGCAAAGTTTATTTTAGTATAGAGGAATAGACTCCCACTAAATTAACAACTCTTCTAAAACATACTGTTTATTTAGGGGACTAAAATCCATATTTCACCTAATTCTATGACAACTATGGCATGAAACACAAAACTAGATTATTTAGGTAGGTAACAGTTATCAATTACATCTTATGTAATTTTTGGATCCTTTTATGAGATACGGGACATCTTATGTCTTAGCATGTTTTTATCTCATCATTTGCCTAAAGCTCAAAACTATTTTGATGGCTTTATTAAGTCGAACCATTTTAAACATTTAGGTAACTCTTACCCAACTTGTCTCACCAAGATAACACGATACACCCAGCTATGGCTGAAACTATATTAGTGTGATCTAGGCCTTTGACAAGTGTTTAAAATGGATGACATGAGACTTAAAATTTAATAGAGGATTTTATTCAGTTTTAGTGATTTTTATGTAAACAATGAAATATCATATATTCTATTGATTTGTTCAATCACTAAACAATTTGGAAATTTTTATACTATTCACTAATAAAAGAATTTCCGTGCGCTAGGATTAGTTAGACGCGGGCGGCGGTCCCGTTGGCCGGTCAACGGAGGTACAGGGGGCAGAGCCCCCTTTTTTTTTTTTTTTTTTTAAAAGACGAATCTCAATTCCGAAAATTGAAATTCGCTATAGAAAATCATATTTTTTCGCTGATTTTACTATACTAAATTTACCCCTTAATTTATCCAAAATTAAGTCAATTAAAATATTTTTAATTAACCCGGGCCCACATCTAACTAATCATCTTATCCTAATCCAATTAGGACTTTAGATATTTGAATCCTAGCATATCACCAATAACAAAATTCTTGATATTTATCTCCTATCCAATAGGGATAACGAAATCGATTTTGATTATATCTCCTAATCTAATTTGTTATCTATCTTTATCGAATAGAAAGTTCATAACAAAATAGATATAACGAGATAAATAAACAATTTCAAAAATTAATTATTTGCAATTTCGGTCCTCATCTAGATAATCATAAATATGTCATTGAATCATGAACTACTATCCCAATCGAACCTAATCATATTAGTTTCGAATTAAGATTCAGCCTTATACAATTTAAGAAATGTAAGACAATGTAACATAAATATGCATACTGAATTACAGAGATTTCATCCATGCATCAATACACGAAAAATAAAGATTATACCAAATGGTGTCATGGATCACAGAACACGAAATTCAATTCATTGAAATTATTTGAATTAACCTAACATGGTTACTAGCATGTAAGAAACTGATTTTAATTAATTATCATATACACAAAACATGATAATAAATATCACAGAAACTTATGTATATCACATATACATCAACTATTAACATGCTTTCAATCATATATCATGTATATATCAGAAGAAAACATGCAATGAATTTAATGGAATCAAACTCGAAGGCTCTGATACCACTGTTGGGTTTTGGGGTTCATACGTAGCGGAGATTACAAAACAGTATTGACAAAAACCCCAACAGGATCTGAATCTAATTCCATTAAAAACGTTTAAACCATGAAAAACTTAATCATACCTCAATCGCAATATACCTTTCTGAAGGTTGATCGATCTCTAAGGCGCTGCCAACGACAAACGCCCTTTATCAGCAGTCCACACATGAACGACGACGGTGATTTGAAGTGCTAGCTTCGAGAGAATACCAAACCTTTTTGTTTCTCTCCAAAACGATCCAGAGCATACCAAAAACCCTAAGTCGTTTCTAAAACGAAAATAGAGTTTCGGCCTTTTTTCTTTCGTACCTGTGTTCTAACTTAAAGCGTCTATTTATACAACCCTTGTATATAGACAGTTAAGTAAATTACACATATACCCTTACTTAAATAAATATAAGTGTAATACACCACAAGGAAGTTTAAATCATGAATTTTATCACATAAAATTCATTTTTCTGAATCATCTTAAAATCTCGCAAAACCATTCTTAGTGTGCGACCCAATAGGCTCATACAACGTTGGCAGTGTACCAAAACACATTTTGGTATACAAGTCATAAGCAGTCTCTAGCAAGACATTATGACTACCCAAGTTGTACGAATATCAAATTGATACAACCTAATCAATAATGTATATAACATCCTTTTGTCACACGATATCCTTTTGATCAAACATAAGGCATGGAATTCTCATCCAACATGTTCAATCGTACTAGTCTCGATCTCTAGGTAGATCGAAAACATCCAAGTGACATTGATCAATATCAATTCACTTAGACTAGGCCTTTTAACGATCTAACACATCGAGGGATCCACTAGATATCTCTCTTTATATGAGAGGGACAAATTCTATCTCGATTACACAACTTCATCACATTGCTCACACAGTAACCAATCACAACCTTTATAATCGTTCGGTTAAAGACAACGTTTGATTGTGTCAAATTACTGTGTTCCTAATGTTGAAGTCTCTGGCATCTCAAGTAAGAGGACTGAAAAATATACCTATCATGAGAAACAACTATGACTTAATCCATGTGATGTTCTCATAGCGGGTCGGTCCCAGTACTTTGTTCCCTAACAAGTACTCGTGATCTTGATTCGTATCCCTATACGCATAATCATCATATGATCATCAATCAAGACTCACACTAGTCTTAATTCATTATAGTTCCTAGTATAATGATCGACTAGGGACATTTAGGATATTTATGTAAATACCCATGAATCTTATTATAATGTAAACATGCAAATTAATTATAATAAACAACAAATGAAATTCTCTATTTTATTAACTAAAAGTATTCATAAAGACAGTTAATGGATTGACCTAGGGCACATGCCCCATCATTACTTACCTCAAACAAATCACAAATCCTTTCAAAATGCCTCTCTCACGCATCGAGATGTGTACTCGATACCGACTATGTTTTCCTAAATCCCTGGTGTCCAATTTATCATTTTAATTTATTTAGAGCCACATTAAGTCGATTAATAAAACTAAAGCAAATTTGTAGCACATTTTTCAAGTCCTATCGAGGCGTTAAATGCCCAAAAAGGTCTTGAAACCCAATTTTATACCTTTCTTCAATTTCTTATATTTTCTATGATTTTTCTAAAATTTGTATTTATTTTTCTATAATTTATTTTCTTTATTTTGTATTTAATTTTAATTTAAATAGTTTTTAATTATTTAATGGGGGTTAAGCCCTCCTGAATCGGGCCTGGTTCGGCTGGGTCTGATTCAGCCCAACTGGGACGGGCCTGGGTTGGCCCTGACCTGAGCTCGTACGCAAGCACGAAGTGTGCATTCAAGCCCCCTCCCCAAAGCATTTCTTGGGAAGAGGCGAATTGCAATTCCTTTAATTCGTCTCCCCCTCCTCCTTATTGTTCTCTTTTTTGTTTGTTTTTTTGAAAAAAAATTCTTTTTCTCTTCTTTTTCTTATCTTCCTCTTTTCTTCATCAACAACAACAACAACAACAACAACAACAACAACAACAACAACAACAAAAACAACAACAAATCATCAAATCCATCACTATCATCAACATGTATTCATCAAGAATGTCAATTTTTTTTCCAAATTCATGTAAATTAGTTTAAAACTTCGAATTCATGATATCACATAACCAATTCACATAGGGAAAACATAGAGGAGATCATGATTTCATCTAGGAAATTTGTTTTGCACTCAAAGCCCCTAAAATTAAGCGTGCATTCATGAAAATTGAAGAAGAAAGTGAGGTAGAACCATTACCTAGGTTAGGGTTGTACTAGAGTTGGATATTTGAATCTTAAATCCCTTGAGTTTGCACCTCAACTAGTAACAAAATATCAAATTTTCAGCCCTTGTATGCTCACTCGCTCAAGAACAAATATGATCTAGATTTGCATGTTGAGCAAATGCACTAAGTCTTTTATTTATACTACCTGGCCTATAGTCTTAGCACTTGATCAAGTCACACACTCATCTCGAGGTCCATCCATGGTCCTAGTTATGTCCATCCAAACTTTTGTGTCCACTTGGAATCATTTTAAGTTGCATTATTTTAGACTTGGCTTTTTTTAATGACTTAGCCAATACTTCCCACCATTGGCACATTAATCAAATTACTATCTTAACCTTATGGTTAATTAATAATTTACACACCATAATTAGACTAAGTCTTGTTTACTCGGGTACTCGATGTCGTCGCGTAACTCGAGGTGTATCGGGTCCATTCTCGGCCTATTATGATTTATTCAACCTAGTTCATGTCAATTAATACTTAACTTAGGATTTTATTGGATGTTGATATACTTATTCATCCAAGCTATTATTTCACTATCCGAAGCTATTTAAATTTTGATATCTACATCACACGTATCTCGAGGTGCTACCCATCGCACTCGTAACTCATGTAAAATGCGATAACGATGGTACACATGTCGTAATGCTATAATTCATAGTAAAACAACCATATAAAAAACATCACGTAAATATAACTACTTACACTTGATCCTTGCGCCTAATTTCTTACTCAAGATTTACATGTCGACCGTAATAATGGTTTGTTAATCCTAGTCATTAGGGTGTAATCTAGTTTAGTTTTTTCAGGCCATCAGAGTCTTCCCAACTAAAAGAAAATTCATTCCGAAATTTAAATTTAAGGAGTTTGCCTTATCCAAATTGGATGTGACTACCATACTTGCACATAAAGTGTTCCCTATTCTAATACCAATGGTTAGCTACGTCTCAATTGCGAGTCCCTATAAAAGTTAAAATCATATGAAGGTGGAAACCTTCCATGTAACTAAGATTTAAGTTTTATATTCTCGACTTCTCTCGGTGCTAACATGTTCCCTTTTCTGCTTACCTAGTAGTCAAGAATGCTGATGTATGTGTCTGATTTTACTTGTGTCATCCTGTGCATTACTAAGGTTCTATCTTGACACAACTGTCAAATATCGTCTAATATCGTAGGAGAACTAAACATGGTCTTAACTAAAAATCCTTCATAAATTTTCAACTAATTCATGATCGGCAAGTCTTATCTCAAGCGCCTCATAATAAATTTCTTTCTTCTAATCACTTGACTCCAATTGGGTGTCTTAGACATATACGTTAACTCCTCGTTGAATCTGTGCTAGAAATATTATAATGAGACATATGTGCATGCCAAACTGACCTGGGAATAACTTCTATGGTGGTACCTTCGCTCTTCAGTCATCTTTACAGGTGACTCTACAATCAAAAATATTTGCTCATGTCTTTCCCGAGGAAAAGCTGTCAATCTCAAGTGAGATTAGTAATTTACGTAGAGTTGAACTTGTTTGGATACTTAAACTCTGGTGATACAAATCTTGAGTCGACTTACTCGGCCACTAATAAGTGTTCGTCACCGAATCCAACTTATGCCTCAAACATATACAAGACTGTGCTCTTCTCTAGCTATATAATTGTGCCTAAGTAGTAGAAAGAATACTCGAAAGTTTATGACTACGACCGTTATGAGTAACACTTGCTCATGTTGTCTCATCTTGTCTCCCTATAGCGCATCTCTAGCTAGCTTGTACATCGCATATACCATGACTTAAAAAGAGAGTAACTATTCATCCTATAATGTTGACCTTACTTCCTTTGAGTATTCTAAAAGTCATGCATGTCCAGATTCTAAATCTGTAGATTGCACGCCTCTTTCTTCTTTTTACATGGATGCTAGACCTAATACTTACCACAAAATATCCATGCTAACTCCAAGCTCATCTCTGAACATTTTCTATTGGATCTCCGGAGTTAAAATCGTACTCTCAATCCTTAACGTACACCTAGAGTCCTCAATTTATTGGCGAGATGATCAAGTGTTTATATCAGTCGCGGTAAATCTTCCATTCGAGTTAGATTTTTGTGATACTTTTCCAATGTAGGCATCCTTCAATCTTGTTGGACTTAGCTAAGTCTAACTCTTTCTATACTAGCTGAATGGGTCCTACTTAGACCTTAAGCTTTCCTCTGAGCTAGTCGAATATATTAATTGATTGAGAATCCTGAGAGAATATTATGTCATCGTGGCGAACCTAATTAAAATACTAGTTCTAGACCCTAATCATCACAATCCCTTAGAAAATCTTTTGCTCCGCCATGTGACTTTAATCCTTTGTCCCTCGGAACGTGCGACTCTTTTGTCTTTTAGCTCAATTTTATTCTTAGAGCTTTTAATTTTTGTCTCCTAAAAAATCCATATTAAATCTTTTACCATTCCTTAACTCAATCGAAGTTACTTTAGTGAGAATCTTCCATGACTGAGTTACAAATGCGTGAGAAATTTGGGACAACCTGCCCCTTAGGGTTGGCTTGAAGTCACTATAGACCTCAAGTATAATTGCAGACTCTATCTAAGGCACGCACTTTAACGACCCAAATTCTTAATAGTGGAATTGATATGTAATTAAAGGTCGTCGACCCATGACGTGGCTCGAGAGTGGGCACACAAACCTAACACAAGGCACAAAGACCAAGTAATATATTATTGGTGGTATGATGTATGATTGGTGCATTTCATATGTGTAGAAATAGAAAGTCACTCCTACTTGTGTACAAAGGCCGAGACGTGAGCGAGGATGTGCCTCGAGATGCGTGTCTGCATGGGAACATGGTAGAAAGTGATGTCGTAAGCTAATTTGAGTTAATGTGGCTTAAATAATGAAATTTGATAAGGCTATAGTTGATTTACATTAAAGCCTCATTTGGTTCATTTTTGCCAACTTACAGTGCGAGCGAGGATAACTCCTTGGAGTTAACTCATAATGTAAGTTCATATTTCATGTTTGGCTGAACTTTGAACTTGTAGGGAAGTTGCAAATTTTTTAAAAATGGAAAATGTAGGAACTGACATAAATACCCTTCAAACATATTTTTAAGATAAAAAAAGCATTATTATTTTCACCACATCAACTACTATTTATTTATTTAGAATAAAAAACTTGAATTAAATAAAAAACATAAAATATTATTTACAAAATATCAAACAACATTAAATAATTGTAAGCATTTTATATTTATTTGAAATAATTATTAATAATAAATGCTATAAAGTACAATTAAAGATAATTTTTAAAAATATTTCTCTCACTTGAAAAATATTTTCTTATGAATGAATAATTTATTTAATCTTTATTGTGGATTAATAACAAGCATTTGAGTGAGTAGTGACATGGGTAAATGTAAATTTGTGAGGGATAATTGTATACTTATAACTCCTGAGAGTTATTTCTTAATGGGGGAGGGTGGGGAGATATCTCACACCCTTCCCTGTAAGTTGGGAGTTAACTCATATGGAATTGGGTAACCAAACAAGATTAGTTCCCTGCTCCATGTGAGTTATCTCCTTGGACATATCTCCACCTCATACCAAACAAGGCCTAAATGTACCTAAGTTAGCATGTTAAAATAATAACCATGTGATTTTTCTCGAGATACATGTTAACACATCAAGTGGCCAATTGAGTTTCAATTGATGTTAGATGGAGTTAGTGGGAAGTTAGTAGAATTGTGGTAAGATGTAGGCCATTATATCCGCCTCGAGATGTATGTATACATTAAGATCAAAGGTTGTTATTCAACCTTATCTATACATATATAAGGTTGAATGGATCAACACATGCAAGTCATTTCATTTTCATTTCGAGAACTTAGAAGTTAAGCAAAATGGAGAAGGAGATCAGAGAAGGTTAGCAAGGTGATGAAAATGATTTGGTCATTTGAAGGTGTTGATCAAGCAAGGAGTATCGAAAAACTTGGTAAACTTAGCTACACTATTAGCTTTGTGATTAGTTAATGAATTTGTGATATAACTTGAGTATGGCTATTGTTGTAGTGTTTTGGGGTCTCTTGAGGTGTAGTACAAGAGATCCCAAGGTATTGGAGTTAGCCATGTATGGAGAAAACTCAGAATTCAAGCACTGAGTTTTGGGTTTTCTCGCACATAGCACGCTAAACGGGCTAGCTAGCGTGCTACCTACGTGTAGCGTGCTAATCAGGTTGATTAGCACGCTAATGAGGTCATTAATGCTTTAGGCCTTCCACTCAACGCGCTTAATAAGCAATTCTCAAACTAGAACTTAAACACCTTAAACAATTTTAACACCTTAACTGAGAGTCTAAACACATTGTAAAACATGTCTAATGGTACCAGGAGTGTAGGGAAGAGTCTTTGAGGTTTGGGTACGCATTTTAAGGTATCGAGGGGTCAAAATAGCAAGGAAATTGACGTAGAAGTAAATTGATTAAGATATTTTTCACCATTTCATGTCTCTATATTGCTACTTGACTTTATTGCATTATATTATTATGTTGCTGAAATTTTGGAGTTTGTAATTTGAGTGCTTTATTCTTGTTATGTAATTGTTGTTAAATTGTATATGTGTGTTTAGGTTTCATGATATGGTTTGAGGTATATGCGATACACGGGGTATGGGTCTCGGGGATGTCAATATAGCTGACTAGTTAGTATCATGGACCTACCATATAAAGTTGATGAAATGTACAAGCGATGAACAATTAGGGTAATACGAAGTATTATGTGTGCCGACCTATTATATGAAGTTGATAAACCTTGTTTCACAACTAACAAGGATAGGATATATAAGCTATTACCTGAAGGGTAATCTAGGCCAATATGTGAAATGATTAAGCGGCGACCAATGAGGGTCATACCGAAATACTATGTGTGCGGACCTATTACATACAGTTGATATGACGTGTTTCACAACTAATAAGGAGAATGCATATGCATAATCGGCGACCAATAAGGGTAATATCGAAGTACTATGTGTGCGGACCTATTACATGAGGTCGATGTGCCGTGTTAAATAAATGACTACCCAAGGTCTATGTGATCAATAGGGTAGTAACTGGGCTAATGTGTTAGGTACACAGTTTAATGCAATGTGTGGTTCATTTGAATAGTTTAATGATGCTATATTATTTGGTAATGCGTTAGTGTATGAATGAATGTTGTTGTATAATGAATGTATGTAATGTTGATATGCTTTCTTATATTTGGAAATGTGGGTAAATGTCTCTCAGTGTTAGTTTCTACATTACTTTACTCACCGTCCTTTTTATGCTGGTGGGTGTAGATATATCGAATAACAGACCGAGCAAAGAGAAGATCGACAACTACCTCTGAGCCAGTGGAGAGCTGATACCTTTAATGTAAGCTTTAGATTTTGTTGTACAACTTATTTATCCCTTCTATATACTTTTGGGGTTGTATGTATGGGATTAGAGATAGTATACCAACCAGACACATGTTAATATATAATTATCGCCATTCGTTATGTATATGCATGCGATCTTTGTTACATGGTTTTCCACACACTTAGATTTTATATGAATGGCTTCCGCTAAATTCTCAACACTTCCACTGAATAATCTTTAAATTAAATAAAATTTTAAATAACTCTAAAATTTTATTTAGTTATAAGAATAGTGTAAGATTTATTAAAAAAGCCAATTAATACGTTGTTAAGTTCAACATAACTAAGATTAGGTCTTAATAACGAGATTAGCCCGGGCAGTGCCCTAGATTAAGTGAGGGGCCATCACATTGGTATTGGAGACTAGGTTTGTAAAGCCTAGGCAACATGAGTATTAGTTGATTTAATAAGTATTAAATGAAAGGTGAATAAAATGCAAACTTTATATGTGGAAATCAAATGATATTTACTTAGAAACTATTAGTTGGGAAGTGAGTTGGGAATTTTATATGTATGTGTTATATTTGATATATGTATATGTATATATACGCATTAAGTCATGTAGTAGCTGATATTGTGTTCGCTATCAATTTGTAGATAACAATGGCTGATTCACGCGATAGCAGGGATACGGGTGCTGGGCAAACATCAGCCTCTTATTTCTATGGATGATCTACAAATGTTTTCTAATCGTATATCAGCTCAGGGCAATAGTTGATCGATTTCATCAATATGGTGACAACTCATTTTGCTCGACCAGCATAGATAACGATTCCTATTATTACTACTATGCCTATGCTACCGTCGTAAGAGCTTCCTACTACGAGACCAGTAGTTCATAATGCAACAACCTGTTGTCACCTTAAGCCAGTGATTAATATTAGTTCAAATTCTAATTAACTCAAATTAGGCTCGTGGATGATCTATAACCTATATTAGCATGTGCATGTGTTTGCATGATGGTTTGTATTTATTTGGTATGGTTATGAATTTTATAGGTTGTAGTATAATAGAGGATTTATATACAAGCCTATAAATGAAAAATAACTAAATAAACAATAAATAGTTGGTACACCAAATGCGACTAGGGGGTCGTGGAATGAATGTGCATACCTGAGAATACTCTTAGGCATGTCCAGTGAATTTGTTAGCAAGAAAATACACAAGATATATGTATTAAGATATATTTGATATATATATATAAATATATATGTTGAAACCTATAAGATTTATTTGAATAATATAGATCGTCGGATCTCCTCGAGATGAGCGTGAGTGTTGATGGTGTCAACAAGTGTGTCACTTTAAGGGTGTCATGTTAGCACATAAATCATTTGATTAGTCTTGAGATAGTATGATGCGTATCTCGAGAAAAATCCATATATGTAAACTAAATCTCTTCATACTTATATCATAATTTGATCGAGAAAGAGAGAAGGAGAGTTGGGTTTTGGTTTCTGATCCTAGGAGATCACTCAGGGAGTTGATTCAACTTGAATTGAGGAGCTTAATCAATTGAAAATCCAAAGATCATCACTTTATTAAGTTTAGTTTTCATGCTTTTGAAGTTTAATTTGATAGTAGGTGAGGAAATCTCTGTGAATTATGTTGTTTGTTGACTGAAAATGGATTATTACCTCACTATAGGTCCTCCTTGTTGAATTTTAGGATTGTTTGATGATGTTGTATGGATTTGAGGATGGAATAGTGATTGCTGCCCTATGTACTATCGAAACAATACAGGGTGGAGCGTGCTCTACCTAGCAAAGGAGCGTGCTCCCTTCATCTGTGAGGATAAACTCAGCTACTGGAGTACATTCCACCTATTGAAGGAGCACGCTCACACCCTAGAAAACAAAAATACTGCTATATTTTTATTTGAATTTCTTAAGGACTTAGGAACTAAACTAGGGTAAATATAGGGTATTAGAACTATATTGATCACAAATGATTTATGATAGTTGTTGGATTTTCATGAGAGCATGAGTGACCCGAAAAGTTAAGGAATTTGGAACGTAAACCTAAACCGAGGTAAGTATGGATTCGCTTATTTATCAATGTTGTTTGACTATCTTAGTATATATATATATAGTTCGTGTGGTTTATGGATTGAATGGGAGACTATGTACATTGTGATGGTTTTAATAAATGAAAAATAATGTTTACTGTGATTCACAAGAGTAAGTTCTTGAGATTGAGACCAGGTTATATCGAAGATGAGCTATCTTCCCGGCCTATATGTAACTTCCTACTCAGTTAAATAGGTTGCGTATATTAAATATTCACTAGAGGGTTTCGAATAGAACCATTGGTCATTAATGGATTAACTAGACAACACATATACCAACGTGTTGGTCTAGCAATCGCATTAATGGCGTCGGTGAGTAATCGACCCTAATTTTATAAATAAAATGGGAATCACAGTGTAATAGTCATTGATGTTTGATTTGCATCAGTTATTTATTGAATTATATGCTTTCCATATTCTTGTTAATTAACATTGGTGCATATTGTTATTGTATAATATTCTTGGTTATTATATGGAATGTTGATGGCTTTGTGAATCCTTACTTATTGAGCAAGTTGAAGCTGCTCACCCCAAATTTAATATTTCAGGTTCGCAAGCTAGCACTTTAGTGAAGGGAAAAGATAAGATTTAAGAGTCTTATAATCTTCTCTACAATGTAATGAAACTTCTTGTATATATATACATTGTTTGATATATTTTGTTTTATATAAATAGGGTTGGGAGGTTTATAAACAAGGTTTTAGGTTTTAATAAACTTTGTATTTCTGTATATTATTAATTATCAAAAAAGTTAATTTTTTTGTTGCGTATATTTTGAATTGCTTATTCAATATTAATATAAAGGTTAAGATTATCAGGTGCTGACAAAGAGGCTGCTAGCTCTTGTTAAGTCTGGCTAGGTAACCAGGGCTTAATTAGGGTTTCAGGCCAAGTATCGCCTTAATCGGGATAGGGGATGCTACACCTAGGATATAGACTATACCGGCAATGACAGAACCAACCATAAAGATAATTAATACACTATCTCCCACTCCCACATCTTCTAGCTCTTTAGTAGAGGTTAAGTTGGTGAAGGATTTCATCAGCCTAAAGCGAGTGTATTTTGATGGTCAGCGAGTCTTTGAGAAAATTGATAAATGGGTGTTGTTTCAGGAGAAGTTACATATAGTCTCGAGGATTGAGGATAGATTTCAGGCTGAGATTTCATCGTATACACTAAAGAGAGATGTCAATGTTTGGTGGCGTGCAATGATAGCTTTAGATGGTGAATTTGAGTATTGGGATGCATTCCAGAAGAAGTTTTATCAACAGTATTTTCTACTTGTAGTGATGAAGAGGTTGAAGAAGGAATTTATGAACCTTAGATAAAGAGCTAATGAGTCGGCGATTCAGTATTGAGATATATATGACTATTTGAGTCAGTTTGCTGGAGACTTGGTGTTAGATGACTCAAAGGATATATACCATTTTGGATATGGACTAAGGTGTGACATCGGATATTATGTTGTCAGTATCAAAGCTAAGACACTTAGGGAGATATATGTGTGCGCTCTCTCCCATGAAATGTATCATTTTAGTAGATTGTTGATTGGATAACACGAGGTCCAGGAATGATGACAAAATTGAGTAATGATCTTGAGAGGATGAGGCATGAAGGTAAATGACAAAGGAGTTGGACTAAGGGATTTCGGAGTGTAGGGTCAGAAGCATCTGCTATCTCGATAGAGCATGGTTCGAATATACATACCTTAACAGCTCCGGTTAGGTTAGCGTTATCAACCCATTAGGCACAACAGGTATCGGGTGACAAAGGCCCAGATGCACCGATATAGGGGCAAATACATACCATATCCACAGGACGGAGGAGATCTCTAACATGTTACAATTTTCATCAAGTTGGACATATTGTTTATCAATGTCCATAGCTAGCGGGTTATCACCCAGTGCATTGCAATCATATGCCAAAAAGAGAGCTCAAGTAGTGACAAGATCAGACTTGGAGATGGTACACGACCATACTAAGGGTAAGTGAAATTATTTACTTCTTTACTATAGTGTATTGTTTGCTTTTTGCATTATATTAAATTAAACGGTTGATAAATAGGAGTAATGTTATCTGAATAAGAAACATCTAAAACTCCTTAAAAAATTAATTACGCTTAGCAGAATTTCCCTTAAGTACTATGACTAAAGTGTTGTGTATAGGTGATGATATAGAGGAGTTTGTTACGTGTGGACTTACTTGTTGAGATGTGTGAACCCAGGTTGAAATGGTCAATGAACCCACCTATGATAGTTGTGAAAGGAAGGCTTTGGGGTTAGTATCAATTGAAGTTTTGGCTAAAATAATTACAATAAGAAAGTGAAAGAAATTAAAGATAAAAGTTGGGAATAAGTAAATCTCGGGGACAAAATTTCTATTAGTTGGGAAGATTGTAATGACCCAAATTTTTAATATTGAATTTGATCCGTAATTGAGGGTCATCAACCCTGATGTGGCTCGAGAGCGGGCACACAAACCTAACACTTGGCACAAAGACCAAGTAATGTATTATTGGCGGTATGATGTATGCTTGGTGCATTCTATATATGTAGACATAGTAAGTCACTCATACTTGTGTATAAAGGTCGAAACGTGAGCGGAGATGCGCCTTGAGATGCGTGTCACTGGGGGATCGGGGTAGAAAGTGATGTGGTAAGCTAATTTAAGTTGATGTTGCTTAAATAGTTAAATTTGATAAGGCTATAGTTGATTTACATTAAATGTACCTAAGTTACTAGGTTAAAACAACAACCACTTGATGTTCCTCGAGATACATGTTGACACATCAAGAAGCCAATTGAATTTCAATTGATGTTAGTTAGATGGAATTAGTGGAATTATGGCAAGATGTAGGCCATTAGATTAACCTCGAGATACGTGTATACATCAAGATCAAAGGTTCATATTCAACCTTATGTATACATATAAAAGGTTGAATGGATCAACACATGCAAGTCATTTCATTTTCATTTCACAAATTAAGAAGTTAAGCAAAAGGGAGAAGAGATCGGAGAAGGTTAGCAAGGTGATGCAGATGATTTGGTGATTTAAAGGTGTTGATTAAGATAGGAGTATCCAACAATTTGGTAAGCTTAGTTACACTATTAACTTTGTGATTAGTTAATGAGTTTGTGATATAATTTGAATATGGCAATTGTTGTTGGTGTTTTAGGGTCTCCGGAGGTGTAGTACAAGAGATCCTAAGGTACTAGAGTTAGCCATGTTTAGAGAAAACTTAAAATTCAAATGAAGAATTCGGGGTTTTCCTACACACAACATGTTATACATGGTAGCTACCGCATTATACTATCTGCGTGTAGCGAGCTAATCAGGTTGACTAGCACGCTAATGAGGTCATTAATGCGCTAGACCTTCCACCCAGTGTGTTTGGTGCTATGACAACTCAAAAATCTACAATTTCCTAACTAGAACTTAAACACCTTAAAACAAGTTTAACACCATAATTGAGGGTCTAAACACATTATAAAACATGTCTAATGGTATTGGGAGCCTAGGAAAGAGTCACAAAGGTTCGAGTATGTATTTCAAGGTATCGAGAGGCTGGAATAGCTAGGATATTGATATAGAAATAACTAAACTGATTGAGATATTTTTATCCATTTCATGTCTTTATATTGCTACTTGACTTTACCGCATTATATTGCCACGATGCTGAAATTTTGCAGTTTATAATTGGTGTGCTTTATTATTGTTATGTAGTTGTTGTTAAACTGGTATATGTGTGTTTACGATTCATGATATGGTTTAGGGTATACGCGAAACACAAGGCATGTGACTTAGAGATGTTGGTATAGCTAAATCGTTAGTTTCATGGACCTACCATATAAAGTTAATGAAATGTACAAGCGGTGACCAATTAGAGTAATATGAAGTACTATGTATGCCGACCTATTGAATGAGGTCGATAAACTGTGTTTCACAACTAACAAGGATATGATATATAAGCTATTACCTAAATGGTAATATCTATGACAATATGTAAAATGATTAAGCGACAACCGATAAGGGTAATACCAAAGTACTATGTGTGATATGCCACGTTTCATAAATAATAAGGAGAATGCCTATGCATAAGCAGCGACCAACAATGGTAATATCGAAGTACTATATGTGCAGACCTATTACATGAGGTCGATATGCCGTGTTAAATAAATGACTACCCAAGGTCTATGTGATCAATAAGGCAGCAACTGGGCTAATGTATTAGGTACATAGTTTAATATAATGTGTAGTTCATTTAAATAGTTTAATGATGTTATATTGTTTGGTAATCCGTTGGTATATGAATGAATGTTGTTATATAATGAATGTATGTAATATTGAGATGTTTTCTTGTTGTATTTGTAAATATGGATAAATGTCTCTCATTGTTACTTTCTACATTACTTTATTCACTGTCTTTTTTATGATGGTGGGTGCAGATCCATCAAGTAGCAGACCGGGCAAAAAGAAGATTGGCGACTACCTCTCGGCCAGTGGAGAACTGCTACCTTTTTAGATTTTGTTGTACAATTTATTTATGTTTTCTATATAGTTTTGAGGTCGTATGTATGGGATAGGAGATTGTCAGACCCCCATCTAATTAGGGCATCTAATCAGCGTAGATTACCTTAATCCATTGATAATCTAGCAACTTTACTCTCACCATCAATAGATAATTAAAAATGCATTGTCTTAGTTATCAAATGTAATTCTTTATCAACTACAAATGATTCTAAATTGAATCTTAAACCTCAAAGTTTCGTAAAAATTAATTATTTAATCCTCAAAGTTCATTTTGATTAGTTAAATAATCCTTAAAACTGCGTAACGATTTTTCGACAACACCTCTTATGTTTCTAAGCCTACACCAAAAACTCGGCCTTCAAAAACTCTTCACCAAGACCTGCTCAGCTTGGTAAAAATGTCGAAAGACTCACAATCCACCCATAACAATATATCGCAATAATAAAGATTATTTATTCATTCTAACCTATCTCAAGTTTTCAAAATCCTTAAACCATAATTACCTTATCTCCACTACGTTCCAATTTGTCTAAAAACCATTTCAACAATTTCAAAAGAGATCCTAACCTCACACAAATCAAAAAACCCATTTAGTTAATATATTATATTCAAAAATAATACATACATAGAGAGAAAGGAACTGAGTAAATCACAACCAGTCGAAAATCTCTCTTTTCCTTATCGTCGCTATAACCTATCATTAACCATTTATAAAAATTCGATAATGTCAGATAAGTAAATCCCAAACTATCCAGTACACCTGTAATAACCAAATGCATAATAATCCAAAAAATTAAACGAAAAATATAATCCAACGAATTTAAATACAACGATGAATCCATCCCATTTATGTTATCCAACCACAATCGGATGACGTCCTCCGAAAGTGGTAAGTAAACAGTAATATGGACTCATACTTGGGGAGAACAATCAAACGATTCTCATTCCTCTAAACTATAAGAGTATGATCTGGTTCAACGTGATCTCATGATAACCACGTGACGTAAAGTATCAGTGACTCCAGCCCCTCGAGCATAATATAGAGTTCGATAACTACGGTATAGTCTACACTATAAGGAGACTCGAATCACCTTATCCTCCCAACCCGTGTATGCATGTACAACAAAAATACAATATCAAGGATCAATGAAATTTATACGAAATTAATAATCATACAATGTAAAGGTTACCATGAGATTTACTTAACCTTACAAACATCCAATTTCGAGCTTAATTTTCGGGGGTTCCCTAAGCGTCGGATCACCTTGAAAATGGTTCCAATAGCTTCCCTACATATACAATTATATTATGGGTCAAGCTTCAAGTGAAACTTTATCATGAAACTCAATGAAAACCACGATCAAAGTAGGCTTGAAAACAATTTCCAAAAATATTAATTTAACTAATTGTTTCAACTAGCTTTCAATTAGCCAACTTGGGGTAACTTTTTAACCTTGAAAACCTCAATATTTATTATGATGATCTAAAAGGAACTTGCAGTACTCATGTCCTAATTTCCATAGACTCTAAGAACACCTAAATTGGATCATCGATGAATATGTTATGAATCTTCCAATATGACCTATCAATTAGGCAAACTTTATTTATTTTGAACTGAAAAACTTCTTCAAATCAATATTTTCGTAATTAAATCCTTAAAAATTGACAATAAACGCCACGAAACCACTCGATACCAAATCCAAAATATTTTCACAGCCCGTGGAGTCAAATTAGATCAAAATCAATAATCAATTCATTAAGAAACCTAATATAAATCAATATCAACAATTAAAACATCTCCAAAATAGTTATCAACTGAATTGCATTAGTTCACCTCATCAAAAACCTAACCCACGTCAGTGAAATTTATCCCAAATTGATGCAAATAAATCTAATATACCAATTAACAACTGCTCCTACCAATTTCTAGCGAAACCCCGTGTAATAGATCAAACAAGTCGTGTGAATTCAAGTTGAATTATGGAAATGCTCGACATTGAGAATTTACCAATTTCTTGTTATTTACTAATTCTCGAAATCCTTATTTTGACGTGTTTTGGCTTTTAGTGCTCATTTTAGATCTGATTTTTTACCAAATTAAACCAAACTCTTGATAAAACAGTCCGTCTACATAAAACATCTAAAACACTAGTTTTAGCCACATCAAAACCCCCCAAAATCTTAACTTTGTCTATGACATACCAAAGTCTTTCGAACTAATCCTCTTGTTATACTTAACCAAACTTGCACCAATTTAGACCCTATATCAACCTCGACTACCATAAACCGACATAAAACTCAAAACAAGATTTTACATAAAGTTCACGTCACTTCACACTACCTCAAATCCTGACTTACATGCAAATCGAGGGAAAATTATCACGTCAGTTTATTATATCCATTTGAACTTCAAATTTGAATTTTTAAACTTAATTTCAATTATTTTTGCAAAATTGAGAATAATAGTTTGAGTCGATATTTTAACTCTACCAGGACTCATTTCGATACGTATCTCGAGAAAAAAACCCCATAACATCTCAAGTTTATTCAATTAACTTGAATTTCGCAAAATAACATAATATATAGTACATTGTATTAGGCATACATAACAGAAAAGTAAAATTACCCGTAAATCTCAATTCATCAATCCTTAGCTCCCGACTCGCAGCCAAAACTATAATTAGTCTCCATTAATCTTGATTAATCGTAATTACCAATTTAAAATTTTTAGGATTTGATAGAGATAGTTTACCGAACAAACACAAGTAGATATATAGTTATTGCCGTTTGTTATACATATTCATATGATCTTTGTTGCATGGTATTCCACTTAGGTTTTGTATGAATGGCTTTTGCTAAATTGTTAAGACTTCTTCTGAATAATCTTTTAACTATATAAAATTTTAATTAACTTTGAAATTCTATTTAGTTATAAGAATGGTGTAAGGCTTATTAGAAAAGCTTACTAATACGTTGTTAAGTTCTATGTGGCTAGGATTAAGACTTAATAATGAGATTAGGCCGGGCGGTGCCCTAGATTAAGGGAGAAGTCATCACATGCACTTCTGATTTATTCTCTATCCAAATGAGGTGATGATGAGGCCTCACCAACCTCTTGAATTGTGAACTAATCGTGCTACTCTAGTGGAGTTACTTAGACTTCTCATCCTACAAGGCTACTCCAATGCTCTGACCGAAGCTAAAGGAATCTGTACTTGTGTTCTTTTCGTTCTGAATCATCTCAACACTATATGCTTCTATAGAGTCACTAAAACCCGTTTGTCTCATGACCTTTAAAACTTCTTGTTCATTGACCTAAAGGCCCTTAGACCTTAATTAACATTCCTGAATAAAAATGATATCTAGTTGAGCTCAAGCGTAGGTCGTTACTTCCACTAGATGGTCAATAGAGTACTAACTTCCTCCGATTTCATAGTCAAGGTCAGTCTATTTGTCCGTAATTCAATTACCCTAGAGAATATGAAAAAAATTTGAATTGCTAAAGATAACTCTTTGATGTGGTTCTTCATTCTCTAATTGTGCCTCTTTTTTATTTAGATGATTTCACCATTGTCTAGTCCCTAGAGTCAAAAGGGTATTCTGGCCTAGATATCTTATTCAAATATTTATCTGGCATGCTTTTCCAAGCTAGGTCTTAACTACTAATGGTCATTTTCACACTACACATCCTATACGTACCAGTTTAAGCCAATGTTCTACCTAAGTTGAACCGTCTATCCCTATAAGACGTTCAAGTTAATAGAATTTACTAAGATATGCATGAGATAATCATCATACATCTTAATCTCGATGAGATTTTAAGGCATGTTAATCTTTTATTTCTATAGGTACTCTTGAACTCCAATTCCTGACTACCCTTCCATACTCGATACCATCATATTCCTAGTGGCACATTAAATTCTGAGATTTCAACTCACAAAGATTGTTGGTATTTGGCATCCGTTGACCCAACTCATACATCCTACAACAATCTTTTAGGTAGGATAACTTTATCTCTAATTGCCACACTGAGAATTAAGGGTAGCTTGACCTTAACCAATGTTAAAACCTTAATTATACTCTTGTGCATCTATATATAAACATTGTAATGAAGTTCAAGTTTTTCTTAAGTATGTTTTGACCGACTAAGGATATAGGTCATATCTTCTTGCATACTATATGATCACCTCTCGAACTAGAACTCCAGTACATAACTGATATGGTTTGTGCCTAGAATAGGACTTGCATCTAGCCAACCATTCTATATTCTTCTTTCTCAAGCTTTTCTGGTTAAGGTTATTTGGGGAAAATGGAAGAATAGCAGAATTTAATACTAATTATAGTGTGTCTCAAATTCTCGCAACACGATAGTTTCGAATTTCGAGAATTATGCATTCTCTCCTAATCTCCATTTTTTATTCAACTCACATAACTGATTCTATATTTAAATAATTGAATCTTGTTATGCTACGCACCATGCTCTAAAGCCTATCTGATCTGCTTCCATTCAAGAATTAACAAGTCCTTGTTAATATACTACTTCATCAACTGTTCTTTTTGAACATGATAATCATTAGGCCAAACTTCTAATCGTTTACCCATCATGTCTCACATGATTTTTAAGGGTAGAATAAGACCATAATTACTAAGTGAATTCATGGAATAATATCCATAAATAATTAACATACCCTCGACCAGTTGTTGTAAAGAATTTTGATCCGACTTTGCTACCACGTGCATTTACTCCTTAGCGTGTAATGGTGGAGTCACATGTTGGTGCTAACTTCATGCTGGACTCACTTTCGTTGTATCTCCGTTGTCTGCACTTAAAATAAGCGATGTGTGGTTTCTGGCTCTGGCCTAAACCTTGAACTTAAATCTATCTTTGCGGTTATTCAACTATTATAATCACCGCAACTAAGTGGGTACAACTGCGTTGGCGCTGATCGTTTGTCCATCATCGTGTATGTACCTCTGTCTCCTCTAAGCTCACTAAAGGCATCCCACTTGTCTCTTCGTCCCTACTTGTGATTGGAACATCCTTAATTTCTCCTCAAGCTGCATAATACGTAAGGTGACTATATCACGTAAACTCTGATCTAAGACGAGTTTTTAGGTCACTTGCCTAACCCTCATCAGTAGAAGTAGAAAGAATTGGTGGTCCATCCATCACGAATCTTCAATCGCAGAAGTGCTCCAATTAGTGTTACATACGTGTATAATATAAATATTACAATTAAAAATATATACCTATAAACACTAAACTACCCATCTAACTACACTTCCCAACTAAGGCTCTAAGTCAGGATCATCGTGTTTCCACATTCTAAGTGTATTAGTTAAGTTTTATTCGCTTTTATTAACTTTTCCATAGGCTCGCCTGAACCTAAGCTATAATACCAACTATGAAGGCCCCAAATCTGTTACGGCCCAAATAGCTAATCTTGGTTTAATTTGTTAATAAAAATCAAGTGACCCGTGATGGGGGACCCACAACAGATATTTGTCATTACTGAGGCTAGTTGGCCGAGGTAAACGTTATATTTGTAGTGATGTGTGCTTAGAGTATTGTATATGTGTAGTGTCGAGACGTGAATAGGGACTTATCTCGATATGAGTGCCGACACGGGATCGAGGTAGAGAGTGATAAGGTAAGTTGGTGTAAGCTTTATGTTGGTTTTATAAGTGAATTAAATGTGCTATGGTTGATTTGGTATTAAAATACCAAAGTTAGTAAGTTAAAATAAAAGCCACTTGATATGTCTCGAGACACGAGTTGACATGTTTCAACATTAATTGAGTTATTGTTTGGTGTCACTTAAACATGAACTAGTGGGACATGTGTGAGTAGGAGGTCCACTAGTTAAGTCTTGAGATACGTATGCACTATATGATCAAGGCCTATCATTCAACCATATCCAATTCATGCATATAAAGAATTTGATCAACTAAAACACCTCACACTCTCTCATTTTGATTTCTTCAGCGAAAAGAAAGGTTGCTGGATAAGGAGGATCTACCTGGAGAAGGTGAAGATCAACAAAAATAGTGGAGTTGGTGAAGGAAAGACCAAGTTCAGCTAGTACTAATCAGGGTAGGTAACTTCTTGACTCAATTAACATAACTTAATTCCATGAATTCATATATTTGATGCTATGGGTTATTGTTTGATGTAGCGAAAGGTGTCTTGGAACTCTAGAGTTGTGTATGGGGGGTTCTCAAGGCACCAACATAGCCTATGTGTTGAGAAAACTCAGAATTCTGATTTCATAATTTTGGGTTCTGTAATACATAGCACGTTATGCATGATAGGTAGCGCGCTATATTGGTCATTAGTGCGCTACACAGGGTCATTAGCACATTACACGCTATGGCAGCATAAAAATCTACAAGTCTCAAGAAGTCCTTTAGACTACACAAGAGCCTAATATGCTAAGTAAGGGTCTAAACACACTAAAAAACATATGATATGATGTCAGGAACTTAGGGAAGTATTTCAGAGATTCAAGTATGAGTTTCGAGGCATTGGGAGGCCGTAGTAGTATCAAAAATTGCATGGTATGTAAGTAAACTAATTGAGATGTTTCTTTACATTTCATTCCTATTCATATGCTCATTTCCAGTCATTTAGACTGAATTGCCTTTATACTTAATGTGCCATGACTTGTTGTTCATTCTCATTGCATGAGGTTTTTTTATGGCATAATTTGTTGATAAAATGATTTCATTGACTCCAATTCATGTGCTATTCCATTATTGACTATTATTACAGGTAGTCAGTAAAAGATCATACTATTAGGTAGTTTTTACATAGTGTTGTGAATCTATATCCTTTGTGCATTAGTTATGCAATTGTATTTGTTAGATTCTAATACCGTGTTGTTCTTGAATATAAAAGTGGTTCTTCTATCTAAGGTCATTTTGTGATAGAAATTTGGTTGGCATACGGGGGTCACTGGACTTTACAGCTGATTAGGATTTCTCCACTATCTTGCGTAGCACATGGGGTATGGGACTCAGGGTTGTGAGCAAGCATAACTTGGGTGACTTCACAAGTTGTAAGACTCGGGGTTGTTGGCAAATATACATCTCGGTGACTGACATTTATGATAATTATAAAGGCGTATTATACCATTTAAGTACGACCTTCACAGAGATGCAGAGCACAACTCTATCCTTATATAGTGGAAAGGCTGATGTGATGAAGATCACGGCCGATTGGCCCTAGATCATTACTATTTAGCCTAGTGTCACTTTCATTTTGTTTAAATAAAGTATCTCTTTGCATGATATTCTTTCAGCATAGTTGCTATTATTATTATTATTATTATTATTATTATTATTATTATTATTATTATTATTATTATTATTATTATTATTATTATTATTATTATTATTATTATTATTATGCTTCTTGATACTTGTTGCATAATTAGGAATGTGAACAAATGTCTCTTAGTATTACTTTCTATTTTCAAGTACTCACCGTCTAGTTTGTGACGATGGGTGTTGATCCATCGAGTAGCAGGCCAGGCAAACAGAAGATCGACAACTACCTCTGATGCAGTGGAGCACTACTACACCATATATTATAGGTTTTGCATTTGATGTATTACTTTTATATGTATATGATATTCTTTTGGGGGTTGTATATTATGGGCTGAGTGATAGGTAGCTTGACTAGACAAATGAGGTTATATATCGCCATTTCATTATATTTATGTTTGTGATCTTTATTTCCTGGTTTTTCCATAAAGGTTAAGCTACATATTTATAAGCTTCCGCTAGTTAATTAGTTAAGACTTCCTCTGCATAACTTTTAAGTTAGTAGATTTTAATTAACTCTAATTTATGAATTTACAAATGATAGGTATATGTTTATATCTATTTGAAAACTAAATAATTGGTAAGTAATAAGAATTGAAAAGACTGACTAATTCCTTGTTAGGTCTTATATGGTGAGACTATGGCTTAATAATGGGATTAGGCCGGTGATGCCCTAATTTGAGAAGGGATCATCACAGTTGGTATCAGAGCCTATGTTTATAAAAACCTAGGTTACCAAACCTAAGTTTATCAACATTAAGATTATGGAAAATAGTCATTCCATAAGGTGATACCAAAGCTACAGTGTGTAACCAAAGACTTAACTTTTCCAATAAGTAACATATAAAAGCTTAAAATTAGAAAATAGAAATCTTAGTTGTGGAAAACCAGATGTCAAGAAACCATTAGTTGGGAAGTGAGTGAAAGTGAGTTGGAGATGTCTTATATGTACATGTTAATTATATTTATATATATATATATATATATACGTATATATATATGTGTATCTACGTAGTAGCTGATTCGCCATCGCTATCAATTTGTAGACACTGATGGTGGATTCACACGATAGCGAGGGTGCACATGCGAGTGGCAGCTAGCCTTCTTTACCATCAACATATAACTTTCAGAGGCTATCTAATCAAGTAGTTGCTCAAGGGCAGCAGTTAGCGGAGTTCATCGCTATGATGACTGCACGTTTTGCTCCACCAGCATAGACACCAGTCTCTACTACTATAACTAGATCCATATTACAACAGTAGTGCCGGTAGTGCAGACTGTACCAGCTATATCAGCTCTAGCCATAGAGGTAGTTTTTCCACTAACTTTGACACCTTCATTTTTTAGCTCGTCGGCAGATGTTCAAATGGTGAAGGGCTTCATCAGACTGAACCCGGTCTACTTTGATGGTCAGCGAGACTTTGAGAAGATTTAGAAGTGGGTTTTGTCTCTGGAGAAATTACATAGAGTCTTAAGGATTGAGGATAGACTCCAAGCTGAGATTTCGTCGTACACTCTGCAGAGAGACGATGATGTTTGGTGGCGTGTGACGATAGCTTCCGATGGAGAATTTGAGTCATGAGGTGCCTTCAAGAGGAAGTTTCATCAATAGTACTTCCTACGTGCAGTGATGAAGAGGTTGAGGAAGAAGTTCATGAACCTGATATAGGGAGCTGACGAGTCAGTGATAAACTATAGAGATAGATATGACTATTTGAGGCAGTTCACCAGAGATTTAGAGAGAGGATTCTAATGATATGTATCATTTCGAAGATGGACTGAGGCCAGATATTGGATTTTATGTGGTTAGTTCAAGCGCCAAGACATTATGGGAGATTCACGAGCGTGCACTCTCTCATGAGACTTATTACTTGGACAGAGTTGTTGATGGGACACCATTAGTACCATCATTGACATCTGAGCAAGTTGTAGAATATGAGAGGAAGAGATAGAATGGCAAAGGACTAAGGAGATGGGATAGAGGTTCCTAGGGTGTAGGGATATATACAACAGTTGTACCATATGTGTCATCTCCTACGCCTTTGCAGACCATTATTGGTAGACCTCACTTACCACCACCAGTTAAACCTACATTGCCAGCTCCTACTACTACTACTACTACTACTACTACTACTACTACTACTACTACTACTACTACTACTACTACTACTACTACTACTACTACTACTACTACTACTACTACTACTACTACTACTACTACTACTACTACTACTACTACTACTACTACTACTACTACTACTACTACTACTACTACTACTACTACTACTACTACTACTATTATTATTATTACTACTACTACTACTACTACTATTATTACTACTACTACTACTACTACTACAACTACCAGTACTCCATAAGCAGTAGTAGGGCGGTAGAGGCCAAGGTAGAGGTAGAGGTAGAGGACGATATAGTTCCAAAGAGGTGCAACGATAGGCATAGGCCCATGATCAAGTTCAGGGTCTGCGTAGACCTATCACATGTTATAGGTGTGGTTAGGTAGGATACGTGATTCGAGAGTGTCCACAGCTAGCAGCTATGATTCCACCATAGAGTCGAGAGGGTGTACATATAGTTGCATAGCCTGATGCAAATGCCATATGGAGACTCATTGAGGGTATGGTTTACATTTGTCGTAGAGAGTCATATGTTTTGTTTGATTCACGTTCTACAATATCTTTCATTGTTGGTTGCGTGTTTGGCATCTTAGGGTTGACACTGGTAAGAGTTGGCATACATTTGACTTAGTATTGCAGCTGGGGATAGAGTTTACCCTAATTGTCTTATTGAGAAATGTTAAGTATAGATAGGCGGGGTAGAATTACCTGCAGACTTTAGGGTCATTGAGTTCTTAAACTTTGATGCATTATTAGGGGATGGATTGCCTAGCAGCGTATTACGCTTATATCGATTGTTTCATAAAGACAGTGATATTTGAGATCTTAAGGCGTCCGATTTTTACGTATAGTGGTACTATACTGAGAGCCGAGGGAACTCAAGGTCGACTTGCGACTAGTAGAGAGATGGAGACTCTGGTGTTGTTATATACCATAGTAGAGAGTTAGGGACCTAAATTAGCAAAGATACCAGTTGTGTGTGAGTTTTGGGACGTGTTTTTGGAAGACTTACGTGGTATACAACCACCGAGAGAGATAGATTTCATTATTGAGTTAGTACCAGGCCCTAGTCCAATTTATGTACCACCGTACTATATGGCTTTATGAGAGTTGGAGGATTTAAGGAGTCAGTTGTAGGATTTGGGAGAGAAGGGATTTATCATACCTTTTATGTCACCATGGGAACACCAGTCTTATTTGTGAAAAAGAAGAACGATTTTTTAAGACTGTGTATCGATTATAAATAGTTGAACAGGGTCACAGTCAGAAACAAATATCCTTTACCACGAATAGATGATTTATTTTATCAGTTGAGGGGACTGCAGTATTTCTCCAAGATATACCTGTGATCAGGGTACCATAAGCTTAAGATCAGGGATGAGATAGGTTCATGACAGCGTTTAGCACGAGATATGGACACTATTAGTTCACAGTCATGTCATTTAGTTTGACTAATGTTCCTGCCATGTTTATGGATCTAATGCACCAGGTGGTAAAGCCATTTCTTGACCGTTTTGTGATAGTTTTCATTGATGATATATTGATATTCTCAAGGACTCGAGAGGATCATGAGTAGTACCTCATGGAGCCATTGCATACTTTGAGAGACCGTAAACTTTATGCCAAATTCAGTAAGTGTGAATTTTGGTTGTTAGATGTCAAATTTTTGGGACATGTTGTTGGAGCAGCAGGCATTGCTATAGATCCAACCAAGATTCAGGCTATTAAGGATTGGCCAATGCCGACATCAGTTACGGAGATCAGGAGTTATCTGGCTTTAGCAGGATATTACCGAAGGTTCATGAAGGATTTTTTGAAGATCGCTTCACCAATGACATGATTAACCTAGAAAGACGTCAGGTTTCATTGGTCTGAGGAATGTAAGGAGACATTTACTAAATTAAAGAGATTATTGTCTACTGCACCAGTGTTGATATTGGCAGAGGCTAGACAGAGGTTCCTGGTATACACAAATGCTTCTCATACATGTCTAGGTTGTATGTTGATGCTGGATAGAGGCACGATGGCCTATGCATCATGACAACTGAAGATATATGAGAAGAACTATCCAACTCATAACTTAGAGTTGGTAGTGGTAGTGTTTGCTTTGAAGATATGGAGACAACATCTATATGGAGAGAGGTTCACACTTTATACGAAATACCTCTTTACAAAGAAAGAGCTGAACATGAGACATCACCGATGGTTGGAATTTTTGAAAGAATATAAATTTTTTTGGGAATATCATCCAGGAAATCTAATGTAGTTATAGATGCACTTAGTAGAATATCGATGGGAGACGCTGAGATTGTTAGATGTTATATGCCACGCGAGTATGGACTACTCGTGGCAGCAACGATGATGACTCAGTCAGATATTCCTATCAACACTCGGGTGATGATTTGTGCACAGATGAGGCTTTAGACAATGTCTACTTAGAGAGTGTCGGAGGGTCAGAGAGTTGACATTCTATACCTGAGATCTAGTGAGTTAGCCCAGAGTACGGATTGTACTTACTAGACTGAGACAACGGATCATTGTCTTAGATTTAGAGGCAGATTGTAGATACAGGTAGTAGGACAGCTGAGAGATGAGATTCTTTAGGAATCACACAGTTCCCGGTTCACTATTCATCTAGGAAAGACAAAAATGTACCATGACATGAAGAGATATTTTGGTGGCCTAGGATGAAAGCGGATGTATTAGAGTTTATTAAGACTGTAGGATCTGCCAACAAGTGAGGGCACAACATGTAGACCTGGAGGATTATTACAGCCGCTTCCCATTCCATTATGGAAGTAGGAAGATATTGCCATGAAATTTGTTAGAGGATTACCGAGGACTATCCGTTAACACGATTCCATTTAGGTGATTGTAGATAGATTGACAAAATCTGCACATTTCATACTAGTCGCAACTCATTACTCATTTGACTAGTTGAATATATTATTCGAGAGAGAAATTATTAGGCTGCATAGGGTACCATTGACTATTATGTTAGATAGAGATGTTATGTATACGACCAAGATGTGGCGGAGTATGTAGGAGCAGTATGGTATGCGCCTATAGTTTAGCATAATCTTTCACCCTCAGACTGATGGGCAAATTAAGAGGTTGATTCAGACTCTCGAGGATATGCTCAGGGCTTATGTACTTGAGTTTGGCAGATCATGGGAGGAGTACCTACCATTGTGTGAGTTTGCATACAATAACAGTTATCAAGCTAGCATTTAAATGGAGCTATTTGAGGCATTATATGGAAGATCGTGTCACTCACCATCTTATTGGGCTAAGCCAGAGGATCGGGACATCTTAGGGCTTGAAATTGTTGTCGATCACACATAGAAGGTACGACGGATTTGCCAGAGGCTTAAAAGAACCTAAGAGAGACAAAAGAAGTAACTAGACACGTATCACAACGATATCACAAATGAAAAGGGAGCTTTAGTGTATCTAAAGGTTTCTCCTCGTAAGGGTCTTCATAGATTTGGTTTGAAATGAAAGTTAGCACTGAGATTTATCGGGCCTTTCAAGATCAAGAAAGGGGTCGGAAAGGTTGCTTATGAGCTGAATTTAACTCCACAAATGTCGGGGATTCATCTAGTGTTTCATATTTCTATGCTTCGACTAGCCACGTCGAAGGTAGACCAGAGATCGACAGAGGACTTGAGTCAAATTGACTTGAGTGAGAATATATCATATGAAGAGCAGCCAATACAGATCCTAGACAAGAGGGCAGTAGTTAAGAGGCAAGTATATCCCAAAAGTGTTAGTCAAGTGGTAGTTTCATGAAGACTCGAAACTCATTTGGGAACGGGAAGATTATATGCATGATATATTTCCGTGCCTCTTCGAGTCAGGTATAGTTATAAGTTAGTTTTAATTTCAAGGACAAAACTTCCATTATTTGGGAAGAATTTTCACGCCCCAAATAGCTAATATAAGTTTAATTTGTTAATTAGGATCAAATGACCCGTGACAGAGGACTCGCGAATGAGATATTCTGTCATTGTCGAGGCTAGATGGTCGAGATAAATGTTATATTTGTGGTGATGTGTGTTTCGTATATTGTATATGTGTAGACTACTATGTCACGCTTACATGTTGATAGGTGTCGAAACCTGAGTAGGGACTCATCCCAATATGTGTGGCAATATGGGATCGAGGTAGGGAGTGATAAGGTAAGTTGGTGTAAGCTTTATGTTGGTTTTATAAGTGAATTAAATGGGCTATGGCTGATTTGGTATTAAAATACCAAAGTTAGTAAGTTAAAACATAAGTCACTTGATATGGCTCGAGACACGAGTTGACATGCTTCAACATTAATTGTGTTATTGTTTGGTGTCACTTAAGCATGAACTAGTGGGACATGTATGAGTAGGAGGTCCACTAGTTAAGTCCCAAGATACATGTCCACTATATGATCAAGGGCTATCATTCAACCATATCCAATTCATGTATATAAAGCATTTGATCAACTCTAACACCTCGCACTCTCTTATTTCGATTTATTCATCGAGAAGAAAGGTTGCTGGAGAAGGAGGAACTGCTGGAGAATGTAAATATAAGCAAAAAAAGTGGAGTTGGTGAAGGAGAGACCAAGTTCAACTTACTTATCAGGCTAGGTAACTTCTTGACTCCATTAACATAGCTCAATTCCATCAATTGATGTATTTGATGCTATGGGTTGTTGTTTGATGTTGTGAATGGTGTCTTGAACTCTAAAGGTGTATATAAGGGTTCTCAAGGCATCAACATAGCCTATGTGTTAAGAAAGCTCGAAATCTTGATTTCAAAATCCTAGGTTCTGCAACACATAGAGCGTTATGCACGATAAATAGCGCACTTTGCTGGTCATTAGTGAGCTACAAAGGGTTTTTAGTATACTACATGCTATGACAGCATAAAAATCTACGAGTCTTAATAAGTCCTTAAACACTACACAAGATTCTAATATGCTAAGTAAGGGTCCAAACACACTAAAAAATATATGATGTGATGTTAGGAAATTAGAGAAGTATTTCGAAGATTCAAATTCGAGTTTCAAGGCGTTAGGAGGCCGGAGTAGCATAGGAAATTGCGTGGTATGTAAGTAAACTGGGTGAGAGATTTCTTTACATTTCATTCCTATTCATATATTCATTTCTAGTCATTTGAACAAAATTGCATTTGTACTTCATGTGCCATGACTTGTTGTTCATTCTCATTGCATGAGGTTGTTTCATGGTATAGTTTGTTGATAAAATGATTTTATTGACTCCAATTCATGTTCTATATCATTATTGATTGTTATTACTAGTGGTCAGTGAAATAGCACGCTATTAGGTAGTTTTTACATAATGTTGTGAATCTATATCCTTTGTGCATTAATTATGCAATTATATTTGTTAGATTCCAATACCGTGTTGTTCATGAATATAAAAATGGTTCTTGTATCCGGGGTCATTTTATGATAGAAATCTAGCTGACATACGGGGGTCACTAGACTTTCAAAGGTGATCAAGACTTCTCCATTATCTTGCGTAGCACACGGGGTATGGGACTCGGGGTTGTTTGCAAGCATAACTTAGGTGACTTCACGAGTTGTAAGACACGGGGTTGTTGAAAAGTATACATCCTAGTGACTGACATTCGGGATAATTATAAAGGCATATTGTATCGTGTAAGTACAACCTTCATAGAGATGTAGAGTACAATTCCATCCTTATATAATAGAAAGGCTTATGTGACGAAGATCGTGGCCGACCAACCCTTGATCATTACTACTTAGCCTAGTGTCAGTTTTTTTTGTTTAACTAAAGTATCTCTTTGCATGATATTCTTTCAACATAGTTGCTATTATTATTATGCTTCTTGATACTTATTGCATAATTGGGTCTCTCAGTATTACTTTCTATTTTCAAGTACTCACCATCTAGTTTGTGATGGTGGGTGCAAACTCATCGAGTAACAGGCCAAGCAAAGAGAAGATTTGCGACTACTTCTGATCCAGTAGAGCACTACTACGCCAGATATTGTAGGTTTTGCTTTTGATGTTTACTTTTATATGTTTATGATATTCTTTTGAGGGTTGTATATTATGGGTTGAGTGATAGGTAACCAGACACATGAGGTTATATATCGTCTTTTCATTATATGTATGCATGTGATCTTTATTTCCTAGTTTTTCCACAAAGGTTAGGCTACATGTTTATAAGCTTCCGCTAGTTAATTAGTTAAGGCTTCCACTGCATAACCTTTAAGTTAGAAAAGTTTAATTAACTCTGATTTATGAATTTACATAGGATAGGTATATGTTTATATCTATTTGAAAACTAAATAATTAGTAAGTAATAAGAAGTGAAAAGGCTGATTAATTCCTTGTTAGCTCCTATATGGTGAGACTAGGGCTTAATAGGATTAGGACGGGTAGTGCCCTAATTTGAGAAGAGATCGTCACAAAATCCTAAGCTAATTTGGGCCCTGCCATGTCGCCGGATACGTCACTAGGTCTTGCCATGTCATCTGCATGCATGTCCATGATAGCCCACGATAAGTACTTAATATTTTCAATTAGCCTAACTATTCCAATTATCCAATGTTTTATGAAAATCTATTCTTGATTTGATTTAGTTAGTCTATTCTTTTATCTTACTTAACTTATTTGATAAGTTATCTAGCTGTTCCTTGGTCTTTTCAACTAAATGCATGAGTTATTGAGTATAAGTTATAAATAATAGTGGAAGTCTTTCATTTTAGATAAAGCGAATAATACATAACATAAATCTTACTTCATTAGCAAGCCCTAAGCAGTGGAACCCATCAAAAGGTTACTATGTATATATACAACAACAACAACAACAACAACATAGCCTCAGTCCCAAATTAACTGGGGTCGGCTACATGGATCAAACTTTTCCATTGTGCTCGATTAAGTGCAATTGATGGCGAGCTTTGCAAAGCATTCAAATCTCTTTTAATTAATGAATCCCATGTTAACTTTGGTCTACCCCTACCTTGTCGAATTTCTACAGTTTCTATTGAGTCAAGTTTTCTAGTTGGGGCATTTGTAGGCCGTCTTTGATGGTGACCAAACCATCGCAACCGCCCTTCCCTAATCTTTGTATCAATTGGTGCTACTCCTACTTGTCTTTGAATTTATATATTTCTTATTCTATGTTTACGAGTTTTACCACACATCCACCTAAGCATCCTCATTTTTGCTACATTCACTTTATGTAATTGTTGTTGCATTACCGCCCAACATTCACTTCCATAGAGCATAGCTGGCCTAATTGCGGTCCTATAAAATTTTCTTTTTAACTTAGTAGGAACATGTCGATCACAAATCACCCCCGTTGCACTCCGCCATTTCTTCCATCCAGCTTGGATTCTATGTGTGACATCATTTTCAATGTTACCATCATTTTGTATGATTGAACCTAGGTATCTAAAGTGGTTTACCCTAAGAACTTCTACTTCCCCTAATTTTACCACTCCGTCATCTCGATGTCTAGTGTTTCCAAACTCTCAGTGCATGTATTCCGTTTTTGTCCTACTCAACTTAAAGCCTTTAGATTCTAATGTATTTCTCCAGAGTTCTAATTTCCTATTCACTCCATCTTTAGTTTCATCCACTAAGACAATATCATCTGCAAATAGCATACACCATGGTATATCCTCTTGAATATGTCTAGTTAATTCATCCATAGCTAAAGTAAATAAATATGGGCTTAAAGCCGATCCTTGATGTAGTCCTATCGTAATGGGAAATTCTTTTGTAGCTCCTCCAAATGTCTTTATACTCGTTACTACTCCGTCGTACATATCTTTAATAGTGTCTATGTATCTAGCGTGCACTCTTTTTCTTTCTAGAACCCACCGAAGAACATATCTAGGGACCCTATCATATGCTTTTTCTAAATCTACGACTACCATATGAAGATCTTTTTTCTTTTCTATATATTTTTCTAACAATCGTCTTACAAGGTATGTATATATAAGGCGACAAAATATACAATAGAACCAATATATATATATATATATAGCAAGTCTCCCAAAACATAGTCAAAATTAGTATTATGTTATATACAAACACCTACGAGATAGCTGGCGAAGACTCCCAATGATCAGATGAAGTCGCCAAGTACCCTCGGCTTGTCGTAGGATTTACACTCAGTCATCCATGCAAAAAGTTGATGACGAGTCCAATAAGTAAATCCCAAAAAAAAACGCAGGTTGCATTTAATAAGAATGTAAATAAAGTGGCTACAAACCATGATAGTCAATAAAAAATGCAAAGAAAGGGCTAATAGCATGAAGATAAGTCACTAAGAAAGTAATATATGTCGAACGCGAGTGTGGTATATATCTGTCGAACTTTGGGACTAATAACACTGGACTGAAAATACTCTGGTGACGAAGTAACTCCCCACCACCGCTCCAAGATTCACAAGGAACTCTATTGGTCGGGAGTTTAAAACTCTCGACCAACTGCCTCAAAGGAGAGGAATCTGTGTCAAAGTTAACTCCTCATGACACCATTTCTCAAACCATTGACTCGCAGAGTAACTCTTAAGCATGGCCTGGGGCATGACCGGGATCATAGCAACAATTAGCTCGCTAATCACGAGGGAGCTAGTGAGGGGTCATACCGTCCCGTCGACCATATACAGACATACGTGGGAGTGGATAAGACAAATAAACCCAAACTGGCATAATTTAGCAGAATAATGAAATAAAAAGATAAATAAATGCTACGTGCTTTTCTGGTTGGGTTTACTTACCTCGAACAAATCATGAATCACTCTCAAAATGCCCCTCTCACGCATCGAGATGCGTACCTGACACCCAACTATGTTCTCCTAAGTCCTTGGTGTTTAATTTTATCATTTTAATTTATTTAGAGCCACATTAAGTCGATTAATAAAATTAAAGCAAAGTTGTGGCACATTTTTCAAGTTATATCGGGGTGTCAAACACCCAAAAAGGTCTCAAAACCTAATTTTATACCTTTTCCAATTTCTCATATTTTCTATGGTTTTTTTGAGTTTTTATACATTTCTTATAGTTTATTTTATTTATTTTTAATATAAATAAATTTTTAATTAATTAATGGGGATCAGGCTTACCCGAACCAGGCCCGGTTCAGTTAAATTGGGTCGGGCCTAGGCCAACCTGGCCCAAGCTCGTACATGCGCACGAAGCGTGCGTACAAGATCCCCCTCCCAAAGTGTTTCCTGGGTAGAGACAAATTGCAATTCCTAAAACTCATCTTTGCCCTCTCCCCTTATTTTTTTTTTTCTCTTTTTTTATTCCTTTCCTCTTATTTTTCTCATCTTTCTCTCATCATCATCAAGAACATCAACAAATCATCAAATCCATCAAATCCATCACCATCATCAACATGCATTCATCAAGAACACCAATTTTTTTCAAATCTATACAAATTATTTAATACTTCGAATTCATGATACCATATAATCAATTGAAATAGTGAAAACATAGAGGATATCATTATTTCATTTTGGGAATTCGTTTTGCACCCAAAACCCCCAAAATTAAGCTTGTATTCATGAAAATTGAAGAAGAAAGTGAGGTAGAACCATTACATAGGCTTAGATTATGCTAGAGTTGGATCTCTGAACCTTGAATCCCTTGAATTCGCACCCCAACTACCCATAAAATCTAAAATTTCCAGCTCTTATATGCTCACTTGCTCAAGAACAAATATGCTCCAAGTTTGCATGTTGAGCAAATGCACTAAGTTTTTTATTTATACTAGCCGACCTATTCATGGTCCTAGTTATATCCATCCAAACCTTTGTGTCCACTTGGTGTCACTTTAAGTTACATTAATTTAGACTTGGCTTTTTTTAATGACTTAGCCAATACTTCCCACCATATGCACATTAATCAAATTAACTAGCTTATTCTTATGGTTAATTAATAATTTACACACCATAATTAGACTAAGTCTTGTTTACTCAAGTGTCCAACACCATCGCGCAACTCGAGGCGTATCGGGTCCATTCTCAGCTTATCGTGATTTATTCAACCTAGTTCAAGTCAATTAATACTTATCATAGGATTTTATTAGATGTTGATATACTTATTCATCTAAGTTATTATTTCACTATCCGAAGCTATTTAAATTCTCATACATGCATCACGCATATCTCGAGGTGCTACCTGCCACACTCGTAACTCACGTAAAATGCAATAACAACGGTATATATGTCGTAATGCTATAATTCATAGTAAAACAACCATATAAGCGAGCGTCACACAAATATAACTATTTACACTTAATCCTTGTGCTCGAGTTCTTACCCGAGATTTACACGTCGACCCTAATTATGATTTGTTCATCCTAGTCATTAAGGTGTAATCTGGTTTAATTAGTTCGGGCTGTCATAGGGTCGATTTACCAAGTTTTGATGACAACGATCCCAATGAAGCGAAAGAACCTTAAAAAAGGGAGGCGATGTTGTCGCGGCACTATCGGTGAGGGGTGGTGGGTTACAATGTCGCTGGCGGTTGAGAGGGGCGCAACTAGGATGCCCTTATCTCCAAAGTGAGAAAGGGTGGCTTGGCACCAACTTGTACTTGGGTAGCGCAGGGACGCCTAGGCACCCTTGGGGAAAAAATACTCGACCCTCACATTCAGCAATGGGGGACTTGTGGGTCCCACTCTAGTGGGCCCTTAAGGAAATTTATTTTGGAAATTAATTAAAAAAAACCAATTGAACTTGCATATTTATGTGATGTGTCTCGAATTTGTTTATATTTGCGAGGTGGTTCACATCAAGCCCGAATCGTGCAAGGATCAAGAGTGGATGTCGCGACGAATAAAGGTAAGTGGGGAATGTGATGGCCCGGCTCCCCAACTCGAGTATCATTTGGCCTAATCCTATCATTAAACCCTAACCCTAGCCAGGTAGAACTTAACAACGTATTACTCAGCTTTTCTAATAAACCTCACTCCATTCTTATAACTAAATAGAATTTCTGAGTTAATTAAAAAAATTATAAAGTTTAAAGATTATTCAATGAAAGTCATTCATATAAAACCTAAGTGTGGAACCAGGTAACTAAGATCACATGCATATATATAACAAACAACAATAACTATATATCGACATGTGTCTGATTGGTATACTATCTCTCATCCCATACATATAATCCTAAAAATATATGAAAACATATATAAGTTGTACACCAAAATTTAAAATCTACATTAAATGTAGCAACTCTCCACTGACTCGGAGGAAGTCACCGATCTTCTCTTTGTCCGGTCTGCTACTCGATAGATCTGCACCCACCATCATAAAAAGGACGGTGAGTACATTAATGTAGAAAGTAACACTGAGAGACGTTTATCCACAATTTCAAACGTAACAAGAAATATATATCACAATACATACATTCATTATACAATAACATTCATTCATACACCAACGCATTACCAAAAAATATAACCTCAATGAACTATTCCAACGAACGACACATATTAAATTGTGTACGTAACACATTAACCCAGTAATACCCTATTGATCACATAAACGTTGGGTAGTCATTTATTTAGCACGTCATATCGACCTCATGTAATAGGTCCACACACGTAGTACTTCGGTATTACCCTTGTTAGTCGCCACTTATTATTAACCATTCTCCTTATTAGTTGTGAAACACGACATATCGACCTCATGTAATAAGTCCGCACACATGCTACTTCTGTATTACCCTTATTGGTCACTACTTAATCATTTCACATATTGACCTAGATATTACCTTTTAGGTAATAGTTTGTATATCCTATCCTTGTTAGTTGTTAAACACGGTTTATCAACCTTACGTAATAGGTCGATACACATAGTACTTCGTATTACCCTTATTGGTCACCGCTTGTACATTTCATCAACTTTGTATAGTAGGCACGTGAGACTAACTAGTCAGCTATACCAATATCTCCGAGTCCCATACCCCGTATGTCGCATATACCCCAAGCCACATCATGAAACTTAAACACACATATTATAATTTAACTACAATACACATTTAGGTAAACACACAAATCATGGCATAAGAACTAGAGAAATTATAAGAATTTACACAACTGTTAACAAATAGCAACATCATGACATGAAAATGGAGAGAAATATCTCAATCAACTTACTTATCTCTACGCCAATTTTCTAGCTAATTCGCCCCGACACTTGGAAACACGTACTCAAACCTTCAAGACTCTTCCCTGGGCTCCTAATACCATTAGACATATTTTATAATGTGTTAAGACCCTTAGTTTCTCTGGAGGAATACATTAGAATCTAAAGGCTTTAAGTTGAGTAGGACGAAAACTGAATACATGCACTGTGAGTTTGGAAACACTAGACATCGAGATGACGGAGTGGTAAAATTAGGGGAAGTAGAAGTTCCTAAGGTAAACCACTTTAGATATCTAGGATCAATCATACAAAATGATGGTAACATTGAAAATAATGTCACACATAGAATTCAAGCTGGATGGAAGAAATGGCGGAGTGCAACAGGGGTGATTTGTGATCGACATGTTCCTACTATGTTAAAAGGAAAATCTTATAGGACCGCAATTAGGCCAGCAATGCTCTATGGAAGTGAATGTTGGGAGGTAAAGCAACAACAATTACATAAAGTGAACGTAGCAGAAATGAGGATGCTTAGGTGGATGTGTGGTAAAACTCATAAAGATAGAATAAGAAATATAGAAATTCAAAGACAAGTAGGAGTAGCACCAATTGATACAAAGATTAGGGAAGGGCGGTTGCGATGATTTGGTCACCTGCAAAGACGACCTACAAATGCCCCAACTAGAAAACTTGACTCAATAGAAACCGTAGAAATTCGACGAGGTAGGGGCAAACCAAAGTTAACATGGGATGCATTAATTAAAAGGGATTTGAATGGTTTGCAAAGCTCACCATCAATTGCACTTAATCGAGCACAATGGAAAAGTTTGATCCATGTAGCCGACCCCAGTTAATTTGGGACTGAGGCTATGTTGTTGTTGTTGTTGTTAAGACCCTCTGTTTGTGTGTTCAACTTGTTTAAGATATTTAGGCTCTAGTTAGGAAATTGTAGATTTTGTGCTGTAAGAGCACCTAACATCCTGGGTGGAATTTCTAGCGTGCTAATGACATTATTAGCGGGCTAGTCAACCTGATCAGCGCTCTACACTCAAATAGTGTGCTAACAAGCACACTTAGTGCGTTAATTATAGGAAAACCTATAATTCTACATTTTATATTCTGAGTTTTCTCCTCTATATGACTATTTCCAAAGCCTTGGGTCCATGTTCTCCTCCACCAGAGACCCAATACATCCTCCATATCAATAACAACAGCCACACTTCAACAATTATCATCAAATTCATGAATTTAAACTAAGTTAACAGTGTAAATCAACTTACCAAGTTATATACCACTCTAGCTTGATCAGCCCTTTCCAAAAACACCGGACTTTCACTTTAACTTGTTGATTCTCTTCTCTTTGATCTTCTCTCCATCTTCTTTCTTTCTTAAGTTATGTAAAATGAAATGAAGTGAATGTTTATCCCATGTATTTATAAACATAGGATAAGGATGATTTGTAGCCACTGATTTTAATGTGTCTGTATATCTTGAGATATGGCTTACATCTTGTTTCACATCCACTAACTCTTCCTCGGTAACACCAATTGCAACTCGATTAGTCTCTTGATGTGTTAATACGCATCTCAAGCAACATTAAGTGGGTTTTGTTTTAACTTGCTAACTTAGGTACATTTAATGTAAATCAACTATAGCCTTATCAGATTTACCTATTTCAGCCTCATCAACTTAAATTAGCTTACCACATCACTTTTACCTCGGTCCCATATTGGCACACATCTCGAGACGCATCTCCACTCACATCTCGACCTTTATTCATAAGTAGGAGTGACTTATTATGTCTACCCATATATAATACACTAAGTATTTATTATACCAAAAATAATATATTACTCGGTATTCGTGTTGAGTGTTAGGTTCATGTACCCGGTCTTGAGCCATGTCACTAGTCGGTAGCCCTGAATTATGAACCAAATCTACTATTAGAAATTTGAGCCATTACAAGGAGCTTGCTCAATTATCAAATATGACATGCTATTAGATAAGCTTAGGTCTCATAATTTTAACTTGAGACTTGGGGAATGTGTTTCGACTTATTATCGACTTGAATGTGACTATATATGGGTTGTGAGTGTGTTGCCTTTTGCTCATGTTGTCTTTACCTCATTTTCGTAGTTTTCACCACTATTTTATTATTGTGTGGTTGTCGCCACTATTGGTATTGATTCTAACACAATTGTGTAGTTGTCGCCACCACTTGATTATTGTATGGTTGTTGCCATTACTCGAGTCATACCATAAGACTGATACATGAGAATGTTACACAAATAGGTGATGGCTTTGGACGAGCCAACTATAGACTTGATGAGACTAGTTCGGGGCATAAAGGCCTTGTGTCAACTAATGATTTGCATTAGCTTGAGAGTAGGGGAATCGGTCACCGAATACTTGTGAATTGGATTTTTGTCAGTAACTAGTACGCATTGAATGGAACTCGACTTATAATATTAATACGCTTTTATGATATCTCTCTTGAATTACCCTTACATGATGATTTGATTTATAAATGCTTTTATGTTCCCTATGCGATGCTTTATGAGTTTGTCTAATGTTATCCGTGAAATACTCTATCTCTCTTTATTTATTTTCAATTCATGATATACTCACATGATTAGTAGGTATTACTTGTATGTTTGATGGTTGAGCGGGTTTTTCGCATTACTGAGCTTCATTGATTCTTTTAGCTTACCCCATTTACTCCTCAGGTGCATCTTCATCAACACCAGCGCGAGATAAAGGAAAAGAGATAGCGCAGAGCCTTGCCTTTGAATGTGGATTTTGCATGCAATTTATATTGTTGGTATTCAAAACATATAAACATAAGTCGTATTAAGTACTTAATGAGGTAGATTCTAATCCCTGAGACTTATTAGCTTAGTACATTGGTAGTATGGCGGTGTAGTTACCTTGAGATACTTGAACACCTTGTTTAAAGTTATTATTTAACATATGAAACCCTTTAGTTTTAAATTCCGCAATTATTGTTTCATATGTACAGTCGTGTAGTTCTGCAGGTTGTTTAAGGCTTGCCAGACTATTTGCTTGAGCTCGATTCAGGTATTGGGCTTTGGTAGTAGTCTAGGCTGGACGACTCGACCCTAAGTTAAGTTAGGGTCATCATAATTGTAGCTATGCTTTTTAACTTAACAAAAAACTCAACTTACAAACGATCGCTGTGATCAAATGACAAGGCATGATTCAGGTATTGGGCTTAGATGGCGGTTTAAGTCGGGCGGAGGGTCGTTATAATTGTAGTTATGCTTTTTAACTTAATAAAAACTCAACTTATAAATGATCGCTAAGATCAAACGACAAGAGGTTTTCATATTTTTTCGCTCCCGCACGTCACAATAGTTCCCTACGTTCCCCTGAAAGCGGTCCTATGAGTTTCAGACCGTGCGATCAAATTCTAACCTTTAAACTACAATTGTAATTATTTTTTAATTTAATAAAAGCTTAACCTACAAACGATCACCATGATCAAATGACAAGAGGTTTTTAGATATTTTCGCTCCCGCATGCCACAATAGGTTCTTGCATTCCCTCGAAAGCGATCGATTCTTGACCCTCCCACCCAAATTGTAGTTATGCTTTTTAACTTAACAAAAACTCAACCACAAACATTTTCATGATTAAATGATGATAGGTTTTTCATATTTTCTTGCTCTTGCACATCACAATGGGTCCCTGAGTTCCTTCTGAAGCGATCAATTTTTGACCCTCCAACTAGAATTGCGGTTATGCTTTTTAAATTAACAAAAACTAAACCTACAAAGATCGTCGTGACTAAACAAAAAAAAGGTTGTTCAATTTTTTTTGCTCTCGCACATCGCAATAGGTCCATATGTTTCCCCGGAAGTGATCAATTTTGACCTTCCGACCAGAATTGTAGTTATGTTTTTTAAATTAACAAAAACTCAACCTACAAATGATTGTTGTGATCAAACAACAAAAAGGTTGTTTATATTTTTTTACTCTCGCCCGTCACAATAGGTCCCACGTTCCCCCGAAAGCGACCCTCCCTCCAGAATTGTAGTTATGCTTTCTAACTTAACAAAAATGCAACCTACAAACGATCGCCGTGATCAAACGACGAGAGATTTTTTAGATTTTTTTTGCTCCCGCTCGTCACAATAAGTCCTCGCGTTCCCCTGGAAGCAATCAATTTTTGACCCTCCACTAGAATTGCGGTTATGCTTTTTAACTTAACCAAAATTCAACCTACAAACGATCGCTTTGATCAAAGTCAAAGAGGTCGTTCAGAATTGTTTCTCATGCGCATCAAAATAGGTCTCTGCGTTCCCCCGAAAGCGACCCTCCACCAGAATTGTAGTTATGTTTTTTAACTTAACAAAAACTCAACTTACGAACGATCGTCGTGACCAAACCACAAAGATGTTTTTTAGATTTTCTCGGTCCAACATGTCACAATTCTAGTGAGCGAGTCAAAAATTGATCGGGTGGTCTGATATTTATGAGACCACTTTCGGGAAATGCAAAGACCTAATGTGAAGTGTGAGATCGAAAAAATCTAAAAAATCTTGAGTTTGAGTGTAAGATATGTAGAAATTGGCATACTAAAATTGAAGAACGTGGAAGGCATGTTCTCAAAACGTATGCTTTCAAATTGTTGGTGAACTTCGGTCTCCAACGTGCTTCACTATTTGATGGTGTGGGAAAAATATAATTTGACTAGTCAAAGGGGTCATAAGTGTAAATCCTTTGGAGTTGATTAAAAGTTTAAATCTTTTGCCACAAATGGACAAATCTTCAAAAAAAAAAAAAAAAAAAATCTATTTGGACTCTTTGAGTCCTGACCCAAAGATTTTTTTGTTAACAATTTAAGATATCTACCTTAGTAAAAGACATAATTACCCTCTATCCTCAAACGCCAATAATGAATTTAAATTAAGGGTCTTTATGTCTTTTTGATTATTTGAGTCCGACTTTTTGAGTCCATCTAGTACTACCAAAAATAAAATCCGTCAACTCTAGGCTTTTGGGGGCTCTAAGTCAAATACAGTGTAATAAATCCCATCATTTGCTACTTAGCTATTAGTAGAATGTACAAAGTGCCAACTTCCTTTTCCCAGCTCTAATAAATTCCCACCTTTTTGTGCCAACGCATAGACTAATAGCAGGGTCACACGTCTACAATTGCACGAACTGTACAATTGTAGACTTATACAAGTAAGCCCCTCCCCCCCGAGTGAAACTCTTGACGGAACTAGAAATTCGGTTTTTAAAGTGACCAACGTGTTATTAAAATCGACGCATGCGAGAGAGAACCATCGTCAGTTCCATCGATCCGATCACTATCTGAGTTGGAACTCTTATCACCCTACCCAAATTTCAAAAAAAAAAAAAGGGTACCTTTCACATAAATATTCATTCATAGTCCTATAAAAAAAAAATCATTTGTAGAGTTTATGCAGAAAACAGTTTTCAAGATGCATAGATTTGGTGCCGTGCGGTCTCTCTCTGGGGTTCTCCTCCGAAAGCAGAGGCAAACTTGTTGTTTTTCAACTTCTCTACTGTTCGATGATACCCAAATACAGGTTTCTCTTTAATACAATTAGTTGTTGAAATCTTGAGTTGGGTTTTGTGATTTGATTGTTTTAGTTTGGTGGGCAGTTGTCAATTTGAGAAAAAAACAATTAGGTGTTGGGCGATTCATTGGGTTTTAATTAGAATAAACAATGGGATTCTGATTTGGTCTTGTAATACCCACTGAAGGATTTGGCGTGCTCGCAGTTATTGTTGTTAAAGATGAGTCTTTTGAGTTCAAGTAGAACCCAATTTCACAATTAAGTGTAATTGCATGTTCAATGATTAAATTCTATCATTTCTTTATTAAGTTTATGCTGAATACCTTTGGTTCCCCATGTGGTGTATGGCGCTCTAATTGCATTAATTAATCCACGCTTGGACACTGTGGACCTCATTCAGGGGCGACCCTTTCAACTCATTTTTTCCATTCACGTTACTCAAACTCGAGACTTTGCTTAAGGGGAATTGAGTCCCTTACCGATCAACCAGGTCAGAAGTGGTGTAGGTTAATCATTTTTGGCTCGAGGAATGTCAACAATTCCATTATCCACAGATCGGTATTTTGGAAAAAGAAATGTAAATAGTAAATAGTGGCCTTTCTATGCCTGAAGAGCAATGTTTTGAGAAAATAGACTGCCCAAAAAAAAGAAGAAAAAAAGAGATTAACAATAATTCAACACAACAAATTTGTTTAAAGTTTTCTTGTAAAAGTTTTAGGAAGAGATTTTCTTTTCTGGATCTGTGGATATCTTCTTAGATTGTTGTTTTACCTTTGATGATTCTGCAGTTTAAAGAAAGTGTTGCACAGTTTGCTCAAGAAAACATTGCACCATATGCAGCAAAGATTGACAGGACTAACTATTTTCCAGAGGTTCATTTCTCATCAAAAATTTGCAGAGTTTCTTTCAAAATATTCTGTCTTCAAATGTTTTGGTTTATGGAAATTTAAATCTTTATTTTGTTTTTCTAGGAAGTTAACTTGTGGAAGCTCATGGGGGATTTTAATCTCCATGGAATCACTGTACCAGGTATAACTTTATAGCATAGAAGAGTACTAAAAATGGAACTTGATTTGTTTACAATTGTAAGTATATTTTCCGTGAAAATGATATCTGGTAAACAACATACTAGTAGCTATATAATGTGTATATTGCTATGCAGTATATATTTAAGCTTTATTTTCATATTCACGCCCTACCTTGCAATTTCCATGGTCAATAATTTTCTTCACTAATGGAAGGGTCTTTGTGCTGGATGTTTGGTCATGTAGAAAATCTTATGTTGGAATGTGGTGCAGACCGTGTTCTGTCTCTTGCATGATGGTCGTTCCATGACTAAGAGCATTTAATTTTCTTTTAAATTATGTGGGAAAACTTTCTGTACTTGTTATTCAATATTGCTGTAAACAGTTGCTGATTAATGCAATTTCGTCAAAACAAATATTAATAAAATACTCGATAGTCAAGTTTTATGTTCTAAAGTAGTGTTGTTAAATGGATGATTCCATTAGAATTTGAAGATTCTGTTAATATGCATTTCATTTTTCCCAATTTAACAAGTTGCTGTAAGGTTGAGAATTTGATGCGATTTTTTCCCTGGCAGAGGAATATGGTGGCCTTGGTCTTGGTTACTCGTATCATTGCCTAGCAATGGAAGAAATTAGCCGTGCTTCTGGATCAGTTGGTCTTTCCTATGGTGCACATTCAAACCTATGCATTAATCAATTGGTATGTCAGATTACTTTTGTTTATGCCTCGTAAAATATGAATCTATCTCTAAAACATGAAATGTACTTGGTGTTGTAGGTCCGGCATGGGACTCCTACTCAAAAGCAAAAGTATCTACCAAAGGTTTACATCCTTGTTTATCTATGGTCAGAGTTACACAAGAATCCTTATTGAAATTATGTTTTCTAGGATATAAATTAATTTGTAGTGATGGCTGTTGTAGTTTCTGCATTACGAAAATAGGGATATATGCTGAACAAGAAGCTTTATATTTTGGTAGAATTGAATGAAGATGCTGAAAATAGTAACTTCATCGTATAGTAATTATCAATGCTTTTCATATTGCCTGCATACCTTAGGGCTGGGCGTTAAATCGTATTTGATCGGATCATATCTATGTTCATAGTTACTGAAGAATCTATATTGGAATTATGTTTTATAAAACTCATTTTTATAGTATGAAGACTATTGTAGTATCTATCTATAATACAAGATGGGGATATACTAAACAAGAAGCTGATTATTTTGGTGAAACAAGATGCCAAAGAGTCATTTTATCTTATCAGTATTTATCTTAGCTCATCATGCCTGCATATCTTGGGGTTATGATTTGAGTCAGTTTTGATATGGTTGTCGGAGCTGTTTAGACCACATAGCATGGCTTTTCCTAGGTCATCTGGGATTGGGTTGTTAGAATTGCTCTCATGGTCATGGATATTTTCCATAAGGTCAAGATGCCATGCCACCATTATAAAAAAACAAAAACTGAAAAACCTTGATTGTTCTAATGAAGCAATGGCGTAAATTGGTTATTGCAATCAGAGGGAGTTTAGAGATTCTGTTGTCAACTACATTAATTGTTATGAGTGGCTGAACCTATTCATGAGTCATGAGAGAGGACTCAGACGTTTTTTTTCTCAAAAGAAAATAAGATTATTTATCATTTGCTGCAGCAATTGAATGTATTACTATACTAGCATTGGTAAATTGAAAACGTAAAGTACTTCCAAATTCCTAAATTTCTTTTCTTTCTTTTTGACCCATGCAATTGGGAGAGATATGACTTATGAATTTGAGGCATCCCTGAGGAATAAATTAAATTTGTTGCGCATAGATTTGCAACTTAGACATTAGATACTCAGTGCTTATAAACAATAGTATGCCACTACTTAAGTTTCTTGATTTTCTGAATATGATTTAGTTTCAATTGGTTTTGCAATGTTATGAGGAAATTTAGTTGCACAAAGACGCAATTATTATGAGTGTTACTGTATTTCTACTTTTCAATTTACTGGTATGTAGGATGTAACTCCAATTTTCGATTGCACTGTTATGATTAGATTTCAGTGATTAAAGACAGAATGGTTCTTAAGTTTGTATTTCACATCTTAATTCTACTTTAGAGTCTTTAGATGTTATTAAAATATTTTCTTTAAGGGATTATTCATACTTTGTTTATATCATGCATATGTATGTGAAGCTAGTAAGCGGGGACCATGTCGGAGCTTTGGCAATGAGTGAGCCCAATGGTATCCTACTGGAACTGATGGCCTTTACAATTCTCTTTCTAATCTAGCATTTTCTTTCACTGACTTTTATTATCTTTACGATCCATAATTAATTTCTGCTGTGATCAGCTGGTTCTGATGTTGTTAGCATGAAATGCAAAGCTGAACGAGTAAATGATGGCTATGTTATAAATGGGAACAAGATGTGGTGTACCAATGGTCCAGTTGCTCAAACATTGGTATGTTCCTGGCACTGTTATTTTGAAATGCATGACACGGTCTTCCTACTTTCTTATTGATAAGTTGGTTTGTTTCTAATATTTACCTTTAGGATCAATTTATGTGACATAGTAAGGAAGTTTTAACGGGTATAAGCTATGGAATGAATAAGATGCATGTCGGTCTTTGGGTTCATTAGCCGTAGCATATCTACATAAGATGCTTTGATTTAAGACTCTAGCATGTTCAAGAAGAAAATTCTATGAATTAGACATTGAGTGGTACCTAGTGGGATTTTTTTACAAGTACTGCAACTTGCTATTTTTTCTCCAATGAGCTTGCATTGGGCATTCAATAATTGTTATTGAGAATATGGTCTGGACCTTTCAAATAGTTCACCTTTTTTTTTTTTCCTTCAATCAGCTGTAATATGGAATTGATAATAACGTTATTGCGGTTTTCTATTAATTGATTGCGGTCAATATGTTTTTGATGAGGTTCAGGTTGTTTATGCAAAAACCGACATCAAGGCAGGATCTAAAGGAATCACTGCATTTATTATTGAAAAGGGAATGGAGGGGTAATTACTTACTGCAGTTCTTGTGTTTGTCAATCATGGTATAAACTAAAATTGGAGCAAATTCCTGTAGAAACCAATAACCTAGATTTTGGACAAAAAAATTATCTAGTTGACTATCATAATATAGGCATTAAATACTGATGAATATCTTTCTTATCAAAAAAATTAAATTAAATGCTGATGATTCTTATTATCGAAAGGCAGTTTTAAATGAAAGACTTGCTGTGTTTGAACTTGTAGGTGCCTTTACAACTCCGTAAATATTTTTTTTTATAAAGTGCTGGGCAGATATCATAATTTGGACTAAAAAAATCTCAATTTTTTCTAATTCTTCAAAAGTAGTTTATTTTTTTCCATAGGTTGAAACATTTCGATAGTATAGGAAAGGAACTTATCGTCCTTATGAGAAAAAATAGAGATATACTTGTCACGGGGGCGTGAACTAGAGGTTTTATGCTAACATGCTAGAATTCTTCTCATCATTGTGGTGCACTATGCTCGACTTAGCACTCAACACACACTCAAAGATACACGAGTAGATATGACACCAAGATCAATGCTCTATATTGATGCAAGATTGAGTTACACTCTCCCACTTTATGTTCCCCAATCATAGAGTAATGGGCTTTATACAAACAACACTGATTTAGCTACATTCTTATTTATTTATTTATTTATTTATCTTTCTTCATGCCATTCTCCTGCAGTTTCACTACTGCCCAGAAGCTTGATAAGCTCGGGATGCGAGGGAGTGATACGTGAGTTTTCCTTTCTCATCAATCCATAAACATTGTGCTCGTTTGCGTTCTCTTGAAGTCTCAGTTTATGATGCGTACTCCTTTACATTGACACAGATGCGAACTTGTTTTTGAGAATTGCTTTGTGCCTGAAGAAAACATTCTTGGTCAGGAAGGAAGAGGTATTAACTTGAAGAGCAAGACTAATTTATTCATTTAGCTCTGTTTTCTTCTTGAAGCTGCCCACTTTCAAAAATATAATCAAAATAATTTATGCAGTATCTTCAGATATTGTCCATCGAACATCAGTAATTATCATTAAATATGAGTAACTTAAAAAGCTTTTGTCTTTCAGGGGTATATGTCATGATGTCAGGACTGGATTTGGAAAGGCTTGTTTTGGCAGCTGGTCCTCTTGGCCTCATGCAAGCATGCTTTGATGTCGTTCTTCCTTACATTCGCGAACGAAAACAATTTGGTCAATCAATTGGGGAATTTCAGTTAATACAGGTTCATGTTCCACCTAGGAGCAACAATTCAATATGCTATACTAGCTTTGATTCCGACAATCAGATCTTTTCTTAAGTGACCAATTATTTATTTATTTATTTATTTATTTTTTGACTTATTTCCAAATACAGGGGAAAGTAGCTGACATGTATACATCCCTGCAGTCTTCGAGGTAAAAGTTCCTGTTGGCATATGTTTGTTTGCATGGTTATTGCCTATTGGGGTCTGATTCTAGTTCATTGGTCTTAAGATTCATAATTTGATCCTGTTGATTGATCCAAAGCTTAACATGAATCCCAAAAAGATTGAAAGATCCCATGATTTGCGAATTATGAATCATAATGCGAACAAATTTACATATGAACCACAATATTTGCAGTGTCCTACGATTTTCATCAATTTAAATCCCAATTTGCTATACTGGGCCCCTACTATTTTAGTTATGATTCATGATTCTGACTACAATGCTTGTTCATATTTCTTTGCGAGTTCTTTTTTTGATAATCTTACTTTTCTCTTTTGTTTGTAGATCATTTGTCTACTCAGTTGCAAGGGATTGTGATAATGGAAAAGTAGATCGGAAGGTGTGCTTTATTTCTTACCTCTTATTTTTGCATTTATTCCATTGTCAACCATCAACCCACCTCGTGGACTTTAAAGGACTAGTCATGTAGTATTTGGAGGTGTGCTGTACAGGACAATGCGTGCCATTGTACAGATTTCTGATGATCCTCATTCTTCCTCTAGTTCTAATTGCCTGTTCAATCACATTTTTGAGTGGCAGATCTTATCCTTATAACTACCTTTAGGACGTCTCATCTTTGTTAGTCCATCGTCATTCCCACTTTTGCTTAGATTCGTTGTCTTTGCTTAGATTCGTTGTCTTTGCTATTGCCATGACACAAGGATGTGGCAAAAGTAGACAATAGTTGCCTTCCTTGGTGGGTAAATATATCTTGAATGTTTAGTCTGAAGGAATATTAATTTCTGAACCTCAGGACTGTGCTGGAGTGATACTTTTAGCAGCTGAAAGAGCCACCCAAGTTGCTTTACAGGTAAAGTGATATTCCTTTAATCCTGAATTCTATTCCATGGTCCTTGGAAAAAATCAATTTGTTAAGTTTTTTTTTTGAAGAAAAATATAAATTTCATTAATCATTCATGGTTCGATACATGACCAGACATAGAATCAAAAAGTACATTGATTTGCTAATCCTATTTGTTCAAAAGAACTGCATTAATTTGGCCTATGAATGCGATTGTGAAATTGAAACAGTGTGATATCAGGGATTGTCGTCTACAACATTGAAACACATGACAATACACAAACACAACTAGAACCACATAGCGAATAAAAAATCAATTTTTTAAGCTTGTATGCTTTACTATCGCCTCAACAATTCTTGGATTAACATTTAACAACTACTTTACGTTGCTAATTTGGTTATCAAATACTTTTCGCATTCTAATTTTCTCTGTACTCGTTTTCCTTCCATTGATTTCATAAACTATGCTGTCATTCTTGGGGGACAGATATAGCATTGCTTACTAACCTAGTGTGCTAGAGAAAATGACTCATTACTTAATGACTGGATTAATTACAGTAGGAACTTGTGGGATTTTGAAACAAAGTGGTTACTGCTCTCAAGGTTGTTGTAAGCTTCACTGCACATTAAAACGCCTTTTTTTTGCAGGCTATCCAATGTTTAGGTGGAAATGGATATGTGAATGAGTATCCAACTGGTCGTCTTCTTCGGGATGCAAAACTATTTGAGATTGGAGCAGGAACTAGTGAGATCAGGAGAATGATTATTGGCCGCGAGCTTTTCAAGCAATAATTAGACTCATGTTGGCTTCTTTCCTGCTTGACAGAAAATCACATTCCAACTTCCTAATCGATGTCCTCAAAATTTAGTTGGCTCAGCCATGGGGGTGTTCTTAAAATTGGTATCAAAAGCGAGGGGGAGGAGCGCGCTTTTACATTCAGCCTTGAAAGTCTCGTCTTCAAGGAATGATACCAGATGATCGAAAATAAGGAAAAGTAAATAAAATGTTGAGCATTTGTGAAAGAAATGTTCAATTTCTGAGGCAAATTGAGGACCCTCATGTTGTGATGGAAGATGAACTTACAGAATAACAAGTTCAATACTTGACTTTATGTCATTTTATATAACATTTGGTGGAAAGTTAGTTCAAGCATTTCTTCAAGATGTTTATTTAATTTTGTGGTTTGTTAATTGCCATGGTTGCACGATCTATAAATTTTATTTTATACAGATGAATTATCAATTTTCACCCTAAAGTGGAGGTTTTGTAAGTCAATTGCAAAATAGAATCATGTGAAAAGGTGAAAAGAAAAAGGATGCATGGAAAATGATTGAGTAATATTCTTTTGATACGTATATTTGCGACACAATTGTGGGGAACTTTTCAACATGCATCAAGATGCGTGTGCATTAGTAATTCAATGTATGTTGTAAAAGAACCCCGCTAGACATGTTCATGGGTCGAGCCAGGGCTGGCCTTAACATTTTTGAGGCCTAGGACGACATGAGAAATGAAGTTTTTTATATTCTTATTTTTTATAAGAAAATGTTCGACTTAATAAAATTATTTTCATATGCCCCACGCTATTATTAGATTTATGTAATTTTATGAACTGTACATTTTTTTTTATATAGGGTTTTTTTTTTAAAATGTGTTTTTTAAATAAATTTAATATATAAAAAGTACAATATGTATTTAAATATATGATCAATAAAAATTATAGAAAAAGTCAAGCAAAAAGTTAATAATTTTTTTACTTCAAAAAAGATTGTTTTAGACTTAAGTGGAAGTCTAACTCACGACATCCTCAAACCTTATTTTTTTTCAAGTGATGTCTCAACCATTATTTAATGCTAATCTTTTTCATAATCATTAATTTTTAATCAAAATATTAATTAATTTCTAGAAAAAGAAAATGTTAGCTTTGTTGACTTACTACACTTTTATCAAAAATTAATACTTATATTAGACTCTTCCAGAAAGCGAATTCCCTTTGCTCTATTACGAGACAACCTCAGTCTTCTGACTTGCAGAATGACTTTTTTTTTTTCAGGAATCACTCTGTTCACGGATGCAGCATGGAACCCAACCACAGAAATGAGTAGCATTAGATGGGTTTTACATTTTTCCGATGGGACATCAACACTTACTGGTGCAATGTGGATTAGACCAACCTTATCTGCTATGATAGCCGAAGCAAAAGCCATTTTCTATGCCCTTCAGCATTTTATGATTTATGAACAAATTTCGAAAGTCTTTTAATTCCAATGCATAGACAGTTATCCAAGCACTTATTGATCAATCTTCTATCGGAGCTGACCTTGAACCAATTGTCTAAGATGTTATTTCTTTAACTAAGGACCTCCCACATATCACTTTTGGTTATGTTCAAAGAAATTGAACAAAGCCCATGCTTTGGCTGAATATGCCATGGTTGACATGAGTAATTGTATTTGAATGGATCCATTCCTTCCTTGGCTTTTCCCCTGATATAAAATTATGATATTTTAGAAAAAAAACGTATTCCAATTCCACTAATAATCATATACTGTTAATCAATAAATCATTGATTACTAAAACAAAAAAGTGTAGGTTTTATTAGTTTATTACATATATAGAGAGAATAGCGAGGTAATATTGAAATTTAAGAGGAGAGGGGATACTTCTTAAAGAGAAAGATTAATATAAGTGGGACCTACATAATGAGCTGAATTACAATAGTGTATGACGAGATTCATCTAAGTAGGGGCCCTCCGCAATGCAACATAATTATTGAGCCAACCATGCACACCAAAAGGTAATTTTAAAAATAAATACTATAAATGCATATATACTAGTACTACATTAGAGGGGCGAGGGCCTATCCTGGGGGTGGAAGCTTGGGGTGGTCAATGTAGCGATCGTCGTCATCATAATAGGTTAAGAAAAAATGGACTTTTGGTTTAGAGCTTCCCAAGCCAACTTCTGGTGGGTTCTGTCGAATTTGGAATCGAAAAGTAACAATGAACCGATCGATTTAGATCGAATTATCCTACCGTGCATAAACTAGTAGACTTGGAAAACAAAACAAGAAAATAAAATAAAATAAATGTTAAACTCAATTTGGAGTCAACTCCTCCGCAACGGCATCAAAACTTGATCACGTGTCGTGCGTGTCAAATATAACTCGTATAAGGTTACCAATCCTATCAGAATGTAGTAGAGGCAAGCACAGAGTCAAATCCACAAGATTCAGTCAAACTAAGTCTAACAAACATAAAAGTAAATCTGGAAGGTTTTTGTCAGAGAATGTAAATATATCTAAGTCTAGAAATCCACAATCTATCCCTATATTGTTTTCATGTCTTGTATAATTGATTTTAGAAAGATGAGTTTTAAGACATTTTCCATAAATCGGCTATAGATGTTGGAGTCACCAAGACCCTAGTTCCTTTATTCTCGATAGATAGGTATCCGCTCTCTAAATACTTCCCTTACTCCACCGTACAACTATGGGTAACCGCTCTCAAAGTTTAGCACGTGAGCAACACTTGCACTCTGTAAGAACACCGACCCTTAAATAAACTTGAGCAACTGCTCTCAAGATCTAACCTAGTTCTCGATGTTACTCGTTTAGAACAATAGGTGTGCTAGGTCTCTTTCTTTAAGTGATGGCCACTTCTCAACTTGGTTGGTATCACAGACTCAACCTGATTGATAGCATGTCAATGGGTTTACGCCTAAAGATTTGCAATGAATATACAAACTTTAAACTACCATTGAGACATAGTTAAAAACAATAACATAAAGATAAAGAACTGAATCAAAACACTATTTTAATAGAAAATCTCAACAAGGCATAGAAAACAATTAACTAAAAGCTAAAGAGCTTCATCCCCGATCTAGGTATTAAAGAACCTAGTCGAATATGTGTTACATGCTGGATCCCCAACTGGGTATCGCCCGACCGCGCCAAGTAAGACTTAACAACGTATTAGTCAGCCTTTTCTTCTCATTCATCTCGTTACACATGTTCAACATGGGAATTATTTATTTCTAGTTAATTAAAACTTTATATAATTTAAGAATTATTCATCGAAAGTCTTTATAAATTAGCGAAAATCATTTATATAAACTCTATGTACGTGGAAAACTAGGTTACAAAGATTACATGTATATATATACACTGAAACAACGATAACTATATATCAACATATGTCTTGTCAGTATACTATTTCTCAGCCCATACATACTGTAGCATTCCTTATCCCACTTTGGGTAATACTCTGCCTGAAACCTTAATTAAGCCTTGGTAACCTAGCCAAACTTAACTGAAGCCAACAACCTCAGCTTCTATTTCCTGATAAACACAATTGTATATCGAATATTGATGTAGAACAAATATCGAACACCTCGAAAATTAAAACTTTTCTCGATATTAAATACGATATACAAAACCAAATCCAACCGGGATAAATCTTGGTTATACAAAACCTCTCATCCCTATTGATATTATAAAACTGTAATTCAATAGAAATATATAAGACCAGAGAAGATTTATCACACTGAAGAGAAAATCAAGGCTCCTAAATCTTCTCTATCCTATAATCGCAGCGCTCATCGATTTTCTTGAAATGTTAATTGGGTTGAGTACTCCAACTTGCTCAGTAAATAAGGATTCACAAAGCCATTAACATTCCATATAATAATCAAGAACATTATGCAATAACAATATGCACCAATGTTAACTAACGGGATTATGACAAACATATAATTCAATAAATAACATATGCAAGTCCATCTGTCAATGACTATTACACTGTGATTCTCATTTTCTTTGTAAAATTAAGTTGATTACTCAATGACACCATTAATGCGATTGCTAAACCAACACATTGGCCGATGTGTCGTCTAGTCAATCCATTAATGTCCAATGGTTCTTCCCAAAACCCTTTAGTGAATATGTAACCTACACAGCTTATCTAACTGAGTAAGAGTTACATATAAGCCGAGAAATCAACCTACATCCTATATGACCTGGTCTCAGTTGCAGGAGTTACTCTTGTGAATTACATTAGACACCATTTTTCGTTTAGTAAAAACATCACAGTATACATAGTTCCATATTCAGTCCATAAACTATATGAACTACATATACTAACATATTCAGGTAACATTGATAAATAAGACATTCCATACTTACCTTGGTTTACGTTTCCATTTCCAAACTTTCGAAGTTTTCAGGTCACTCACGCTTTCCTCGTGTTCCAACACCTATCACAAACCATTTGTGAACAATGTAGGTTTAATCCCCTATGTTTAGAACCCTTAATTAAGTCCCTAAGACCTCAGAAAATTCTAAGTAAATTATAACATAATCGCTATTTTCTGGGGTGGGCGCGTAATTCCTCACTTGATGGAGCACGCTCCACCAACTGGGTTCGTCCCAACTAATGAAGGGAGCATGCTCCTCTGTTAGATGGAACGCGCTCGACCATGTACTGTCTCGACAGTGAGCAGGGCAACACCATTACTTCATTACCAACTCATCACAACAACCTCAGACACTCTCCCAAAACATTAGGGAGAACCTCTAGTGAGGTATAAACTCATTTCCAGTGATCAAACATAACAATTCATAGAGAAATCATCACCAACCATTGAATTTAACTTAAAAAGTCAAAAGACAACTTACCAAGATGATGAAATTTGATCCAGCAGTGGTTTGATCACTTCGATTCCACACTGAAACAACTATCTCGATCAGTTCCCTCAGATCTGACCACTTAGAACCCTTAGCTGCTTGGTTTTCTCTCAATCTCGAATGACCAAATGAAATCAGGATACATACGAAGGCTTTTGATTTAAATAAATGGATTTTGTTGAGATATGCATCGTGCTATCTCGAGGCTGATCAAGTGATTGATGTGTTAAAATGACACTTCCTAAAGTGATACGAATTTTAACACCATTGACACTTTCGCTCATCTGGAGGTGATCTAACAATCCATATAATTCAAACCAAACTTATAGTTTTAATATGTATATATATTTAAATATCAAATATATATGTATATATATATTTCGTGTATTTTCTCATTAATAAATTCACCGAACATGCTTACGAGTGTTCTCGGGTGTGCACATTCATTTCATGACCCCCTCGTCGTACTTGGTATATCAACTATTTATTGTTTAATCACCTATTTTTCAATTATAGGTTTGTATATGAATTCTATTTTTACACTATAACTTATAAATTCAATAAACATTCCAAACAAACACAAATCATCACACAAACGCATGCACACGCTAATCGACGTACGCCAAACTTAACCACGATCCTAACTCGAGTTAATTAACATTTAGATTAACACTAATCACTAGCTTGAAGTAACATGTCATTAGAGTCTCCCCAATTTAAAGAAATTTCTTCCTTAAAATTAAAATAAATGTAAAATTACCTATAGTTTCAAAGAGAAATGGAAACTGCTCCTTCATATAAGACTTGTGCTCCTAGGTTAGTTCCTCAGCTCCGTGAAATTGCCATTTCACTTTAACTAAAGTAATCTCTTTGGTTCTCAGCTTTTGAATCTTACGATCAATTATCAAAATTGGCTGCTTGTTGTAAAATAAATTTTCAAAAAGATCAAATTCACTCAAATCAATTTTAGGAGTGAACCGAGTCTCCATTTTGGAAAGAATAAATAACGTGGAAGACATTATGAACTCTAGTTAAATGGTGAGATACCTTTAACCTATAAGTAATAGGACCAAGTCTTTCCTGCACTCTGAACAACCCAATGTATTTTAGAGAAAATAGATTGCGTAATCGAAACCTGTACATCCCTTTTATAGGTGAGACTCAATAGAACGAGATCTTCCGTTGAAAACTCTAAAAAAATATGATATTTATCGGCGTATCTCTTCTGTTTTAGCTATGCCGTAGTCAAATGCTGGCGAATCTGCTGAATTCTATCTATGTTGTCCTGAATTAACTTACATAGATAAATGTATTTCTTTCAGTTACCACTAAACTCTAAGACACAAGCTTAAAGTATATCCTCTAACACTACAACCAATTGTTTAGGCTACTCATCAGTCTATGGATGATATACTGTATTGAGGTTAAGAATAGTTATCGGTTGTTTTTGCAATTCATTCCACAGTCAGGATGTGAATCTCGGATCTCTATATGAAATAATCAACATTTGAACTATATGAAGTCTCAACACCTCACGTACGTACACCTCACATAATCGGTTAAGAGGACCTCACATGGAAACTGGCAAAAAATACGCAGACTTTATCAACATGTCAATTATAACCCATACCGCATCGTGCTTACACTAACTCGAAGATTATCGAAAATAAAATCTATCAATACATGTTCCTATTTCCAATCACGAATAGGCAGTGAATGTAATAACCCTCCATGTTACCTATGCTCAGCCTTAACTTGCTAACATATCGCACAACTCTTTTTGAACTCAACAAAATGAATCTTCATCCCAAGTCACTAATAGATATGCCTCATATCGCGATACATCTTAGTGTCACCTAGATGAATAGAGTAAAGAGATATATGAGGTTCTGTAGAAACTCATGCCTCAACTGATCCTAAGCCAGAATATACAATCTATCTATAATGACCCTTATCCTAATAAAGGAATCGTTCGGCCTGAAACCCTAATTAAGCCTCGGTACATTAGCCAAACTTAACTAGAGTGAGCAGCCTCACCTTCAACACCTGATAAATGCAACCTATATATCGTGTATCGCCGTAAAACAAATAACAAATGCTGCATAAATTTAAAACTTTTCACGATATTGAATACGATATACAAAACCAATTTAAACTAGAATAAACATCGGTTATACAAAACCTCCAAGCCCTTGTGTTGTTACAAAACTTTAATTCAATATAATATATGAACAAGGGAATAATTATTACATTGAAGAGAAGATCAAAACTCCTAAACCTTCTCTATCTAATAGATGTAGTGCTTGATTTGGGGTGAGCGCTCTAACTTGCTCAGTAAGCACGAATTCATTGAATTATCAACAGTCCATATAATAATCAAGAATGAAATGCAGTAACAATATGAACCAATCATAACTAGAAGGGTATATGAGCATTCATATAATCCGATAAATAAATAGATACAAGTCATACAGTCAATCGCTATTACACTGTGGTTTTCCCCATTTTTATAAAATTAAGGTCTAATCGAGTAAGAGTAACATATAGGTCGGGAAGGTAACTCATCTTGTATATAACCTATTCTCAGTTCTAGGAGTTACTTTTGCAGATCATATCAAATACCATTCTCCCTTTTCACGAAAACATATCACAGTGCACATAGCTCCCATTCAAGTCAATAAACTATATGAACTAAATGTACTAAATAGCAAGACAAAGCTGATAACTAAACGAATCCACACATACCTTGGTTAGGTTATATTTCCAATTTCTTTATTTTTTGGGTTACTCAACATTATTCTGTGTTCGATAACCTATCACAAACCATTTGAGGTCATTACAATACCTCATCTTTAGAATCCCTAAACTAGTCCTAATTGAATTTGGAACCAATATACTAATTTCTTAGGTTAATACGACCTTTTCATGCTTTTTGAGGTAAAACAACATGAAGTCTTGACAGATTTTTGAATTCTCCACTTTTTATAGAAATATATAATTTCTATTTAATTGGTCAAGAAATATATTTTTTCATGATTTCTTTAATCAATTTTTTGGAGTTTTTACTCAATTCCAGCATTTTCTTTAATTTTTTTTATTAATTTGTGAAGTGGTTTAAGCCTAAATTGGGTCGAACTGGGTTCGACTCAATTGAGTCGAGCCAGGCCTGGTTAAGAGCTAAACCTTTATTCCTCAATAAATCGTTTCTGTTAATCGAATTCATCTTTTTTTATTTTTCGATTGGGGTTGGATGAAACCCAACCCCATATTTCATTTGGGCAGGGGAGACACTCCCCTGCCATCATCTTCCTCATGCCTAACCTCCCCACTCCATCTCCAACATAATAACAACACAAAACAACAACAACATGAATAACAACAACAACTTCAATAATAACACACCTTGATCGTCTCCATCTCCCTCAATTTCGAAATCTTTCTCCTTCTCAGTCTCGAGCTCTCCCTGCCTCTCCTTCAATTTAGATCTCTCTGCAGTTTCAAAACAATGGCAGAGAAGAACTATCTTTGGGATAAACAAGATTTTCTTAAGATTTGTATCGCACGAATCTCGAAGTAGATATAAAGATTTATATTATATTTTGATTTTTCTCGAGATATGTGTTGCGTATCTTGAGATTGATTTTATTGCTAATAAACAATACCATTACCTCCTGACTGACTTATCAAAATACAAACATTTCTCGAGATTTGCTCGCATGAATCTTGAGGCCATCCAAAGATATTGAGTTTAAATAACACTTTCATTTCTCATACCCTTTGATTACCCTTGAGATGGATTTGTACGCTTCTCAAGGCGTAGATTTGTCTTCAAATCATCAACGTCCCACCATTCACCTCCTCAATGCCTACGCTACGCGTATCTTGAAGCAAATGATTTAAACAATTTAAATCTAACTAAAGGTTATTTATATATATACATATATTCATCTATATACATATATATACATATGTATTGTCTCACTTATAAATTCACCTAGCTCGCCAATGAGTACCCTCGAGCGTGCACACTACTATATGTCCCACACATGTCACCTTGACCTTACATGTCACTAGACGTCCACCAATTTATTTAATATTTTGATTATATATATTTATACATACCATATATATAAAATATATATACACTTATATTCATGTGTTTATATTTTCTTCGTGCACGCCAATGAGTACACTCGGGCGTGCACGCTACCTCACGACTCATGTGCGTCACCCTTGACCCACACACGTTATTAGGCGTCCCTTAATTTTTCAATTATTTTCTTTCCAATGATAGGTTTTATTTATCTATATTTATATATCAACATATATAAAAATATATATACACATATATTTTACAACTTGTTCATTTTCCATGTACGCCAATGACTATACTCGAGTGTATATATTAGCTCCACGTCTCCCCGGGTGATCCTGCACGATTCACATATGTCTCTCTAGACATACATTCAATTTATTTATCATTTATTTTCCAACTATAGGTTTTATATTAATTCACATTAATCACCTATAGTTACATTAATTATTTCTCACATCACTCAAACACAATACAACATAACTATCACACTAATGTCAACTCTAATCTTAATTAGATTTTTGATTAATGTTAATCACTAAGTTAAGGACATGAATTGTTAAATTCAACTTCAAATCAAAGTTTATTTATCATTTATTTTCTCATTTCCTAAATTTATTCCTTAATCATTAAATTTTCCTATCAATCAACTTTGCTCCAGTCAACACTGGACAAAAATTGATTTGTCTTTCAAAACATAAAAATATGGAAGATATTGTATATAATCATTTTCAAACTTTCCTTAACTTTAAAATTTTCTAATATACATTGCCCTTTCGTAGGTGAGAGGTTCAAAAGAATACATACATCTTTTGAATATCACAAAACCCTATGATGCTTGTTAACACATTCTTTCCATTCATCTGAGTTGTAATTGAATACTGACAATCTGTTAACATCCTTTTGTGTCGTTCTAAATTATCCAGGCTCCGATTAACTTATATCTTTACTTATTGTTCCACACCAATTGACGACGAAGTTAAGCACACAAACTTTTAAGGGAAACACCCTTAAAATTTATAGATTGATAATATCAAAATTAGAGAAATAACGCTGCAAAGTATTTCTTCAAGTAACTACCACATTCCAAGTGATGGGGGCATGTTCCCTAGGTCAATCCATTAACTGTCTTTATGAATACTTTTAGTTAATAAAATAGAGGATTTCATTTGCTGTTTATTATAATTAATTTGCATGTTTACATTATAATAAGATCCATGGGTATTTACATAAATATCCTAAATGTCCCTAGTCGATCATTATACTGGGAACTATAATGAATTAAGACTAGTGTGAGTCTTGATTGATGATCATATGATGATTATACGTATAGGGATACGAATCAAGATCACGAGTACTTGTTAGGGAACAAAGTACTTTGGACCGACCTGACTATGAGAACATCACATGGATTAAGTCATAGTTGTTTCTCATGATAGGTATATATTCCAATCCTCCGACTTGAGATTACTGTGAGACTTCAACATTAGGAACACAAGTGATTTGACACAATCAAACGTTGTCTTTAACCTGACGATTATAAAGGTTGTGATTGGTTACTTGTGTGAGCAATGTGATGAAGTTGTGTAATCGAGATAGAATTTGTCCCTCTCATATAAAGAGAGATATCCAAAGTGGATCCCTCGATGTGTTAGACTCGTTAAAAGGCCTAGTCTAAGTGAATTGATATTGATCAATGTCACTTGGATGTTTTCATCTACCTAGAGATCGAGACTAGTACGATTGAACATGTTGGATGACAATTCCATGCCTTATGTTTGATCAAACGGATATCGTGTGACAAAAGGATGTTATATACATTATTGATTAGGTTGTTTCGATTTGATATTCGTACAACTTGGGTAGTCATAATGTCTTGCTAGAGGCCGCTTATGACTTGTATACCAAAATGTGTTTTGGTACACTGCCAACGTTGTATGAGCCTATTGGGTCGCACACTAAGAATGGTTTTGCGAGATTTTAAGATGGTTCGAAAAATGAATTTTATATGATAAAATTCATGACGAAACGTCCTTGTGGTGTATTACACTTATACTTCTTTAAGTAGGGATATATGTGTAATTTACTTAACCGTCTATATACAAGAGTTGTATAAATAGACGCTTTAAGTTAGAATACACTAACGAAAGATCAAAAGGCCAAAACTCCTTTTCGTTTAAGAAACGACTTAAGGTTTTTGGTATGCTCGATCGTTTTGGAGAGAAACAAAAAGATTTGGTATTCTCTCGAAGCTAGCACTTCGAATCTCGCGCTGTTCGTGTGGATCTTGATAGAGGCGTTCGTCGTTGGCAACACCTTAGAGATCGATCAATCTTCGAAAGGTATATTGCGATCGAGGTATGATTAAGTTTTCATGGTTTAAACGTTTTTGATGGAATTAGATTCGGATCCTGTTGGGGTTTTTGTCAAAATTGTTTTGTAATTTCCACGCGTATGAACCCCAAAACCCAACAAAGGGTATCGAGCCTTCGAGTTTGATTCCATTAAATTCATTGCATGTTTTCTTCTGATATATACATGATATATGATTGAAAGCATGTTAATAGTTTATGTATATGTGATATACATAAGTTTTCTATGAGATTTATTATCATGTTTTGTGTATATGATACATATATTCGTGATTTAATTGAAATTAGTTTCATGTTCTATGATCCATGATACCATTAGGTTCGATTGTGATAATAGTTCATGATTCAATTACATGTTTGTGATTATTTGGATGAAGACCTAAATTGCAAATAATTAATTTTCGAAATTATTTATTTATAAATAATTAATTTTCGAAATTATTTATTTATAAATAATTAATTTTCGAAATTATTTATTTATCTTAATTTTCGAAATTATTTATTTATCTTGTTATATCTATTTTGTTATGAAGTTTCTATTTTATAAAGATAGATAACAAATTAGAATATGAGATAAATATCAAGAATCTTGTTATTGGTGATATACTAGGATTCAAATATCTTAAATTAAAAATAAATAATTAATTTTCGAAATTAATTATTTATATTGTTATATCTATTTTGTTATGAAGTTTCTATTTGATAAAGATAGATAACAAATTAGAATATGAGATAAATATCAAGAATCTTGTTATTGGTAATATACTAGGATTCAAATATCTTAAATTCAAAATAAATAATTAATTTTCGAAATTAATTATTTATATTGTTATATCTATTTTGTTATGAAGTTTCTATTTGCTAAAGATAGATAACAAATTAGAATATGAGATAAATATCAAGAATCTTGTTATTGGTGATATAGGATTCAAATATCTCAAGTCTTGGATTAGGATTCAAATATCTCAGTCCTAATTGGATTAGGATAAGATTAGTCCTAATTGGATTAGATTATAAGTCCTAATTGATTAGGATAAGATTAGTCCTAATTGGATTAGGATAAGATGATTAGTTAGATGTGGGCCCGAGTTAATTAAAATGTTTTAATTGACTTAATTTCGGATAAATTAAGGGGTTAATTTATGATAATAAAATCAGCAAAAATTATGATTTTCTATAGCGAATTTTAATTTTAGGAATTGAGATTCGTCTTCTAAAAAAAAATTCCAAATTGTTTAGTGATTGAACAAATTAATAAAATATATGATATTTCATTGTTTACATAAAATCACTAAAACTGAATAAAATCCCTCTATTAAATTTTAAGTCTCGTGCCATCCATTTTAAACACTTGTCAAGGCCTCGATCACACTAATATAGTTTCAGCCATAGTTGGGTGTATTGTGTTATCTTGGTGAGACAAGTTGGGTAAGAGTTACCTTAATGTTTAAAATGGTCCGACTTAATAAAGCCATCAAAATAGTTTTGAGCTTTAGGCAAATGATGAGATAAAAACATGCTAAGACATAAGATGTCCCATATCTCATAAAAGGATCTAAAAATTACATAAGATGTAATTGGTAATTGTTACCTACCTAAATAATCTAGTTATGTGTTTCATGCCATAGTGCATCACGAATTAGGTGAAATATGGATTTTAGTCCCCTAAATAAACAAGACGTTTTAGGAGGGTTGTTAATTTAGTGGGAGTCTATTCCTCTATACTAAAATAAACTTTGCATAATCTTTATTGTAGATCAATGACCTCTTCAAGTAACAATAATCCCTTGTCACTGCGATCTATCCTTGAGAAGGATAAGCTATCTCGGACTAACTTTCTTGATTGGTTCGAAACTTGAGAATTGTTCTTAAGCATGAACGCAAGTTGTATGTCCCGGATGCTCCAATCCCCGAGGACCCACCAACCAATGCTACGAAAGTCATGAAGGATGCGCATAATAAGCATGTCAACAATTCTACCGATGTTGCATGTATTATGCTTTGGCAACTATGGTTCCCGAACTTCGAAGGACATGGAACTAATGGAAGCCTACGACATGGCTATAACGCTTTGAAGGAAATGTTCCAACAAAGAAGCTAGGCAAGAAAGGTTCGAGACAGTCAAGAACCTACATTCTTGCAAGATGATTGAGGGTGCATTACTTAGTCCTCATGTTTTGAAGATGAAGGGCTATGTTGACCAGCTTGATAGACTAGGATTTCCCATAAGCCAAGAGTTGGCTACGGATTTGATCCCGAATTCATTACTGTAAAAGTTACTCATGAATTGTGATGAACTACAACATGAATAATATGGAGAAATCAATATCAGAGTTGCATTTGATGTTCAAAACTGCTGAACAAAATATCAAGAAACCTTCTAGTAATATGTTGATGGTCTAAAAGGGAAAGGGAATGAAGAAGAAAGGCAAAAGCAAAGCTAGAGTTGCCAAGGCTGTTGCTGCACCTGTCGCAAAGCCTATGGAACAAGTCAAGACCCGGCATGTTCCTACTTCAAAACACCCAAAAGAAAAGGAAGAAAATTGTCATTTTTGTAATCAAACCTATCTTTGGCATTGTCGTCTCGGACATATAAACGAGAAACGCATAACGAAGCTCCATAAAGATGGACTTCTAGATTCATTTGATTTAGAAATATATGAAACATGCGTATCTTGTTTACTAGGCAAGATGACTAAAAGTCCCTTTACTGAATACAATGAAAGGGCAAGTGATTTATTGGGTCTAATACATACTGATGTATGCGGTCCTATAAACACAATGGCTAGAGGAGGTTATCGCATTTCATTACATTTACTGATGATTTCAAGCAGATATGATTATGTATATCTTATGAAACATAAAGTCAATCATTTGAGATGTTTTGAACGTTTCAAAATGAAGTGCGAATCAACTTGGTAAAACTATCAAAACACTTCGATCGATCGAGGTTGTGAATAATTAAGCCAAGAATTTGATGATCATCTTAGAAATTGTGGGATTGTCTCCCAATTGACTCCACCAAACTCCATAATGGAATGAGTTTCGAAAGGAGAAATCGAACCTTATTAGATATGGTTTCGATCTATGATGAGTCATGCAGATCTTCCATTATCTTTTTGGGGTTATGCATTACAAATCGTAGCTTTCACTCTAAATCGAGTTCCTTCTAAAGGGGTTGATAAAACACCATATGAGATATGGTACGGGAAGAGACCTAGTTTGTCTTTTCTTAAGATTTAAGGTTGTGAGGCTTACGTAAAATGACAAGTCTCAGAAAAACTAGCACCTAAATCTGACAAGTGTTTATTTGTGGGGTATCCTAAGGAAACAAAAGGATATTACTTTTATAATCCCGCTGAGAACAAAGTGTTTGTTGCTCGGTATGGTGCCTTTATGAAAAAAATAGTTTATTTCAAAAGACACTAGTGGGAAAGAAATAAATCTTGAAGAAGTTCAAGAATCACAGGTAAACACTCGAACACATACTTGGAAGTTCAACAACGTTCCGAACCAGCTTGAACCTCCATAAGTGACACAAGGCCCACGTAAATCTAGTAGGGTAAGACATGAGCCGAGAGATTCGGATTTCTCATTACTGATAGTCGTGATGTGTTGCTTATAGACCAAAATGAGCCCACCACTTATCTGGAGGCTATGTCTGGACCAGACTCAGATAAATGGCTAAGTGCCATGAACTCTGAGATGCAATCCATATATGATAACCAAGTTTGAAACTTGGTTGATTTACCTGAAGGTGGTAAGACCATTGGATGTAAATGGGTTTTCAAGAAGAAAACTAACATGGATGGCAAAGTTCATACTTTTAAAGCAAGACTAGTAGCAAAAGGTTTCAGGCAGACTCAAGGTGTTGATTATGATGAAACTTTTTCGCCAGTCGCCATGTTTAAATCCATAAGAATTTTAATTGCCATTACTGCATATTATGACTATGAAATATGGCGAATGGATGTAAAAATAGCATTTCTTAATGGAAAGCTGCTTGAGGACGTGTATATGACACAACCTCGAAGGTTTTGTACATCCCGAGAATTCTAGGAAGGTATGCAAGCTTCAAAGATCCATTTATGGATTAAAGCAAGCTTCTCGGAGTTGGAATCTTCGTTTTGATGAAGCAATCAAGGATTTTGATTTTATTAAGAACGAAGATGAGCCTTGTGTATACAAGAAGGTCAAATGGGAGTGTAGTTGTTTTTCTGGTACTTGTATGTTGATGATATATTACTCATTGGAAATGACGTCCCAACATTGCGAGAATGTCAAGTCTTGGTTAGGGAAGTGTTTCTCAATGAAAGACTTAGGAGATGCACCTATATCCTAGGGATAAAGATCTATAGGGATAGATCTAAGAGGCTAATTGGTCTAAGTCGAGTGCTTACATAGACAAGGTGCCGAATAGGTTCAACTTTACAAGACTCTAAAAGAGGATTGTTGCCAATGTCTCATAGCATAAGTCTCAAAGAAGACTCAATGTCCTAAGACAAATGATGAGCGAGACCGTATGAATAAGATTCCATATGCATCGGCTATTGGATCTATCATGTATGCCATGTTATGCACTCGACTCGATGTATCATATGCTTTGAGCACAAGCAGATATCGCCGATCCTGGTGAGAGTCACTGGATAGCAAAGAAAGAACATTCTTAAATACCGAAGAAGGACTAAGGAAATGTTCTTGGTCTATGGAGGTTTTGAAAATGATCTAGTTGTAAATGGTTACACAGATGCAAGTTTTCAAACTGATATAGATGATTTTAGATCACAATCTGATATGTGTTTATTTTGAATGGGGTGCGAAGTTTGGAAAAGTTTGAAGCAAGAAATCACAGGCGATTCTACAACGTGAAGTTGAGTATATTGCACGTCCGATGCAAAGAAAGAAAGGAGGCGCTTTGGATCAAAAAGTTCATTTTTGAACTAGGTGTGGTTCCAAGTATTGCTAACCCCGTTTGTTTGTATTGTGACAATAACGGGCAATAGCACAGCCAAGGAACCTAGATCACATCACAGATCCAAACATATACTCAAGCGTTTTCATCTCATTAGAGAAATTATTGAGAGGGGAGACGTAAAAATTTGCAGAGTACCTACAGAAGACAACGTTGCGTATCCATTGACAAAAACTCGTCCACAAGCAAAACATGATGGTCATGTTCATTAGGCATTAGATGCATGTATGATTGGCCCTAGTGCAAGTGGGAGATGATGGGGGCATGTGCCCTAGGTCAATCCATTAACTGTCTTTATGAATACTTTTAGTTAATAAAATAGAGGATTTCATTTGTCGTTATTATAATTAATTTGCATGTTTACATTATAATAAGATCCATGGGTATTTACATAAATATCCTAAATGTCCCTAGTCGATCATTATACTGGGAACTATAATGAATTAAGACTAGTGTGAGTCTTGATTGATGATCATATGATGATTATACGTATAGGGATACGAATCAAGATCACGAGTACTTGTTAGGGAACAAAGTACTCTTGGACCGACCATGACTATGAGAACATCACATGGATTAAGTCATAGTTGTTTCTCATGATAGGTATATATTCCGATCCTCGACTTGAGATTACTAGAGACTTCAACATTAGGAACACAAGATTTGACACAATCAAACGTTGTCTTTAACCTGGACGATTATAAAGGTTGTGATTGGTTACCGTGTGAGCAATGTGATGAAGTTGTGTAATCGAGATAGAATTTGTCCCTCTCATATAAAGAGAGATATCCAAAGTGGATCCCTCGATGTGTTAGATCGTTAAAAGGCCTAGTCTAAGTGAATTGATATTGATCAATGTCACTTGGATGTTTTCATCCTACCTAGAGATCGAGACTAGTACGATTGAACATGTTGGATGACAATTCCATGCCTTATGTTTGATCAAACGGATATCGTGTGACAAAAGGATGTTATATACATTATTGATTAGTTTGTTTCGATTTGATATTCGTACAACTTGGGTAGTCATAATGTCTTGCTAGAGGCCGCTTATGACTTGTATACCAAAATGTGTTTTGGTACACTTCCAACGTTGTATGAGCCTATTGGGTCGCACACTAAGAATGGTTTTGCGAGATTTTAAGATGGTTCAAAAAAATGAATTTTATATGATAAAATTCATGACGGAAACGTCCTTGTGGTGTATTACACTTATACTTCTTTAAGTAGGGGTATATGTGTAATTTACTTAACCGTCTATATACAAGAGTTGTATAAATAGACGCTTTAAGTTAGAATACACTAACGAAAGATCAAAAGGCCAAAACTCCTTTTTCGTTTAAGAAACGACTTAGGGTTTTTGGTATGCTCTGGATCGTTTTGGAGAGAAACAAAAAGATTTGGTATTCTCTCGAAGCTAGCACTTCGAATCTCGGCCGCCGTTCGTGTGTGGACTGCTGATAGAGGGCGTTCGTCGTTGGCAACGCCTTAGAGATCGATCAATCTTCAGAAAGGTATATTGCGACTGAGGTATGATTAAGTTTTCATGGTTTAAACGTTTTTAATGGAATTAGATTCGGATCCTGTTGGGGTTTTTGTCAAAATTGTTTTGTAATTTCCGCTACGTATGAACCCCAAAACCCAACTCCAAGTCACGAGCTTGGAAATTATATTCTTTCCAACTAAGATTTGCTACAGATATATTGTGTTAAGATTGAGAAAGGTCCCTCCGAGCTATTATACAATTCTTCCCCGCTGGGAAGCAAACTTCTTGTTCCTCACCGAAATAATAATCTTGGTTTTTCATAAACTCTTAAATCTTTCTACATACATATATCTAGCTCACTTTTCCACAAGAATTTAAACCACGACTTGCAAGAACTTTTAAGAATTTATCAGTCCTACAATTACAACGTCAACAACCTTAAGTTGTCATTACAACTTAGGTTAATCCTTCATAAATTTCAGAGCATGAATTTTCATTCATATAAGACAAGAATAATATAACTCTCCAGGTTAATTACAATCAACTTTCACTTATTGATATATCTCATATTTCTTTATAAAATTAACACCGTCAACTTTCATTCCAAGTCATCAACAACTCATTCTTACTACAATGATTTTGGATTTCGCTTTAATGAATATTTTAAAGAAATCCATGAGATTCTCATAACATTCTTACCTCACTTTTCAATTCGAGTTCTAAGAACTTTCTTTTCATACTCAAAGTTGTGGTCTAAGATTATCCATACAAAATATCAACAACTAGTAGTCAAACCTCGACCTACCGATAATCTCGATCAATTTCTCTATTAATTCATCATTCAATCAATTATCATTAGCTCAACTCCAATTTGAACTCCAAAGAACACACTTGTAATTACCAATCCAAAAAACTTAGCTGATAATGTGTCCACGCAGGACTTTAATGGATCGCCATTACACATCTCGTTCTAGAGAAATTACTATGAACCTTTTATCATAACTATGTCCGTTGTTTTTTTCCTGTTCAAGGCATTGTCAACACAATCACCTTTAATGAGTGATGTTTCAGAGTGAGTTCTAACATTTGAGAAATCCGATGTATCTATATAACCTTCCATTTCTGTCACTTGGACAATGGCACTTTTCAATCTTCCATAGTTTGAAACTCACTCCTTCAACTTTACACCAATCCACTGGATATTAAGTTTCTAAGTTGTCTTTTAATAATTCTTCTAAAATTCTCGATAATCTCTACGAATAATTAAAATATCCTCAATAAAACTTTCTTCTTGAATACATCTCTATTTTAAACTTAGATTGTTCAAAATACCTTATCATCCTCTTGTTTTACAAGTGATGCCTTTACATATTTGGTACAACTACCAAAACAGCTATGTCGAGATTATCAATCATTCAATAGTTCTCCATGCATGTCTTGAACTATATATAAAGAAGTATAAGCTACAATTTTTCTTTATTATGTCAATACACATTCTTACCTTAATAAGAATGAAATGCAGTAATAACATAAACCAATCATAACTAGCAGGGTATATGAGGATTCATATAACTCAATAGATAAACAGATGCAAGTCATATAGTCAATTGCTATTACACTATGATTTTTCCCTTTTTTATAAAATTAGGGTCGATTACCCATTAGCTACAGTGACACCATAACCCGACCAACACATTGCGCGTATGTGCTGTATGACTACTTGCCATTGTCCAAATGGTTCTATCCTAAACCTTCTTAGTGATTATGTAATCCATGCAACCTATCTAACTGAGTAGGAGTTATATATATGTCGAAAAGGTAACCCATATCCTATATAACTTATTCTCAGTTCTAGGAGTTACTCTCGTAGATCAAATCAAAAACTATTTTCCTTTTTCATGAAAACATATCATAGTGTACATAACACTCACTCAAGTTTATAAACCATATGAACTAAATATACTGCATAGCCAGTCAAAGTTGATAATTAAATGAATCCACACTTACCTCAGTTAGGTTACATTTTCGATTTCCTTACTTTTCGGGTCACTTGACCATTCTTGGTGTTCAATAACCTATCACAAATCATTTAATGTCATTACAATTCCGATACCTCACCTTTAAAATCCATAAACTGGTCCCAAATGAATTTAGAACTAATTTACCAATTTTTTAGGTCAATACGATCTTTTCATGTTTTTTTAGAGCCTCCTCCACTCCATCTTCAACATCACAACAACAGACAGAGCCTTCTCAATTCCATTTCCAACATCACAACAACACACAACAACAACGACATGAACAACAACAACAACAATAGCGACTTCAATAATAGTGCACCTTGATAGTCACCATCTCCCTTAGTCTAGAGATCTCTCTCCCTCTCGGTCTCGAGCTCTGATTGCCTCTCCTTCAATTTCGATCTCTTCACGGTTTGAAACAATAGCAGAGACGAAGTGGTTTTGGGATAAATATGAGCTCAAGATTCGTATCGTACAAATATTGAGGCATATCTAAATATTAAATTTATATATTTATCTTTCCCGAGATACATTTTGCATATCGCAAACATTTCTCAAGATTTGTTCGCATGAATGTCAAGTACGACCTAATGATATCATGAGTTTAAATAACACTTTTATATCTCATACCTTTTAATTCCTCTTGAAATGGATTTGCACGCATCTCGAGGCATGGATCTCACTTCAATTATATATAATTATATGTACATATGTATTTTCTCACCTATAAATCCACCTTGCACGCCAACGAGCACCCTCGAGCGGGCTTTTTACTGTATGTCCTACGCGTGTCACCCTCGACCTCATGTGTCACTAGACGCGCATAAACTTATTTAATATTTTGAATATACATATTTATACATACCATATATATGCATATATTCATGCATTTATAATTTCGTCGTGCGCACCAACGAGTACACTCGGGTGTACACGCTACCTCACGACCCATGTGAGTCATCCTTAGCCCACACATGACATCAGGCGTCCCATAATTTTTCAATTACTTTTTTTTTCCAATGATAGGTTTTATTTATGTATATTTACATACAAATTTACATAAAAAAATATATATACACACCTATATATATTTTACAACTTGTTCATTCGCTACGTACTCCAATGACTATACTCGAGAGTACATATTAGTTCCATGTCTCCCCGAGTGATCCCCCACGATTGTCACTACAGAAATATAATCAATTTATTTACCATTTATTTTCCAACTATAGGTTTTATATTAATTCACATTAATCACATATAGTTACATTAATTACTTCTCAGACCAATCAAACATAATACAACACAACTATCGCATTCACACACTAATTGTGACAAGCTAGGCTTAACTACGAGTCTAACTCAGGTTAATTAGATTTTGGATTAAAACTAATCACCAGGTTAAGGATATGGGTCGTTACACTATCCTAGAATCGTAACACACCATCATAAAAAACCGACCAATCAGGATGACTTACACTAGCCGCTAATCCCTAATGTACTATATAATCCTTATTAGCTTTCTAATAACCAATCACCTACAGAATCTTCTCTAGTTCAGTCCGAATTTAACCTCAGAAGAAGATATTAGTAACTTTGGAATTACCTCTCTCAGTTGATTATGTATCAGCTAAACTTACATGAATTATCATTATAGATGCTTCCTTAAGAAGTCTAAACTAAGAAGCTCTAATAATAGCTACATTATCTATGCCTCTTCTTCTCTAACTGAAAACATTAGCAACTCCATTTGCCTTGCTTAAGTGATATTCTAGAGTGAAGTCATAATTCTTGAGAAACTCAAGCCATCTACACTTCCTCTTATATATTTTTTCATTTATCTGAGTTGTAATTATATACTGACAGTCTGTTAATACCTTTTTATGTAGTTCTAAATCACTTAGGCTTCAACTTGCTTGTATCTTTACTTCTCGTCTCACACCAATTGACAACAAAGTAAAGCATACCAATTTTTTAAAGAAAACACCTTAACATCATATAAAGCCTGATAATATCAAAACCAAAAAACTCACTCAGTAAAATATTTCTTCTAGTAACTAGCACTTTCCAAGTCACAAACTTGAAAATTACATTCTTTGGAACTAAGATTGTAACGACCTTTTATCTTAAGCTAGTGATTAGTGTTAATCTAAATCCTAATTAACTCGAGTTAGGCTAATGGTTAAGTCCGGCATACCTCGATTATAGTGTGCATGGGTTTGTGTGATGATTTGTGTTTGTTTGGAATGTTTGATGAATTTATAGATTGTAGTATAAAAAGAGAAATTATATACATGCCTATAATTGAAAAAATAAATAATTAAACAATAAATAGCCGATAAACCAAGTGCATCGAGAGGATCATGAAATGATTGTGCAAACCTGAGAATACTCATAGGCATGTCAAATAAACTTATTTGCGAGAAAATACATGAAATGTATATATATATAGTTGATATATATATATACATATATATATATATATATATATATATTAAAACTATAAGTTTGGTTTGAATTATATAGATCGTTGGATCGCTTCGAGACGAGTGTAAGTATTGATGGTGTTAAAATTGGTGTCACTTTAGGGAGCGCCATTTCAACACATCAATCACTCAATCAGCTTAAAGATAACGTAATTCGTATCTGAAGGAAATTCCATATATATAAATCCAAAAGCTTCAAACTTATCCTCGATACATCGATTAGTCGAGAGAGAGAGAGAGAGAGAGAGAGAGAGAGAGAGAGAGAGAGAGAGAGAGAGAGAGAGAGAGAGAGAAAGAGAGTAGCCGAGGGTCTAATCAGTATGAGGGGGTTAGGAGAGAATTTCTTCACTATATTGAGGAGATGAAACAACTATGGATTAGAGATTATCACGATGGTACGTTTGTTTTTTGAGTTTTATACCTTACTAGTGGTCCTCCCAGATGATTTGGGAGAGTTTTCCAGGTTGTTTTAATGATTTAGTAATGGAACAGTGGTTGCTACCCTATCATTATCGAGACGGTACAAGGTGGAATGCACTCCCTTCATCAATTGGGACAAACCCGATTGGTGGAGTGCGCCCAACAAGTGAGGGAGTGCGCTCTCACCCTAAAAAATAACAACTCTTTTGTAAATAGCTTAGAATTTCCTGAGGTCTTGGGGACTAACTTAGGGGTTCTAAACATAGGGTATAAGACCTATATTAATCACAAATGGTTTGTGATAGGTGTTGGAACAAAGGGAAAACATGAGTGACCCGAAAACTTAGGAAGTTTGGAAACGGAAACTTGAACTGAGGTAAGTATGTATTCGCTTATTTGTCAATGTTGCCTGAATATTTTAGTACATGTAGTTCATGTAGTTTATCGATTGAATGGGAGGACTACGTGCACTGTGATGGTTTTAATAAATAGGAAATGGTGTTTAATGTGACCTGTGAAAGTAACTTCTGGTTTTAAGAATGGGTTTATAGGATATGGGTTACCTTCCAGACCTATATATAAATCCTACTCAATTAGATAGGTTGCGTGAATTACATACTCATTAGAGGGTTTCAAATAGAACCGTTATACATTAATGGATTGACTAGATAGCACATCAACCAATGTGTTGGTCTAGCAATAACATTAATGGTGTCAGTGAGTAATCGACCCTAGTTTCACAAATAAAATGGGAATCACGGTGTAGTAGTCATTGACAAATAGACTTGCATTTGTTATTTATTGAATTATATGTTTTCATAATCACGTTAGTTAACATTGGTGCATATCGTTATTGCATAATGATCTTAGTTATTATATGAAATGTTGATGGCTTTGTGAATTCTTATTTACAGAGCAAGTTGGAGCGCTCACCCCAATTAATATTTCAAGAATACCAATGAGTGTTACGACTATGGGATAGAGAAGACTTAGGAGTCTCGATATTCTTTTTAATTTATTGAGTCTTCCCTTATATTATATATTTGTATTGAATTATAGTTTTGTTATATCATAAGGGATGGGAGATTTTATATAACCGAGATTTAGTTTGGTTTGATTTGGTTTTATATATTGTATTAAATATCGAGAAAAGTTTTTAATTTTGGTTGTGTTTGATATTTGTTTTACATTAGTATTTGATATACAATTATGTATACCAGGAGATAGAACAAGAAGTTCCTGGTTCTAGCTAAGGCTAAGTCTAGAGGGATTGTCAAGGTTTAATTAGGGTTTCAGGCCGAGTATCACCCTAATCGGGTTAGGGAATGCCACAACTTGGTATTAGAGCTAGGTTTTCATTTGCAAATTAAGTGGTAGCTTTGATACTATTTAGTATCAGAGATTGAGTTTAAGGGTTTTGCTACATTTAATAATTTTAAAATAGTTTGGTACCAGAGACTGGTCAGAGCCTACTCTAAAGCTTAAGGTAATTAACTCCGATACAGTTTGGTATTATAGATTACTTTAGAGAATGACCTTATTACTTGGAAACAAGTGATAATTTAGATATGGTTTCCTATTAAAGTTTAAGGTTATTGACTTTGATATACCTTGGTAACATAACCTAAATTTACTAACTTTGAAAGTTGTCTCGAGTTATGAATAAGCTTAGGATGTAATAAATGGTTTTTATTGTGATTTTTGGGGTAACCAAAAGATAAAAGATTGAGATATATTATTTTTTATGCTTCATTATATCTATGTGGTAGATATAAGAGTTATGTCTTTCTTGAATGATGATAAGATGGTTGAAGTCCATTGATTTCACATGATATGAGAAAACTTTTGAAGGTAAGAGTTCAAGAGAACCTTAACTTTGAGGAGTTTGAAAAAAAAGACATAAGGAAATTTTTTAAAGATGAAAGTAAATTCTGCTTGTATTAATTGTTGTCAATGGTATTTGTTCTCACTGATATTATTAAAAAAAAATAGTTGGTGAAGAAGTATCTATTGGATCTAGACTTTGAGATGTGTATTAGGAGAATGGGATTTATATAATAATTGAATACTGAATAACTTTGGGTGGAACTCAAAGATGGTAAGACACTTTGAGATATAATTTAATACTAGTATTTGAGACTAGTAGAGAATTAATGGAAGTTGCTCTGTAAATAAATTAGTGGTTATTGATAAAAGCCTATTTGAGATCAGGAAACCACTAATGTATTTATACTTCATAAATTGTTATGAAGTAGAAATTCCATATATGATGTGAATCCATATTTTATGAAAAGAAAATTGTCGAGTATTGAAAAGTGAAATTAAGAATTTGAAATTTGAAAATATTTTAATCCAAAACATAGAAATGAGTTTGTAAGATATTCTAGTATGATGTTTAGGACTGGTATAGTCTAAATTGGGGAGAATGAGTTATCAATAAATGTAAGGATTAGAGGAATCCAAGGAATAATATGATAAGGGGAATGAATATTCATTGCCCATGATTGACAACTCATTCTGACAATAAGGTGAAATCATTAGTTCTCCAATTTTAGTTGAGATATGGTTGTCACAATTGTATAGTCAGAATTAAGGATATATTTAAATATGATTTCAGGTGATTGCTAGATCACTTTAAATGAATGGTGAAAACCATTAGAACTTACCAGAACTCATGCTATGTTCATGAATGAAAGGTGTTGAGTTTTGAAACCCTATTTTAATCAACTTGTTATTGTTTTATTGATAATAATCTAGAGTCTTTGAAGACTTAGAAGGTTACCATAAAGAATTGTAAATTATGACGGTAAATTGGTTCAGACCGAATTTTGCAAATGTTAGTTCTAAGTTTCAAAAGTAAATTACTTGTATGAGTGTTGAATATTAACAACAAATTAAGGGATTTGACATGTAATGAAACAATATGAGATTGTCATATATTCAACACAAAGGTCAAAAAAAAAATTAATGTTAAAATAATTGAATATTACAAATGATTGATCCAAAGATTTCTAGAATCGTTGTGTAATTTATTCAGTTAACTCAAGTATGAGAATTGTGTAAGCTAAAATCGGATACAATGATACATTGGAGGAAAGTTGAAGTATAGTTTGAATATAATGTTTATTTGATTGTACCTGAACTATAGAAGAAGTTAGAGGTTCATCGTAAGACTTCTTATTCAGGTAAGAATATGTGTTGACACAATAAAGCAAAATTATAGCTTATATTTCTATTTATATATTATGATATCAACTATTGAAGATTGATGATCTCGAGATAACTATTTTAGTAATTGTACCAAATATAGAAGACATCACTTGTAAATAAAAGAAAAGGTTTATTGAGAATCTTTTGATCATTCTTAAAGATTATTGAGAATCTTAGAAGAATAATTAAAAACAAATCTGGAGGTATAAAGACCAGTGGATTGATATAAGCTATGAATTTTAAACTATAGAATTTTAAAAAGTTGAATTATCAAATTGATAGAAATAGACGGTGAAATTGATACCTTAAATTTCCTAATGTTAGAAGTCACTTTAAAACATCATTCATTAGAGGTGATTGTGTTGACAATCCCTTGAATTGGAAAAAAAACAAAGGATGTAGTTACAATAAAAGCTACTCAATAATATTTCTTTAATGACATATGCAGTGATGAACAATTAAAGTCCTGCGCAGACACATCATCAGCTGACTTGTCAGGATGGGTAACTACAAGTCTATTCTTTAGAGCCCAGATTGGAGCTGAGCTAATGATGATTAATTGAGTGATGAATTATTGAGAAATTGATTGAGATTATCTAGTAAGTTAGGGTTTGACTACTAGTTATTGGTATTTTTTATGGATAATCTCAGATCAGAAAATTGAGCATGTAAAGAAAATTCTTGGCACTTGAAGCAAAAAGTTAGGCAAGAATGTTGTGAGAATCTCATGTATTTCTTTAAAAGATTCATTCAGGAGAAATCCAAAATCATTGTGATAAGAATAAGTTATTGGTGATTTGGAATGAAAATTAACAACGTCAATTTTATAAAGAAATATCTCATATATCGGCAAGTTGAAGGTGAGTGTTATTAATCTGGAGGGTTATATTATTCTTGCCTTATATAAATGAAAATTCGTGCTCACAAATTTATGATGAATTAACCTAAATTGTGATGATAACTGAAGGTTGTTGATGTTATAAATGTAGAACTGACAGAGTCTAAAATTTATTGCCAGTATTATGTTTTAATTCTTGTGGAAGAGTATGCAAAATATATGTGTAGAAAGAATTGAAAGTTTATGGAGAACTAGGATTATTATTTCGGTGAGGAACTAAAAGCTCGATTCCTAGTGGGGATGAGATTTGGAATGAAAATTAACAACGTCAATTTTATAAAGAAATATCTCATATATCGGCAAGTTGAAGGTGAGTGTTATTAATCTGGAGGGTTATATTATTCTTGCCTTATATAAATGAAAATTCGTGCTTACAAATTTATGATGAATTAACCTAAATTGTGATGATAACTGAAGGTTGTTGATGTTGTAAATGTAGAACTGACAGAGTCTAAAATTTATTGCCGGTATTATGTTTTAATTCTTGTGGAAGAGTATGCAAAATATATGTGTGTAGAAAGAATTGAAAGTTTATGGAGAACTAGGATTATTATTTCGGTGAGGAACTAAAAGCTCGATTCCTAGTGGGGATGAGATTTATAATAGTTGGGAGCTACCTTTTTCAATATTAACACAATATATCTGCAACTAATATTAGTTCCAAAGAATATAATTTCTGAGCTTGTGACTTGGAAGGTGATAGTTACTGGAAGAAATAGTTAACTGTGTGAGTTCTCTAGTATTAACATTATCGGGCTATAAATGTTGAGGTGTTTCTCTTAAAAAAATTCGTATGCTTAAATTCGTCATTAATTAGTGTTGGATGAGAAGGAAAAATGCAAGTAAGTTGGAGCCTGAGCAATTTAGAACTACGCAGAAAAAATTAATAGACTGTCAGTATGCAATTACAACTCGAATAAATGAAAAGATATATAAGGAAGTGTAAATAATTTGAGCTTCTCAAGAACTACAACTTCACTGTAGAGTATCACCTATGCAAGGCAAATAGGGTTGCAGATGCTTTAAGTAGGGGAAGAACGGGCATAGAAAATGTAGCTACTACTAAAGCTTTTTAGTTTAGACTTCTTAAGGAAGTATCTTGATAATGAATCATATGAGTTTAGCTGACACATCATCAAGCGAGAGAGCTAGTCTTAAAGTTGTTAATCTGTTCTTCTAAGCTCAGATTAAAACTGAACTGGAGATAATTCAGTAGACAATTGGTTATCAAAAAGCTGATCAGGATTATATAGTGCGTCGAGATTAGTGGCTAGTGTATATCATCATGTTTGGTTAGTTTCTAATAATAATATGTTACGGTTCAGGGATATATTATAGATTTCGGCTCAAGATCAGTTGAGGCAGGAGTTGTTAAAGGAATCTCATATATCTATTTACTTTATTCATCCAGGTAACACTAAGATGTATCACGATATGATGATATTTATTAGTGGCCCAGGTTGAAAACTAATATTGCCAAGTTCATAAAGAGAAGTGAAATATGTCAGCAAGTTAAGACTAAGTATATGAAACTTGGAGGGTTACCACATTCACTACTTATTCCTAAATGGAAATGGAAACTTTTGTTGATGGATTTTATTTTTGATCTATCTCTAAGTAAGTGTAAGCATGATGTGGTATGGGTTGTAGTTGACATGTTGACGAAGTTTTCTTGCCACTTTCCATGTGAAATCCTCTTGATCGATTATGTGAGTTGTATGTACGTGAGGTGTTGAGATTTTATGGAGTTTCAGTATCAATTACTTCGGTTAGAGATCAAAGATTCACGTCCAGGCTATGGAGTGAATTATACAGACAACTAGGATCTGTTCTTAATCTCGGTACAATATAACATCCGCAGACCGATAAGTAGCATGAGCGGTTAATATTTGTGTTAAAGGATATACATCTAGCTTGTATCTTGGAGTTCGCGGTAACTAGAAGAAATTCATTTCTCTATGCTAGTCGATTCAGAGCTACACTGAGAAAATTTAGCAGATTTGCTAACATTTAGCTATGGTACAGTTAAAACAGAAGAGATACACTAATAAACATCATAGGTTTATAGGGTTTTCAAGGGATTATCTTATCTTGTTGAAAGTCTCACCTATGAAAGAATTGCATAGGTTTGGATTATAGGGTAAGCTAGCTCTAAAGTACATTAGGATGTTCAGAGTACAGGAAAAAATTAGTCATGTTACTTACAGGTTAGAGTTGCCTTTTAAGTTAACTAAAATTCATAATGTATTCTACGTGTCTACGTTTCACAAAATGGAGACTCGGTTCACTCTAAAGATTGATTGCAATGAAGTTGATCTATTAGGAAGATTTATCTTACGATGAGCAGTCGATTTAGATACTTGATCGTAAGATTCAGAGGCTGAGAACTAAAATATTCCTTTGGTTAAAGTGAAATGGAAATTTCACGGAGATGATGAACTAACCTGGGAGTAGAAATCTTACATGAAGGAGCAGTTTCCATTTCTCTTCGAAATTAAAATTAATTTTACATTTACTTTAATTTCGAGGAAGAAATTGCTTTGATACTATAATAAAATGTTACATTAAGCTAGTGATTGGTGTTAATCTAAATATTAATTAACCCGAGTTAGGCTCACAGTTAAGTGTGGTGTACCTCACTTAGCGTGTGTGTAGGTTTGTATGATGAATTATTTTTGTTTGGAATGTTTAGAGAATTTATAGGTTGTAGTATAAAAAAAAATTTATATGCAAGCCTATAATCGAAAAATAAATAATTAAACAATAAATAGCCGGTACATCAAGTTTGACGAGGACGTCGTGAAATGAATGTGCACACCTAAGAATACTCGTAAGCATGTCCAGTGAATTTATCGACGAGAAAATACAAGAAATTTATATATATTAAAATTATAAGTTTGGTTTGAATTATATGAATCATTAGATCTCCTTGAGATAGCATGGTGCATATCTCGAGGAAATTCTATGTATATAAATCCAAAAGTTTCAAACTTATCCTCAATACATAAATTGAGAGTGAGGGAGAGAGAGAGAGAGAGAGAGAGAGAGAGAGAGAAAACAGGAGACGTTTTGATCAGTAGGAGGGGATCAGGAAATGATCTTCCCACTATATTGAGAAGATTAAACAAATGTGGATCAGAGATCATCACGTTGGTAAGTTTGATTTTCGAGTTTTTAAGTTAAACCGAATGGTGGGTGATGATATCTCTATGAATTGCGGTTATTGACGATGGTAAATGACTTTATACCTCACTAGAGGTCCTCCTTGATGATTCGAGAGAGTTTTTGAGGTTGTTTTATTGATTTGGTAATGGAATAGTGGCTGCTGACCTGTTCACTATTGAGACAGTGCATGGTAAAGCACACTACATCTACCATAAGTGTGTGCTCCCTTCATCAATTGGGACGAACCCGGTTTGTGAAATGTGCTGCACAAAGTGAGGGAGCACGTTCCCACCCCAGAAAATAGCAACTCTTCTATAGTATATGTAGTTCATGTAGTTTATAGATATAAATATAGGGTATTATACATATATTAATCACAAATAGTTTATGATAGGTGTTGGAACATAGGAAAGCGTGAGTGACCCAGAAATTTAGGAAGTTTAGAAATGGAAACCCGAACCGAGATAAATATGAATTCGCTTAGTTATCAATATTTCTTGGATATGTTAGTATATGTAGTTCATGTAGTTTATGGACTTAATGAGGAACTATATACATTGTGATGGTTTTTAATAAATAGAAAACGGTCTTTAATATAACCTACGAGTGTAACTCCTAGTTTTGAGAATAGGTTTAAAGGAGGCAGGTTACCTTCCTAGCCTATATATCACTCATGCCCAATTCGATAGGTTGCGTGAATTCCATACTCATTAGAGGGTTTCGAATAGAACCGTTGGACATTAATGGATTGACTAGACATCACATCAACCATTGTGTTTGTCTAACAATAACATTAATGGTGTCAGTGAGTAATCGACCCTATTTTCACAAATAAAATGGGAATCACAGTGTAATAGTCATTGACAGATGGACTTGCACCTATTATTTATTGAATTATTTGTTTTTCATAACCACGTTAGTTGACATTGGTGCATATTGTTATTGCATAATGTTCTTAATTATTATATGGAATGTTGATGGCTTTGTGAATCCTTACTTACTGAGCAAGTTGGAGCGCTAACCCCAATTAATATTTCAAGAATACCGAAGAGCGCTACAACTATGGGATAGAGAAGATTTATGAGTTTTGATCTTCTCTTCAATGTATTAAATCTTCCCTTGTATTATATATTTGTCTTGAATTACAATTTTGTAATATAACAAGGGATGAGAGATTTTATATAACCGAGATTTATTCTGGTTGGATTTGGTTTTGTATATCGTATTAAATATCGAGAAAAGTTTTTAATTTTTGTTGTATTTAATATTTGTTTTACATCGATATTCGATATACAATTATGTGTATTAGGAGATAGAAGGAGAGGTTGTTGGTTCTAGTTAAGTCTAGAGGGATTATCGGGGCTTAATTATGATTTCCAGGCTGAGTAGCACCCTAATCGGGTTAGAGGATGCCATAAAGATTAGTTACGGATATATTGTGTTAAGATTTAAGAACGTCCCTCCCAGTTATTATACATTTATTTCCTACTAGGAAACAAACTTTTGTTTCTCACCGAGATAATAATCCTGGTTCTTCATAAACTCTTAACTCTTTCTACACACATATATCTCACATACTCTTCTACAAGAATTTAACCACGATACTGGTAGTAAATATATTTTCAGATAATATCAGTTCTAGAATTACAACATCAACAACCTTCAGTTGTCATTATAACTTAGGTTAATCCACCATAAATCTCAGAGCATGAAATTGCATTCATATGGGGCAAGAATAGTATAACCTTCCAGGTTAATAATACTCACCTTTCACCTGCTGATATATCTCATATTTCCTTATAAAATCCGTCAATTTTTATTCGAGGTCACCTACAATTCATTCTTATCATATTGATTTTGAATTTTGCCTGAATGAATATTTTAAATAAATTCGTGATATTCTCATAATATTTTTGCCTCACTTTTGATTCGAGTTTCAAGAACTTCCTTTACATGCTCGATGTTGATTTGAGATTATCATACATATTACTAATAATTACTAGTCAAATCTTTACCCATTAGATAATCTTAATCAAATTATCAATAATTCATCACTCAGTTAATCATCGTTGGCTCATCTCCAATCTGAGCTCCAAAGAATAGACTTGTAGTTACCAATCCAGATAACTCAGCCGATGATGTGCCTGGGCAGGACTTCAATTGTTAATTATTTCATATCTCATTCAAGATATATTATCAAGCAATTTTTATTGTACCTACATCCTCGGTCTTTTTCTTATTCAAGACATTGTTAATGCAATCACCTTAAAGAGTGATATTTCAGAGTGAATTCCTTAAATTTGAGAAATCCAAGATATATATCTCATCTTCTATTTTCGTTACTTTGACAATTCCATTTTTCAAACTTCTACAGTTTGAAAGTTCACTAGTTATACCAACCCAATGGTCTTTATACTTCCAGGTTATCTTTTAGTGATTCTTCTAAAATTCTCAATAATATCTAAAAATGATTAAAAGATTGTCAACACACCTTTCTTTTATTTACATATATATTTCAAACTCCCATAGTTTCAAAAACTCTAAAATCTTATTGTTTTACAAGTGATGCCAATACATATTTGGTACAATTACCAAATAACTATCTCGAGATTATCAATTGTTGGGGCATGTGCCCCAGGTCAATCCATTAACTGTCTTTATGAATACTTTTAGAGGATTTCATTTGCTGTTTATTATAATTAATTTGCATGTTTACATTATAATAAGATCCATGGGTATTTACAGAAATATCCTAAATATCCCTAATCGATCATTATACTGGGAACTATAATGAGTTAAGACTAGTGTGAGTCTTGATTGATGATCATATGATGATTATACGTATAGGGATACGAATCAAGATCACGAGTACTTGTTAGGGAACAAAGTACTGGACAGACCCGCTATGAGAACATCACATGGATTAAGTCATAGTTGTTTCTCATGATAGGTATATTTCTCAGTCCTCTGACTTGAGATTACCAGAGACTTCAACATTAGGAACACAGCTATTTGACACTATCAAACGTTGTCTTTAACCAGACGATTATAAAGGTTGTGATTGGTTACTATGTGAGCAATGTGATGAAGTTGTGTAATCAAGATAGAATTTGTCCCTCTCATATAATGAGAGATATCCAGTGGATCCCTCGATGTGTTAGACTGTTAAAAGGCTTAGTCTAAGTGAATTGATATTGATCAATGTCACTTGGATGTTTTCAGTCTACCTAGAGATCGAGACTAGTACGATTGAACATGTTGGATGACAATTCCATGCCTTATGTTTGATTAAAAGGATATCGTGTGACAAAAGGATGTTATATACAATATTGATTAGGTTGTATCGATTTGATATTCGTACAACTTGGGTAGTCATAATGTCTTGCTAGAGGCCGCTTATGACTTGTATACCAAAATGTGTTTTCGTACACTGCCAACATTGTATGAGCCTATTGGGTCACATACTAAGAATGGTTTTGCGAGATTTTAAGATGGTTCAAAAAAATGAATTTTATATGATAAAATTCATGACGGAAACGTCCTTGTGGTGTATTACACTTATACTTCAATAAGTAGGGGTATATGTGTAATTTACTTAACCGTCTATATACAAGGGTTGTATAAATAGACGCTTTAAGTTAGAATACACGGACGAAAGATCAAAAGGCCGAAACTCTATTTTCGTTTTAGAAACGACTTAGGGTTTTTTGGTATGCTCTGGATCGTTTTGGAGAGAAAAATAAAAGGTTTGGTATTCTCTCGAAGCTAGCACTTTGAATCTCGGTCACCGTTCGTGTGTGGACTACAGGTAGAGGGCGTTCGTCATTGGCAGCGCCTTAGAGATCGATTAACCTTCAGAAAGGTACATTACGACTGAGGTATGATTAAGTTTTCATGGTTTAAACGTTTTTAATGGAATTAGATTCGGATCCTGTTGGGGTTTTTGTCAAAATTGTTTTGTAATCTCCGCTGCGTATGAACCCCAAAACCCAACAGTGGTATCAGAGCCTTCGAGTTCGATTCCATTAAATTCATTGCATGTTTTCTTCTGATAAATACATGTTATTTGATTGAAAGCATGTTAATATTTGATGTATATGTGATATACATAAGTTGTCTTTGAGATTTATTATCATGTTTTGTGTATATGATACACATATTCGTGATTTAATTAAAATCAGTTTCGTACATGCTAGTAACCATGTTAGGTTAATTCAAATAATTTTAATGAATTGAATTTCGTGTTCTGTGATCCATGACACCATTAGGTTCGATTGGGATAGTAGTTCATGATTCAATTACAAGTTTGTGATTATTAGGATGATGACCGAAATTGCAAATAATTAATTTTTGAAATTATTTATTTATAAATAATTAATTTTCGAAATTATTTATTTATAAATAATTAATTTTCGAAATTATTTATTTATAAATAATTAATTTTCGAAATTATTTATTTATAAATAATTAATTTTCTTATTTATTTATCTTGTTATATCTATTTTGTTATGAAGTTTCTATTTGATAAAGATAGATAACAAATTAGAATATGAGATAAATATCAAGAATCTTGTTATTTGTGATATATTAGGATTCAAATATCTTAAATCCAAAATAAATAATTAATTTTCGAAATTATTTATTTATCTTGTTATATCTATTTTGTTATGAAGTTTCTATTTGATAAAGATAGATAACAAATTAGAATATGAGATAAATATCAAGAATCTTGTTATTGGTGATATACTAGGATTCAAATATCTTAAATCCAAAATAAATAATTAATTTTCGAAATTATTTATTTATCTTGTTATATCTATTTTGTTATGAAGTTTCTATTTGATAAAGATAGATAACAAATTAGAATAGGAGATAAATATCAAGAATCTTGTTATTGGTGATATACTAGGATTCAAATATCTTAAATCCTAATTGGATTAGGATAAGATGATTAGTTAGATGTGGGCCCGTGTTAATTAAAATGTTTTAATTGACTTAATTTCGGATAAATTAAGGGGTTAATTTATGATAATAAAATCAGCGAAAATTATGATTTTTTATAGCGAATCTTAATTTTTGGAATTGAATTTCGTCTTATATAAATTTTTTTTTCCAAATTGTTTAGTGATTGAACAAATCAATAAAATATATGATATTTCATTGTTTACATAAAATCACTAAAACTGAATAAAATCCCTCTATTAAATTTTAAGTCTCGTGCCATCCATTTTAAACACTTGTCAAGGCCTCGATCACACTAATATAGTTTCAGCCATAGTTGGGTGTATTGTGTTATCTTGGTGAGACAAGTTGGGTAAGAATTACCTTAATGTTTAAAATGGTCCGACTTAATAAAGCCATCAAAATAGTTTTGAGCTTTAGGCAAATGATGAGATAAAAACATGCTAAGACATAAGATGTCCCATATCTCATAAAAGGATCTAAAAATTACATAAGATGTAATTGGTAACTGTTACCTACCTAAATAATCTAGTTCTCGTGTTTCATGCCATACCATCATAGAATTAGGTGAAATATGGATTTTAGTCCCCTAAATAAACAATACGTTTTAGGAGGGTTGTTAATTTAGTGGGAGTCTATTCCTCTATACTAAAATAAACTTTGCATAATCTTTATTGTAGATCAATGCCATTTTCAAGTAACAATAATCCCCAGTCACTGCGATCCATCCTTGAGAAGGATAAGCTATCTGGGACTAACTTTCTTGACTGGTTCAAAAAAACTTGAGAATTGTTCTTAAGCATGAACGCAAGTTATATGTCCTGGATGCTTCAATCCTTGAGGACCCACCAGCCAATGCTACGAAAGCTGTGAAGGATGCACATAATAAGCATGTCAATGATTCTACTGATGTTGCATGTATTATGATAGCAACTATGGTTCCTGAACTTCAGAAGGACATGGAACTAATGGAAGCCTACAACATGGCCGTAACGCTGAAGGAAATGTTCAAACAGCAAGCTAGGCAACAAAGGTTCGAGACAGTCAAGAACCTACATTCTTGCAAGATGACTGAGGGTGCGTCAGTTAGTCCTCATGTTCTGAAGATGAAGGGCTATGTTGACCAGCTTGATAAACTCGAATTTCCCATAAGCCAAGAGTTGGCAACGAATTTGATCATGAATTCATTACCAGAGAGTTACTTACAATTTGTGATGAACTACAATATGAATAATATGAAGAGATCAATTTCAGAGTTGCATTTGATGCTCAAACCTGCTCAACAAAATATCAAGAAACCCTCTAGTAATATGTTGATGGTCTAAAAGGGAAAGAGAATGAAGAAGAAAGGCAAAGGCAAGGCTAGAGTTGCCAAGGCGGTTGCTGCACCTGTCGCAAAACCTATGAAACAAGTCAAGACCCGGCCTGTTCCTGCTTTAAAACACCCAAAAGAAAAGGAAGAAAATTGTCATTTTTGTAATCAAACCTATCTTTGGCATTGTCGTCTCGGACACATAAATGAGAAACGCATAACGAAACTCCATAAAGATGGGCTTCTATATTCATTTGATTTAGAAACATATAAAACATGCGTATCTTGTTTACTAGGCAAGATGACTAAAAGTCCCTTTACTGGACACAGTGAAAGGGCAAGTGATTTATTGGGTCTAATACATACTGATGTATGTGGTCCTATAAACACAATGGCTAGAGGAGGTTATCAGTACTTCATTACATTTACTGATGATTTCTGCATATATGATTATGTATATCTTATGAAACATAAAGCTGAATCATTTGAGATGTTTCGAACGTTTCTAAATGAAGTGCATAATCGACTTGGTAAAACTATCAAAACACTTCGATCAGATCGAGGTGGTGAATATTTAAGCCAAGAATTTGATGATCATCTTAAAAATTATGGGATTGTCTCTCTATTGACTACACCAGCAACTCCACAATGGAATGGAGTTTCTGAAAGGAGAAATCGAACCTTATTAGATATGGTTTGATCTATGATGAGTCATGCAGATCTCCCATTATCTTTTTGGGGTTATGCATTACAAACTGCAGCTTTCACTCTAAATCGAGTTCCTTCTAAAGCGGTTGATAAAACACCATATGAGATATGGTACGGGAAGAGACCTAGTTTGTCTTCCTTAAGATTTGGGGTTGTGAGGCTTACGTAAAACGACAAGTCTCAGAAAAACTATCACCTAAATCTGACAAGTGTTTATTTGTGGGGTATCCTAAGGAAACAAAAGGATATTACTTTTAAAATTCCGTTGAGAACAAAGTGTTTGTTGCTCGGTATGGTGCCTTTATGGAAAAATAGTTTATTTCAAAAGACACTAGTGGGAGAGAAATAAATCTTAAAGAAGTTCAAGAATCACATATAAACACTGAACCGCTACTGAAAGTTCAACAACTTTCCGAACCAGTTGAACCTCCACCAGTGACACAAGGCCCACGTAAATCTGGTAGGGTAAGATATGAGCCAGAGAGATTCGGATTTCTCATTACTGATAGTCGTGATGTGTTGCTTTTGGATCAAAATGAGCCCACCACTTATCAGGAGGCTATGTCTGGACCAGACTCAGATAAATGGCTAAGTGCCATGAATTCTGAGATGCAATCCATGTATGATAACCAAGTTTGGTACTTGGTTAATTTACCTGAAGGTGGTAAGACCATTGGATGTAAATGGCTTTTCAAGAAGAAAACTCACATGGATGGAAATGTGCATACTTTTAAAGCAAGACTTGTAGCAAAAGGTTTCAAGCAGACTCAAGGTGTTGATTATGATGAAACTTTTTCGCCGGTAGCTATGCTTAAATCCATAAGAATTTTAATTGTCATAGCTGCATATTATGACTATGAGATATAGCAAATGATGTTAAAATAACATTTCTTAATGGAAAGCTGCTTGAGGACGTGTATATGACACAACCTGAAGGTTTTGTACATCCTGAGAATTCTAGGAAGGTATGCAAGCTTCAAAGATCCATTTATGGATTAAAGCAAGCTTTTCGGAGTTGGAATCTTCGTTTTGATGAAGCAATCAAGGATTTTGGTTTTATTAAGAACGAAGATGAGCCTTGTGTATACAAGAAGCTCAGTGGGAGTGTAGTTTTTCTGGTACTGTATGTTGATGATATATTGCTCATTAGAAATGACATCCCAACATTGCAGAGTGTCAAGTCTTGGTTAGGGAAGTGTTTCTCAATGAAAGACTTAGGAGATGCAGCCTATATCCTAGGGATAAGAATCTATAGGGATAGATCTAAGAGGCTAATCGGTTTAAGTCAGAGTGCTTACATAGACAAGGTGTTGAATAGGTTCAATTTGCAAGACTCTAAAAGAGGATTGTTGCCAATGTCTCATGGCATAAGTCTCAGCAAGAATCAATGTTCTAGGACAAATGATGAACGAGATCGTATGAATAAGATTCCATATGCATATGCTATTAGATCTATCATGTATGCCATGCTATGCACTCGCCTTGATGTATCATATGCTTTGAGCACTACAAGCAGATATCGGTCAGATCCTGGTGAGAGTCACTGGATAGCAATAAAGAACATCCTTAAGTACTTAAGAAGGACTAAGGAAGTGTTCTTGGTCTATGGAGTTTTTGAAAATGATCTAGTTGTAAATGGTTACACAGATGCAAGTTTTCAAACTGATATAGATGATTTTAGATCGCAGTTTGGAAATGTGTTTACTTTGAATGGGGTGCAGTAAGCTGGAAAAGTTCGAAGCAAGAGACCGTGGCAAATTCTACAACAAAAGCGAGTATATTGCAAATCCGATGCAAAGAAAGGAGACAGCTTTTGATCAAAAAGTTCATTTCGAACTAGGTGTGGTTCCAAGTATTGGTAACTCTGTTTGTTTGTATTGTGACAATAACGGGGCAATAGCACAGGACAAGGAACCTAGATCACACCACAGATCCAAACATATACTCAGGCGTTTTCATCTCATCAGAGAAATTATTAAGAGGGGAGACGTAAAGATTTGCAGAGTACATACTGAAGACAACGTTGTGGATCCATTGACAAAAGCTCTTCCACAAGTAAAACATGATGTTCATGTTAGATCATTAGGCATTAGATGCATATATGATTGGCCCTAGTGCAAGTGGGAGATGTTGGGGCATGTGCCCTAGGTCAATCCATTAACTGTCTTTATGAATACTTTTAGTTAATAAAATAGAGGATTTCATTTGCCGTTTATTATAATTAATTTGCATGTTTACATTATAATAAGATCCATGGGTATTTAAGGAAATATCCTAAATATCCCTAATCGATCATTATACTGGGAACTATAATGAGTTAAGACTAGTGTGAGTCTTGATTGATGATCATATGATGATTATAAGTATAGGGATATGAATCAAGATCACGAGTACTTGTTAAGGAACAAAGTACTGGACAGACCCGCTATGAGAACATCACATGGATTAAGTCATAGTTGTTTCTCATGATAGGTATATTTCTCAGTCCTCTGACTTGAGATTACCGGAGACTTCAACATTAGGAACACAGCTATTTGACACTATCAAACGTTGTCTTTAACCAGACGATTATAAAGGTTGTGATTGGTTACTATGTGAGCAATGTGATGAAGTTGTGTAATCAAGATAGAATTTGTCCCTCTCATATAAAGAGAGATATCCAGTGGATCCTCGATGTGTTAGACTGTTAAAAGGCTTAGTCTAAGTGAATTGATATTGATCAATATCACTTGGATGTTTTCAGTCTACCTAGAGATCGAGACTAGTACGATTGAACACGTTGGATGACAATTCCATGCCTTATGTTTGATCAAAAGGATATCGTGTGACAAAAGGATGTTATATACAATATTGATTAGGTTGTATCGATTTGATATTCGTACAACTTGGGTAGTCATAATGTCTTGCTAGAGGTCGCTTATGACTTGTATACCAAAATGTGTTTTGGTACACTGCCAACGTTGTATGAGCCTATTGGGTCACACACTAAGAATGGTTTTGCGAGATTTTAAGATGGTTCAAAAAAATGAATTTTATATGATAAAATTCATGACGAAACGTCCTTGTGGTGTATTACACTTATACTTCAATAAGTAGGGGTATATGTGTAATTTACTTAACCGTCTATATACAAGGGTTGTATAAATAGACGCTTTAAGTTAGAATACACGGACGAAAGATCAAAAGGTCGAAACTCTATTTTCGTTTTAGAAACGACTTAGGGTTTTTTGGTATGCTCTGGATCGTTTTGGAGAGAAAAACAAAAGGTTTGGTATTCTCTCGAAGCTAGCACTTTGTATCTCGGTCGCCGTTCGTGTGTGGACTACTGGTAGAGGGCGTTCGTCGTTGGCAGCGCCTTAGAGATCGATTAACCTTCAGAAAGGTACATTACGACTGAGGTATGATTAAGTTTTCATGGTTTAAACGTTTTTAATAGAATTAGATTCGGATCCTGTTGGGGTTTTTGTCAAAATTGTTTTGTAATCTCCGCTGCGTATGAACCCCAAAACCCAACATCAATCTCAAATAGTTTTCCTCAAATGTCTTGAACTACATATACAGATAGAAGTATAAACTACAATTTTTCTTTATTGTGTCAACACATATTCTTAGATAAATAAGAAGTATTAGGATAAATCTTCTAACTTCTTCCAAAATTTAGGCATCATTAAGCAAACATTGTAGTTAAACTATACTTCTGTTTCTTCCAAGGCATCATTGTATCTAATTTTAGCTTACAACAATCCTCATCGTTGAGTTAACTAAATAAATTACACGATGATACTATAGATCCCTAAATCAATCGTTTTTAATCTCAATTATTTCAATATTACTTTTCTCTTTACCTTGGTGTTGAATATATGACAATCTTACATTGTCCCACTCCTAGTCAAATCCCTCGATTTGATGTTAATATTCAACACCTATACAAGTAATTGGCCAATAAAACTTAGTACTGGCACTTGCAAATTTTTGTCTCAACTAATTTACCATCACAATTTACAATTTTTTTACAATAATGCTTGTGCACCTTCTAAGTCTTCAAAGATTCCATGTTATTTTGATAACACAGTAATGACTTGATTAAAATAGGGTTTCAAAAGTCAACACCTTTCATTCATGAACATATAATGAGTCCTAATAAGTTCTAATGGTTTTCACCATCCACTTAAAGTGATCCATCAATTGCTTAAAATCATATTTAAATACATCCTTAACTCTAATCATACCACTATGACAACTAGATCTCAACTAACTCTTGAGAAAAATTGATTTCACCTTATTATCAGAATGAGTTGTCAATGCTGAGCAATGAATATTCATTTGTACTACCGTATATTATTCTTTTGATCCCTTAATCCGTGTATTCATCCATCACTCATTCTCCCCAATTTAAACTATACTCATTTAAAACATTAGATTAGGATATCTTACCAACTTGCTGCTATGTTCTGGATTAAACTATCTTCCAATTTTAAATTCTCAATTTCACTTCTTATTACCCGAAATGTTGCTTGTCATTCCAATATGGATTCACACTATATCTAGAATTTCTTTTTAATAAGAACTTATAAAGTATAAATACATTACTAGTTTCCTAACCTCAAATAAGCTTTTTATCAATAACCACTAATTTATTTACTAAATAACTTCCACTAGTTCTTAAATAATCTTAATACTAGTATTAAATCATATCTTAAAATGGTCCACCATCTTTGAGTTCCACCTAAAGTTATACACTAATTCATTGTTTTATAAATTCCATTCTCCATATAAACTTCTCAAGGTCTAGATCCAAACGATACTTCTTCACTGGCTATTATTTTCTTTTTCTAATAATATCAATGAGAACAAAAACCATTGAATACATATACTGACAAATGAATTTAATTTATATCTTTGTAAGTTTTTCTTATGTTTTTCCTTTCAATCTTCTTGAGGTTGAGATTCTCTTAAACTCTTGCCTTCAATACTTTTTCATATCATGAGAAATCGGTGGACTTCAACCATCTTATCATCATTCAAAAAAGGCATAATTATTATATCTACCACTTAGATATAATAAAACATAACAAATAACATATTTTGGTCTTTTATCTTTTGGTTATCCCTTAAAATCACGATGAAACCATTTATTATGTCCTAAACTTCTTTATATCTTGAGACAACGTTCAGAGTAAATAAACTTAGGGTATGGTACCAAGTTATATCAGAGTCAATAACTTTAAACTTCGATACCAAATGTATTTGAATGACCACTTGTTTCCAAGTAATAAGGTTATTCTCTGAAGTAAACTATAATACTACAATGTATTAAAGTGAATTACCTTAAGCTTTTATGTAGGCTCTGACCAGTCTCCTATACCAAACTATATCGGAGTTATCACTTAATTTGAAAGTGATAAATCCTAGGCTCTGATACCAAGTTGTAGTAACCCTTATACCACTTAGGGGAATACACGGCCTAAAATCCTAATTAAGCCCCTATAATCCAACCAGACTTAACTAGAGCTTGCAGCCTCTCCTTCTATTTCCTGATAAACACAATTGTGTATCAAATATTGATATAAAACAAATATCAATCGCAGTAAAAATTAGAATTTTTTGTTGCCCTACCGTCCCGGGGTGATGTGTCTCCGTGTACTCCTTGCCCGGTGGGACCAACTACACGTGTTTGGCACCTACCCGTCTTCCTCATGTCTCGAAATTTGTGTCCACGTGTGTTTTATCAAATTATTTAGTAGATTATCCGTATTTCCTTAACTTATTCTCTTTAAGTATTTAAATGTTTATTAAGTTCAATAACTTGTAGTTTATTCTAATGTTTAACCATACTAGTGGGTTGTATCTTACAAGTTGACATAAATCAGTAGAAACCGTAATTGATATAATTAAAATAAGTAATTTAGCATGGTAAATATTTTTATAAGAGCAAATCCTACTATGGAAAACTCGAGAAAGTACTCTATATATAAGCGATAATACCACAAACAAGGTATATATAGATGTACCATGTTATCTCAAGTTCCCCAATACCCGAAATAATATAAAACATCAAAATAAGCACGTACTAGTAGGTCCTTAACAGCGGGCAAACAAATGTAGTCGCTTAGGATCCCCTTGCCTTTACTGGTACTAGGATCTGCACTCAATCATCACAAAAAAGACAAATAGCGAGTCTAGTAAGTAAAATCCCAAGGAACCCCTCTGAGCATTTGCGTAAATAAAGTAAGGAAATGCAAGAAGTACTGTCAAATAAACATGTGGAATGTAAAGAAAGACAACTATAATTGGCTTATTGCATGAATAGATAACAACTAATCTCACATATGTGTGTGCTCGCTCTAGATGGACTAGACTGTACTTCGGGTAACCAAGTTCCCACCAGTGGTCACGCCCAACTGGCCCGACACTTGGTCCTTCGCGGGGTTGGCCAAATCCGCTGAGTCACTGACACGTGCACCAAGGGCAAGCTCAGGTTAACGTTCACTGAGGGCCATGTCACATTCGCTATAGTCCAGTGCATTATGAATACACAACCAGGAAATCCAGGAGAGTAACCTTAACCCACGTCTAAGTAACAAAATAAAATAATAAAATTAGCAATAAATGATAGAAATGGAATTTAAAACAAAATCTAATACTCATAGTTCTTCAGTTAGGTTTTATAAACCTCAAACCTCTCTCTGACCTCCCTGGACTCCCGTATCCGACCCAACAAGTCCCCGATACCGAGAAATGGTCCACTAAGTCCCTGAAGTCCAATTTTCTAAGTTTAGATTTTTTACAAGTGTTTAGACATCCATTAAGTTGAAAATCACTAAAACTACCCTTAAATTCATATTTTATCTATCATTAGCGTGCTAATGGGTCTACCTAGCACACTAGGTGAAGTTGGCGCGCTAGAGGATCTGTTTAGCACACTACTGTTCTTCATTTTGAAAAATAATTGGAAACCTAGAACGATTAGCGCGCTAACCAACCCAGTTAGCGCGCTAATTGCCCTATGTGAAAGAATTCTCAAGTCCAGAATTTTGTCATTCCCCTCTCAATTAGCTACTCTAACCTAGTTTATACCCTCTCCACATCAATTTAACCCAAAACAACAATGAGAACAATCTCAGAACAACAATTTGACCCAAATTCACTAAATCTCATGCATTCACCAAACTTTCCAATTTCATCCAAAAACACTAATTCCAATAAATCAATGGTAAATTCTCTATGAAAATGGTCTATGAACATGTAATTCATCTAATTTTCACTTAAAACCAGATGTCTAATCATCAAACTTGAGTTTCTCTAAAACATACCAAAAATGGGTTCATTGAATAAGTAGGAGATGAGGAAGATGATTACTTAGGTTGGATCACTTTATTTGTCTTCCAAGGTGTTGAAATCCTAGCTTGAAATCCTCTACAACTTCTTGTTTTTCTCATATTTGCATGGGAGTTTGAGTTAGTGGAGATGAAGCTCCCACTCTATAGCATATATATATTGGTCTTGATCAAGTGTGCTTGTGTATCCCGAGGATTATCTTGTGGTTCGTAACATGTTGTGGCATCTAGTTGAATGACTCCAATGGCCCACACACTCCTAGATTTACTCATTTGAAATCACATAGATGTCCATCAATTGTGCACATTATTTAATACAACTTTTGGCTTTGCATTATTTAATTAACTGTGAAGGCCCATCAAGTTGTGTACCAATTGAGCTAGGTTTTGTGAAGGCCTATCAAGTTGTGTACCAATTGAGCTAGCTAGCTCAATTGGTACACAACTTGATGGGCCTTCACATTAACTCACATTATATTAAGCCTTATCAAACCACATGGTTAGTGTTTTATTTAACAAAATTAGTCAACTTATGATCATACTAACCTTTGGCTACCTGATACCCAAGGCCCCGCGTCTCGACACGCATTTCAAGGTGCATCATAGTCTATTGTTTAGATTTCAATTTAATTAGCCTATGGTTACATTACCCATTTCAATTGAATTACTTAGTCATATTTACATGCGTTTGTCGAGTTTCTCTATTGTACCTGTACTTTACCTCTCAATACCCGCATTGACACGCACTTCGAGTTGACCACCCATTACACAACCTTGCACAAGACCTCTATTCAAAATATACACATGTAATGTATTTAGAAATACCAACTGTGGTGACCCTGCCACCCCAAGGTGACCTATCTCCGTGTACTCTTTGCTCGGTGGACCCAACTACACGTGTCCAGCACCTACTAGTCCTCTTCATGTCTCGAAATTTGTGTCTGCGTGTTTTATCAAATTAGATAGTGGATTGTCCGTATTTCCTTAACTTATTATCTTTAAGTATTTAAATTTTTATTAAGTTCAATAACTTGCAGTTTATTCTAATGCCTAACCATACTAGTGGGTTGTTTCTTACAAGTTGACATAAATAAACATAAGCCTTAATTGATACAATTAGAATAACTAATTTAACATGGTAGATATTATTTATAAGAGCAAATCCTATTGTGGAAATCTAAAAAGTACTTTGTATATAAGCGATAATACCATAAACAACGTATATATACATGTACCGTGTCATCTTAAGTCCCCCAATACCTAAAATAATAGAAAATATCAAAATAAGCACGTACTAGTAGGCCCTCGATGGCAGGTAAGCAGATGTAGTCGCCTAGGATCCCCTTGCCCATACTGGTACTCGGATATGCGCTCAATCATCACAAAAAGATAGATGAAGAGTCTAGTAAGTAAAATCCCAAGGAACAACTCTGAGTATTCGTGTAAATAAAGTAAGGAAATGCAAGAAGTATTGTTAAACAAAAATACGAAATGTAAAGTCAGAAATTGTAACTGGCCCATCGCATGAATAGATAACAACTAAGATATCAAATGTGTGTGCTCGCTCCAGATAGACTAGACTATACTTTGGGTCACCAAGTTCCCTCCAATGGTCACCCCCAACTGGCCTGGCACTTGGTCGCTCGCGGGGCTACCCAAATGTGTTGAGTCACCAACACGCGCACTAAGGGCAAAGTCAGGTTAACGTTCACTAAGGGTCAGGTCATACGTGCTAAATTCTAGTGCATCATGAACACGCAACCAGGAAATCCGGGGGAGTAACCTCAACCCAACTCCAAGTAGCATAATATAATAGTAAAATTAACAAGGAAATGATAGGAATGAAATTTAAAAAAGAATCAAATACTCAAAATTCTTTAGTTAGGTTTTATAAACCTCAAACCGCTCTCCGAAGTCCTTGGACTCCCGTATACGACCTGGCAAGCCCCCCGACACCGAGCTGCAGTCCACTAAGTCCCTGAAGTCTAGTTTTATAAGTTTAGGTTGTTTACAAGTGTTTAGAAATGTATTGAGTTAAACATCACCAAAATAGCCCTTAAATTCATATTTTATTTGTGATTAGCACGCTAATGGGTCTACCTAGCGCGTTAGGTGAAGTTAAAGTGCTACGTGATTTGTCTAGTGTGCTACTGTTCTTCATTTTTAAAAATAGTTGGAAATCCAGAACGATTAGTGTTTTAACCAACCCAGTTAGCACGCTAATTGCCATATATGCTAGAATTCTCAAGTCAAGAATCTTATCCATCCCTTCTTAATTAGCTACTCTAACCTATTTTATACCATCTCCATATCAATTTAACCCAAAACAACAATTAGAACAACCTCAGAACAACAATTTGACCCAAATTCTCTAAATTTCATGCATTCATAAAACTTTTCAATTTCATCAAAAACACCAATTCCAAAAAACTAAGGGTAAATTCTATATGAAAATGATCTATAAACATGTAATTAATCAAATTTTCACTAAAAACCAAAGGCTAATCATCAAACTTGACTTTCACCAAAAAACATACCAAAAATGGGTTCATTAAAGAGTGTAGGAGATGAGGAAAATGGTTACCTAAGTTGGATCACTTGATTGGTCTTCCAAGGTGTTGAAATCCCAGCTTAAAATCCTTTACAGCTTTTGGTTTTTCTCAGATTTGCATAAGAGTTTAAGTTAATGGAGATGAAGCTCCCACTTTATATCTTATATATGTTGGTCTGATCAAGTGTGTTTGCGTATCCCGAGGATTACCTTATGGCTCATAAACATGTTGTGGCATCTAGTTGAATGACTCTGATGGCCCACATACTCTTAGATTTACTTATTTGAAATCATCTAGATGTCGATCAATGGCCCATATTACTTAATACAACTATATGCTTTTCTTTATTTAATTGACTCACATTATATTAAACCTTATCAAACCATATGGTTAGTATTTTATTTATCAAAATTAACTAACTTATGATCCCACAAACCTTTGGCTACCCGATACCCGGTGCTTCGCGTCTCGACACGCATTTTGAAATGCATCATAGTCTATTATTTAAATTTCAGTTTAATTAGACTATTGTTAGATTTCATTGGTTAGAGTAGTGTGATCAGGCTTTCTTTGAGCCGAATAGGAGGTTGACTTCCACAATAGTATTGATATTGCCGGAGCCGGGCAAGACTTTGACAGTTTATACGGATGCATCGACCATTGGTCTTGGATGTGTGTTGATGTAGGAGGGTAGGCCAGTTGTGTATCTTTCCAGATGATTGAGAACCCATGAGGGGAATAATCCAGTGTATGACTTAAAGTTATCGGCAGTCGTCTTTCCATTAAATGCCTAGAGGCACTATCTCTGTGGAGGGAGGTTCATATTGTATAAAAATCACCATAGTTTATGATATGTCTTCACTCAAATGGATTTGAATCTGCGCCAGAGGAGATGGCATGAGCTGCTGAAGGATTACGACTTTGCTATTGAATATCACCCTGGAAACGCAAACGTTGTAACAGACGCATTGAACAGGAATAGTATTGATAGTCAGACTATTTTGCGACATATGACACATGAGCATGGCTTGTTACAGGTGGTAGCAGTTATGTGCATGACGGAGGTATTGATTATGCCATGTGAGAGTTTCGACCATATGGATTGAACGAGTTATCGATTGTCAAAAGCTAATGGGCTTTATGAGCAAATCTATGGTTTGGCTCGGGATGCAGAGTGCAATGATTGGGCAAAAAACACAGATTGATGTTTGACACATCGAGGAGATTGTGGATACCTGCGGATCAGGAGATCGGGTTTGGGGTTCTGGAGGATGGACACTGGTCTCGTTACATAGTTCATCCTGGTCATACCAAAATGTATCATGATTTGGGGCGACAATTCTGTTGTCCAGGGATGAAGGCTGACGTAGGAGCATACGTTAAGAGTTGTCACATATGTCAATAGGTGAAAGTTGAGCATAAGAGACCCGGTGGACTGTTATAGTCATTGCCTATTCCACCATGGAAATGGGATCACATCGCCATGGATATCGTTAGTGGACTACCGCATACGTCGAGGCATCACACTGCAGTTTGGGTTGTAATTGATGGACTGACAAAATAGGCTCATTTCATTTCGGTTTCTATGAGATACACATTCCCACAGCTGAGCATATTGTTTGAGCGGGAGATTATTAGATTGCATGAGGTGCCAATTTCTATTATATCAGACCAACGACAGTCATAGTGATCGATACATATTTTAGATGATATGTTCAGGGCCTATATATAGAAGTTTGGGGGTTCATGAGAGGATTATTTTCCTTTGTGTGAGTTTGCATATAATAATAGCTATCAAACAAGTATTAATATGCCACCATCTAAGGCGATGCGTGGGAGGCCTTATAAATCACCTACGTGTTAGGCAAAGCCGAAAGATACAGTGATCGTTGGGCTTGAGATAGTTGTTAATCACACAAAGAAGATCAGAAAGATCAGTCAGAGGTTACGATCCACACAGGATAGACAAAAAAATACACGGATTGGTATCACGAGGGTCTAAGCTGTAAAGAGGGCAACATGGTATACCTGAAGGTTTACCATTGGAAGGGTTAGTAGAAGCTTGGTATTAGGGGGAAACTGGCACTGAGATTTATTGGACCATTCAAGATTGCAGAGAGAGTGGGCAGTGTCGCTTATTGCCTAAAGTTACCAGCTGAGTTAGATGGGGTTCATCCGACGTTAAACTTATCGGTGTTGAGACCTTTTAGGTCAGGGCCGAGACTAATGATTAATTTGGGGCAGATTGAGGTTTAGCCTGACGTAACTTAAGAGGAGAGACCGATAGAGATCGTTGAATGTAGAGTTTAGATTCTAAGCAATAGGGAGCTCTTTAAGGTACTAGTTCATTAGTAGCATCATGGGATGGAGGGACTTACCTGGGAGCTTGAGTTGACAATGCGAGAACGATACCTTCAGTTATTTCACGGTACGACATTCGGTTATGTTAAATTTCGAGACGAAGTTTTATTTAGTTGGGAAGAACTGTAATGACCCATTTCATTAACGTCAATATTTATTTCATAATTTTAGACATGGACGTCAGCTCGAATCTACGTGGACGCAACGGGTAGGCTAGGACATACGTCAACCTGGGTACACTAGTAAATTTCGTGTTATGTTGTTTACTTGCGATGCATTTTATGAATTTACTTAGTCATATTTATGTGAGTTTGTCGAGTTTGTCTAGTGTACCCATACTTAGCCTCTCAATACCCATGTTGACACGCACTTCAGGTGACTACTCATCACGTAACCTTGCACGATATCCCTATTCAACATACACACATGCGATCTATTTACAAGTAAATTCATAAAATGCATCGCAATTAAACAACATAATACACAATTTACTAGTGTACCTAGGTCAACGTGTGTCTTAGCCTACCCACAACGTCTACATTGATCCGAGCGGACATCCATGTATGAAATTACGAAATAAATAATGGCTTTAATTAAATGTGTCGTTACAAACTTTTCTAGATATTAAATATAATATAAAAAATAAAACCCAATCAGAATAAATCTTGGTTATACAGAACCTCCCATCCCTTGTGATATTATAAAACCGTAATTAAATACAAATATATAAGACAAGAGAAGACTCATCACATCAAAGAGAAGATCAAGAATCTTAAGTCTTCTTTATACCATAGACGTAGCACTCGTCGATTTTCTTGAAATCTTAATTGGGGTAAACGCTCCAACATGCTCAGTAAGTAAGGATTCACAAAGCCATCGACATTCCATATAATAATGTTAGATCCCACCTACTTAGGGCATCTAACCGGCCTAGATTACCATAAACTCATGATAACCTGGAAGTTTTAACCTCTCCTTCAATAAATAATTAAAAATCCATCAGAATAATTATCAAATAAGATTATTTGTCAACCACAAAAGATTTTAAAGTGAATCTTAAACCTAAAAGTGCGGTAAAGATTAATTATATAATCCTCGAAAATTCATAAAAGTTTCTTGACGGCATCTGCTCTATTTTTAAACCAACACTAGAAAACCCAGCCTTCAAAAATCTTCAATAAAACCTGCTGAGCTTAGGGGAAATGCCGAAGGATTCACGATCCACCTCAAAACAATATATATTGCATTCACAAAATCATTTTTTCATTCTAACCTATCTAAGACTTTCAAAATTCTTAAACTATCACTACGTTAACTCGACGTCATTCCAATCCATATTAAAACCATTAAAACAATTCCAATCCATCTCAAAACCATTTCAACAGTTACAAAAGAGATCCAAACCTCACACGAACCCAAAACCCATTTATAAAATATTTAATATTCAAAATAATACATAAATAAATAGAAATGAACTGAGCAAGTCACCAATAAGTGGAAAGCTTTCCCTTTCCTTTGTCGTCGTTAGAACCTGTCAGTACTCAATTATAAAAAGTCGATAATGTCAGATAAGTAAATCCCACACTATCCAATACACTTGTAGTTACCATATGCATAATAATTCAAGGAATTTAAACGAACAATGTAATCCAAAGAATTTAAATACAATCATAAATCCATCCCTTTTTTTGTCATCCGACCACAATCATATAATGCTCTCTCCGAAAGTGGTAAGTAAATAATAATAACAAGGAATCATGCGCGGGGAGAGTAACCAAACTAGTCTCGTTCCTCTAGACTATAGGAGTATGATCTGGTTCAATGTGATCTCATGATAACTACGTGATGTAAAGTATCAGTAACTCCAGCCCCTCAAGCATAATATAGTTCTACCATGTACCCTGTCAGGTAGACACTGCTAGTTCTACCTTGTAACACACAATTAGGTTGCTTAATATACACTGTGCACACAGTTAGGCAAACACTAATATAGTTAGGTAAACCCCTATAAGGAGA